>CM052650.1:29221446-29240965 GCA_028533165.1 Leontopithecus rosalia | reverse complement strand
TGGCTACTTGTCGTTGCTGGGCAGAACAGAACTGGTTTGGCGGGCTTTTCTCAAGGCAACGGGGAGCAGGAAGCCTGAGGGGAGGGCGGGGGCATGAGACCTGGGGGAAAGATGGCGGAGCTCTCTACCGAACAGTAATATTTTACAATTCAAATTAAATAATTATTGAAATTATGTAAGCTCATGAGAATTTTGCATATATTCTTCCATTTGCAATGAGACTCTCTCCATATTGCTATTTTCTAGTGATGCTTGTAACTATGCCTGATCCTTTTTAACTTCTGGTTCAATGTCTCACTCTCTGATATTAATCCTGTCATAATTCTTGGTGATTTCATCACCCACATAGATTATTTTTTCAACTGCCTTGGCTTCTCATTACTTTGAAGTCTTCTCCCATTATGATTTCATTTTCTATTCAACACTAGCCATCAATTTCCATGGGCATACCTCAGTCTTTGAAAAAAACAGGAAACTCCTCAAAATGTAATACGTAAGGATCAGACTCAGGCTGCCACCTCAAATATTTCCTGTTTGATTTTTCCAGAATCCCAAATCATACAACTCTTTTACCCATCAGCACCTACAATGTATATGTTTTATTTCATCACCTCTGTCACTCACTTTCATCATGCCCTCACATCCTTATTTACCTCCCTTAAAAGATTCCATGGCTATTCATTAAAATATGTAATTTTTATTCATATTCAAACTCCCCGGATCTTTTTCACATCATCTCACCCATGGGTAAAAAAGGTTCTGGTTAAATTTAGGTCTTTGATCACTCTTTTCCTGCAGAAGCTGAGCTTGAAGGTTGCTGGAGGAAAATAAGAAACATACGAGCTGGTCCTATTTGACATTCATAATTTCAGTTTATAAGCTCTCCCTTAGTGCTGCCTAACAAATCCCCTGCAGGGAGCTAGTCCATTCCTCTCAATGAGAATTTTATTCCTTTCCTCTTTCTTCAACCCTGAAACATAGGCTCAGGTGGTAACCCCACACTCAATAGTAATGCTGAGTTTTTTTATTTTATTTATTTTATTTTATTTTCCCAAGAAAAGGGGAAAATTCAGAATAAAATGTCCACACGCTACCATCAACGATGCTAGCCTACTTTCATCTGAATATCTATATTTCTCCTTCTCTTTCATAGGATGGAGTAATGTATCTCACCTCCTTAAACCAAATCTTTCACCTGAGCACAATGAAGTATAAATGGTGACTATCCGATCTCATTGCATAATAGTCTGATCAAGTCTGCCCTCTGATAAAGATCTTCCAATAACTTCCCATCTCAATAAAAATGAAAGCAAAGTACTTCCAATATTCTTAACAGGCACTGAGAAGCTCAGGGCCATGGCCAGCAGAAGTTCTCATTTGTCCACTGCATCAAGCATGCTGGTTTCTTCACCATTCTTCAGATTCATCAAACACATTCCAAATTCTGGCATTTGTATTTGCTGTTCTTTACGGTATTTTATGGCTTCCTCCTTGGTACATTTTACATCTTTTCATAGATTCTATCTCCTTCAAAGAAGCTCCATTCTGATTAACCATAAAACATGAATTCCAAACACACTGACTCTTACTTTGCTTTAATTTTCTTTCTTTTTCTTTCTTTCTTTCATTTTTTTTTTTTTTTTTTGAGATGGAGTCTCGCTCTTATTGCCCAGGCTGGAGTGCAATGGCACAATCTCTGCTCATTGCAACCTCGGCCTCCTGGGTTCAAGTGATTCTCCTGCCTCAGCCTCCCAAGTAGTTGGGATTACAGGCACCTGCTACCACGCCTGGCTAATTCTTTTGTATTTTTGGTACAGATGGGGTTTCACTATGTTGGTAAGGCTAGTCTCAAACACCTGACCTCAGGCGATCCACCCACCTCTGCCTCCCAAAGTGCTGGGATTACAGGCGTGGGCTACCGTGAGCGACCTGTTTTAATTTTCTATACATTATATCCATTTTACTTTTTATTTGTTTATTGGTTTCCTCCTCCTCTCTACCACCACTACATGCAAAATACTAGAATGTAAGCAGCATGAGGGCTGATGTCTGCCTCTAGCATTAACTTTTGTATTCTCAAAGTCTGGAAACTCGTACTAAGATTTTTAATTTGTTAAGTGAAATCAGACTACCTAAGTGTAGTTCCCAAAATTTGTTACTATATTACTTATTTCAAATTACCTGAGGTGCTTAATTTTAATGCCTTTTATTTTTATTTATTTATTTTTTTTTGAGACGGAGTTTTGCTGTTGTTACCCAGACTGGAGTGCAATGGCACGATCTCGGCTCACCGCAACGTCTGCCTTCTGGGTTCAAGCAATTCTCCTGCCTCAGCCTCCCGAGTAGCTGGGATTACAGGCACGCATCACCATGCCCAGCTAATTTTTGTATGTTTAGTAGAGACGGGGTTTCACCTCCTTGACCAGGGTGGTCTCGATCTCTTGACCTCGAGATCCACCCACCTTGGCCTCCCAAAGTGCTGGGATTATAGGCGTGAGCCACCGTGCCCAGCCAAATGCCTTTTTTTAAATCCATCCTTAACTTCCTTAAATCTTAAACACTGAAGTTGAGACCAAATAATCTGTACTTTTATGAGTTTTTTGTTTTTACAGTTCTAGAAGATTTGGAGACAAATATGTTTTGTGAAGGATTTGTCTATAGGATTAAATCCAAGTCTAATAGCCTAACCTAAACTGTTTTTTATGACCTAATCCTTGCTTACCTCTTTTGTCAGCCTCACCCCCAATGATTCCTCTTTAGATACCATGTTCTCCAAGCATAATCCCAGCTACTGGGGAGGAAGTAATCCCAGCTATACAGATTACAGTAATTGCCTGTAATCCCAGCTACTCAGGAGGCTGAGGCAGGAGAATTGCTTGAACCTGGGAGGCAGAGGTTGCAGTGAACAGAGATCGCGCCACTGCACTCCAGCCTGGGTGACAGAGCAAGACTCTGCCATGGAAATAAAAAGTTAAGTTTCTACTTATGACTAAATTTGAAGGTTCTGATTCATTTCTAAGGACGGAGGTGTGGCAGCTCTACCATTTCCTCGCTATGGAAATAATAAGACCTCATATACTTCTGTCTGAGCTTTATTAAGAAGATTTTCCTTTGGTGCAAAAGTAATTGCTGGTTTTACTGTTGAAAGTGATAGCAAAAACTGCAATGACTTTTGCGCCAATGTAGTTTCTTAGTTTTGGTGAGCTTTTAACATATATAGGGCTTTCTGTAACATAGCTACTTATCCGCCACCTCTGTGCATTTTCCCTGACTTTCCCCTTTTCCTGCCATTGTTCCTGGTATACCGCTAACTTCTCATTCCTTCTAACATGTGAGACTTTGTATTATTTGCAAGGCCTTTCATGATATCTAGAAGCAGACCAGCTGCACCTAGCTCTCCACTCACATCACATCTAGCATGCAACTTTTGTTTAGCACTTACTATATAGTCTTAAAAGTGTTTTTATTATCGTGTGTCTTCCCCTGAAGAGTCCACAACTGGAAAACACTGATAGCCATCTCCTTTATAATTGTATACTCAGCACCACAAACTAAGTCTGAAATACAAAGAGGCATTCTATAAAAAATGCTTATTGCATAAGTCAGAATTTGAAAGGAAAACATCCTGTTGTATTGTCCTGGATCTATATTTGTCTGATGAAGGAAAAAATATACAATTATCAAGAGTAAAGTGGGGAGTTCAGAAGAATCTCCTAAGCAAAATAACAGACAAGTTAATATTTTTAAGGGAATTAGATCAACTATATCCCAGATTGTTCCTTACCTGATTAAATTTTATTACTCTGCTTTTTCCTGTGTGTTTAAACTGAACCGAAATACCACAGGAAAAATATTCGATGGAAATAATTCAGACATAATTATTTGCCAGTAACTTTAGGCTTGGAATTATTTTCCTATTGATCTATTATGTATTGTACGGGGAAGAGAAAGTTTGCCATGAGACAGTACGTCATGCTGATTATCGATCTGTTGTGATGTACTGCCTCATCCTCTCATAATGTTCATTTATGAAGAGTGCAGTTCTACCAGCAGGGGCACTTTTGTGCTAAATTCCTAAAGCTTCATGAATCTCCTAAAAATCACTTTCTTCAATGAACATATATTATGACTTCACAGATGTGGCTTTTAATGGAATTTCCAGAAGCTGCACTTCAGAAATGCATCTAGTACTCAAAAAGAAGCACATAAAGATTTGGGGATGATGTTTAAGATCATAAACTTTGCAGACAATTTATTCTCTCTAATGCGCTCAGACCACACTTGATCATCTCTTAGAAACCAGGATAAATATATTTTCAAATGAAATTAGTCTACATTTTGACTGTAAGTAATACTTGTCTACAGCCTGTCCAAGACTCATTTACATTTGTACACACATTTTTATTGAAAATAAATTAATATGGTCCCCATACTGTGCCTTACAATTAGTAGGCGATTATAAATACTGTGTTTTGTATGGTTTATGTTAAATCTTAAGTTACATTTCAGGCAGGATTTCCAAAATAGCTATTTTCTCCTTCAGTTCAAAATTTTAAAAACACCAATAAATTTAGATTAGAGGTATCTTGAAGAATTGTTTCAAGAAAAAGACACATACCAGGAGTTAATACATACTTGCCCCTTAAATGTTGTGATATGACATACTACACTGTGTACATTATGGTAGCAACATTTCTTTAGTGCAGACTTTGTGTATCCTTGTATTTACAGTTCTAGTCATATAAAGATGTAACCTATTGTAGGGCCCTGAAGAGTCTCTTCTAATCCACATGCTGCTCTATTTCTGCAACAAAGAAATTACTTTGCCAAACAAATACACTGCTTTTTCTGGTCTCAGGGTTTATTCTCCAAAAGACTACAGAAAATCTTATCACCTCACTTTCTTCTATAAGTGGCGTTGATTATTGCCACAATCCAAGGGTCCAGGGCATGTGAGATGAACAAAATTTTATTGTTTTTTCAACAAGATGTGTGTGTGTGTGTCTCCTCTTCATATTATAAAGAAGATAAAAAAGCTGACTTCAATTTGTTTTCCTAGTTTAAGTTTCCATGTAGAATGTGAAAGTGTATATAGTTGAGTGGAGGAGGGCTTATGCAGAAACATGTAAGTAAGCCAAGATGCTAAACAAAGAATATTGTCAGCCAGATGAAGACCTAAGTTATCATTCTGAAACCCAGCTAGTGACACCAGAAGTATGGGATGCCATGCATGCTCCAAGAAATAGCCAATAAAATACACCAAGTTATAAACCATTGATGCTGTTAGTTATTTCATATAAACAGGTATATATACTTACGTGAAACAGGGAAACTTAATGATAATGTATATCCAGATTGTTGAAATAATAGAAGATTCTACTCTATATTCTAAATAACACTCATTTTTTTATCATGGAAAAATTAGAGAAGTTAACTATGCTAAATATTTGAGACTTCAATGCAAATTTTTAATATTTATAAACCAACATAAGTGGTAATTTCACAAAGTTGTAAGTGTAAAACTGATATAAAAATAATTTGGAAACAATATTATGATGGCCTTTCTGAACACTTATAAAAAATATTTTAAAAATTGGGTGTCCACCCAGTAAATTAAGCTATTTCGAGAAAACGGTCTTAAAAATGAAACCAAAATGACAATTTTGGAAAAAATATTTTAGCGTTAATGACAAATATATCAACATAAACTTGTCAGAGGACAAAAGTAAAATTGTGCGTGAGTGTGCACGCACACACGTGCATGCACACACACACACCCACACACACACTGGGAGATACAAGTTAGAATATCAAGGTAATAACATTATCAGAAAGATTTAAATCTGAGCTACACACCTGACAGTCAATGAATATTAGCAAAATATGAGTCATCCTCTTTTCAAAAATAATTAACTGGTTAATAAAAACTGCTAAGAGCAGAAGGAGTTGTTGACTTGTTGCAATGCATGAATGTATATGGACACACATAATTATGTATATATCACGAACATGCGTCCATATACACATGTGTATATACACACAAATTTATAAACCTAAGTATGTTTATGTGTGTGTTTATACTTACAAACATTCTCTAAAATGAAAATAGCTAACACAAATATTTAAATTTAGACAGTGGTGATGTAGCACACAACTCCATTAATGTGCTAAAATACATTAATATGGTTTGGTAGATAATTTGTGTAGTATGTGAATTTTATTTCAATTAAATTTTGTTTGTTGTTTTTTTTTTGAGACAGAATCTTGCTCTGTTGCCTAATCTGGAGTGCATGGCACTATCTTGGCTTATTGGAACCTCTGCCTCCTGGGTTCAAGAGATTCTCCTGCCTTAGCCTCCTGAGTAGCTGGGATAAACTGCCTGTGCCACCATGCCTGGCTAATTTTTTGTATTTTAGTAAACATGGGGTTTCACAGTGTTGACCAGGCTGGTCTCAACCTCCTGACCTTAGGTAATCTGCCCGCCTCAGCCTCCCAAACTGCTGGGATTATAGACCAGATCCATCATGCTCAGCCTCAATAAAGTTTTTTTTAAATAAAGAAAATGATAACTCCTGGGTTACAAAACATAAGCATCCATAAGTGGTGAAATGTTTGTTTTCTATACAACCTAATGACAAAGAAATTGTGAGAATTTTAGTAAGAAATTATCAGAATCTAGGAAGGAGGTGTAAAACACAAAATTATTCAGTGGAGCTAAGGATGTTGAATATGAGCTAGCAGTAAGGACAATCAAAAAGTAAACTGATTTACTCATGAATCTTCAGGAATTGAAGGAATTGGGTTACCCTAAAATGTCACAGAAATTTGTCTCACAAAGTAAAGTTTTAAAGTTTAAGAGATAGTTGGATACTCAGCTCTCCTCCCTGGTTAACCATTGCTAGAAAACTGTTTCACTCACATCCACGGAGATAACTGGAAACTTATTCTTTGAATAATATCAAAGAAAAGATTTCTGAAATAAGGAACAAAAGGCATGGCTCAGGAGAATGTACTCAGACATTTAAGCCAGCCTTCTCCCCATTCTCGGCATTCAGAATAGAGATGATTTCATAACAATTCTCATTAAGATTCAGAGAAAAGTAGGTAAATACATGACATCTATGAAAAAGATAGACACATACATCTTTCTGAGAAAAAATAGACTTTTTTCTCTATAAAATTATGATAGCAACTAAAAAATAATTCAACAGAAAAGATAGCAGGTAAAATTGAAAGGAAATAACTAAAAATAGATCACACATTTTAAAGTACAAAATATCAAATAAAATAACATTTAAAATAAAGTTTAGCGCTTAAGATCCGAAGTTACAACATCTGCAATCAGAAATATATCCAAAGCAAGCCACAGTAATGCATTTTAGAACATTCTAGACCAAAAAAACTTCTTTTAAGAGCCAGAGAATGAAAGAAATCAAAATGAAGCAAAATATTTTTAGTGTCATGCATCAGAAGGACATCTGCATTACAGGTAGTAACAATCAACAAAGAAAATACAACGCTTTCATCCTTTAATGCTTGTAACCTGTCATTCACACTACTAGAAAAACTGCACTCCCCAGATGACTCTAAATTTTTTTAGGCCTCATTCTTTTACAATAGGCAATGGTTGACAATGGTGGTCATTTCCTTCTTGCAATTCTTACCTTTCATCTACTTCTTCTTGAGAATATGTATCATTAAAATAGGCTGAGGTGTGCTACAGCAAGAATAACTAGTATTTTACTGATTTACAACAACAAAAGTTAATTTCTACTTTTGCTACATGTCTCTCTGATTCAAATTTAGATTTGTCTGATGTGACCTTCACTGAGGAACCTGGTGATGGGGCCTCCTCTAAATAGAATAAAAAATATGAAGGACAGCGTGGGCAACAAAACAAGACCCCACCTCTACAAACAAACAAACAAACAAACAAACAAACAAAAAAGTAACCTGGCAAGTTAGTGTGCATCTGCAGTCCCAGCTAACCACAAGGCTGTGGCAGGAGGATCCCTGGGGCCCAGGAGTGCGAAGTGACAGTGAACAATGATTGCACTACTGCACTGGGTGACAGAATGAGACCCTGAGAATAAAAGAAGGAAGGAGGGAAGGAAGGAAGGAAGGAAGGAAGGAAGGAAGGAAGGAAGGAGGGAGGGAGGGAGGGAGGGAGGGAAGGAAGGAAGGAAGGAAGAAAGAAAGATAGGAAAGAAAAGAGGAAGGAGAAGAAGAGAAGGAGGAGGGGAGGTGGAGGGCAGGAGGAAGGAAGGGATGGAGGGAGAGAGGGAGGGAGGAGAAAGGAAATTTGAAATTTGAAGAAGCACACACATGCCAGTTTGTAAAGCTTTCATCTAAGACTACCATATGGTACTTCTACGCAAAGTTCACAGATGAAAGGAAGTCATGTCTGTGTTCAACATGGTGGGCATATGTGATCTTCCTCCTCGGAGAAGCTTTAAATCTTCATAGACATTCAGCGTGTCTACTGGATCAACGCGTCTACTTCTCCATAAAAAGCCCTGTTTTACATAATTATGTTGTCTCAGACTTACCGTATCAAACAATTGATTTTTCAACTCTCTGTTTAAAACAAGCTTAAAATTTGCCACAAGGTCAAATTCAATCTTTATAGTTTGTTAATGGCACATTCTTTTAATCACTCACACATCTAAGAAACCAATTTTTTTTTCAGTATTCTAAATTTCAGGACAATGTATGACTCCATGTATTCTACCTCTAAAATGACCATCATCTTTATGTTTATAACCATTAAAACAACAAGAAAAATAACTCCTAAAAATGAAGGGAAAAAAATCGTTTCATTTTCTATGTGCCAGGTACACAATATTTAAAACACTTTTATGTTAGCAGTGGCACATCTGGAGCAGCCACTGCAGGGACACCAGCTGCAGTGGGAGAAGCACGGCCAGGGCTGTGTGATCCTCAGAGCCTAAGGGAGCCAGGAAGACGCAGGAGCCCTGCCCCCCACTGAGTTATCTGGTAGGGAGCCTTCTGCTCTTGGGCACAGCTGCAGTCACCCCAGCCTTGGCTCAGACCCAGGTATCCCTGAGCTCTCAGGATCCCGGGAAGCCCTCCTGCCTCAGCAGACTTGGAAGTGCCCGCTCCAGCTTCCTGGCTCTCCTCACTCCTGGCATGTGCTCCCAGATGGAGCAAAGTTGTGGCAAAGCAAAGTTGTGGCAGAACCTTGCTGTTGCAACCCAGCCGGGTGGGCATGCACTTGGGGCAGAGCTAACATGCCAGCTCCCTGCCTCCTTTGCCCCCTCTGGGCACTGATGAGCATGTGCTGGAGGCAGGGGAGGAGGAGCTGAGGGCAGCTCAGCATGGGTCTGCAGGCACCGTTCAGCTAAAACAACCTGGGCACCATGGATGGCATGCTGATAGCGGGAGGCCAAACAGGTTCCTGGTCAGAAAGGGGCAGGTCCTTGGTGAAACCACACCTTCAAAACAGTGACGTCCTGCAGCCTGTGCCTGGGCTGCCAGTTCTGGCTGTTCGGAGTGGAGTCCATGACCTGAAATGAGAACTTACAACGTGTTTTCCCAGGCCTGCCCATGGCCAGTCATGGACGTTTACTTAATTGCCTCTGAAATCTCATTCATTAGAAATACTCATAATTGAAAGTTAAAATGGTAAACAAAATAATAAAATCATGGTTTGTTTAAAAATTTTAATACATATACATCGTATAAACTATTATGTATTATTTCATTCTCTTATTTATAGTTTTGTTTTTCACAAATTTAGGCCATGATGACATATTTCTTGTATTTTATGGAAAGAAATAAAAATTAAAATGCTATTCAGTTTTCAAAATTTTATTTAAAAGGAACTGCATTTCAGACTTTTCAATTCACCATAGAAATCTTAGGGACTCAAAGATACTATTTTTTGTTTTGTATTATTAAAATATTTGTTTCATTCTCTGTAAATGATCTCAAGATTCTTAAGAAAATGGGATATATTGCCTCTCTACCTAAACATTCTCTTTTTTTTAATTGTAAGATCTCATGTTAAGATATTGATCATAAAATATTGTCAGAATATAATGATTCAATAAAATATAAGCAATTAATATGAAATTATCAGATAATTTATTTTGTACAGACTAAAAAAGAAGAATTAATGTATTTCTTCTTTAAATGGAATATTGACTAGAATTCACAGAAATTAGAGAGTAAAACTAAAAATTAAAAAAATGATATAATGTTACATGTTGAAATAACAAAGAGAGTTAAAAGTGATAATTAAAGTTATTCAAATAGACACATAGAAGTATTTAAAGAAAAGCTAGGACATTCTTTTAAGACCATTTCAAATAAACGAAGTATTCAGTATGTCAGTATCTTCAATGTGAATTTTTCTCTATAATTGAAAAGGATTTGTTCATTTGATAGAGATAAAAAGAACAATAAGCAGTATTGAAAGATTTTGTAGATTTCCACGGAATAAATGTCAGAAACAGTGATTCACATATGCTTCCCATATGTTAATTTACATACGAGTAGTATGTGTTGCATATATCAAATTTTGCGACATTTATTTCAGGAAGCATTGTAAAACTTTCAACTCTGCTTATAGCATTCAGTTTGAATTTTATCTCAATGATGGTGTCATTGCTCAATGGAGAAATAGCACAGATATTGCTGCATATATTTTCTGTTCTTATCATATTAAGATTACATGAATTTGTATATTTTCACATAGTGACATTATCCCTTGTAAGTTGCATATCAAATATGTTGACACTGAAACAAATGAAACATAAATATGTGTAATGTTGCTTGCTACTTCATCAACTCTCAAGGTATATCTGCCATTAAAGTAGTAAAGTATTGATAAGAGTTATTTTTTCTGGATAACATTAAGTAGGGTGAAAATCTGGAATTAGGTCCTATTCTAAAAAATATTTTAAAAATATTTAATAATTTATATATTTTACATTTTTAAATAAAGACATTTCCGAATAAACTTCATAAAATCAGAACTATTAACATTTTTCTCACATTAAATTTCATTTAAAACTAAAAGTACTTTGAGTTATAGAAAAGGCCATATAGTAAAGGTATTATATATTTAGTAATTTATTTTTATTAAATGACCAAAAACTTCATCTTAGGAATTAATCCTCCCACCTTGCAAAAGGAGTATGATCATTTATAGCATCGTTTTTTAAAAATGTAGTTTTTAGGTTACATGCTACAGAAAAATCAGATTTTGAAACAGAAATATTAACAGCAACACTAACATTTGTTGTGGTGACATGACTAGAAATCTGTAATTACCCAAATGCTTTGTATTTATGCCTTCCAAACCACTTGCGCGGTTTTGCTTTCTTTGAGCATAAAGCAGTATCCTGATTCAAAAGAAATGATATTTGGTGCTATTCAGGGATTAGTAGGGGTTTAAATGTTAATACTCTGAAACACTATTTCTTCTGAAGAATTCTCATTTAAATTCTTACAGGGGCCCTCCGAGTATATGCTGTGCTTAAAAAGGGCATTGGTGGAAAAAATACTATCTTGGGAATGCAAAATGCAACACAGCACAATAATCTTTGAACATTACAGCACTCTGCCTTTTACAGTGTTCTGAATACAGTTAGCTCAGTAAATACTGCTTAACTAATATATTTTACTTAAGCAAATATCTAGCAGAAGGTAAAATAACTTTTTATTCCCTCCTTAATGATGTATATGAAAAAAATTAAATATAATTTTAGAATTGATAAGAAAAGAGGTCAACTTTCTTCATATTAAGATATAGGTTTAAGAAAGTTAAAATCAGATTCATTTTGAGCAAATGAAAGTCAATCTCCCTCTCTGTCTCTGTCTCTCTCTCTCTCTTTCTCTTTGTCTCTGTGTGTGTCTCTTTCCCTCCCATCTTTCTTCTTTACTCTAGTTTTCTCCTTCCTTCACCTTTTTTCCCCTTTTATTTTGTTTGGTTTTGTTGCTTGCAGTACAAGCAGAAGCATAGGAACTTGATTCAAGCAGAAGCATTCTCTGAAAGAGAAATGTTAGTTTTACAGGGATTAAAAAACAAAACCTATGTGACTCCTTAATTTTCAGTGAACCGTTTCATATTTATAGTTTTCTGAAACTGTAGTGTAATTTTCTATTTTTATGGGCCTCAGAAAGTGAACATTTATTGAGAAAATTAGTTATCTTCTTAGCTATTCCATAGTTTGTTTCATAATCTAGTTTCTGCTCTGCTCTTAGTTTAATAAATTCTCTGAGGGGCATTCCAGGCGATGACTACTCTGGGGACACTTTTGAGAACTTGGGGATTTCTGGATAAGTTATATTGGAGACTTGTGTCTAAACCTTTGTCTTTAACTATGGGCCAGTTTGTATATATGACCAATTAATTTCTAGATGATACACGGGCTTCAAAAGCAAATGTGTGCCTCTAAGCCACAATTTCATTAGGTGACTGGGTTAGTCAATTTCACCCCAGCCTGAAACAGACATGTCATGTAGTTTTAGATTTTAAAATGATACATTGTGGCCAGGCATAGTTGCTCATGTCTGTATTCCCAGCACTTTGGGAGGCTTAGGAGGGCAGATCACTTGAGGTCAGCAGTTTGAGACCAGCCTGGCCAACAAGGCAAAATAGGGCAAAACCCCATCTCTACTAAAAATACAAAAATTATCCAGTCATGGTGGTGCCCATCTGTAGCTACTGAGGAGGCTGAGGCATGAAAATCCCTTGAATCCAGGAGGCAGAGGTTGCATTGAGCCAAGATTGCACCACTGCACTCCACCGCGGCTGACAGTCAAAAATAAATAAATAAAAATAAAAAATAAAATTAAATGATAGATATTATTTCTTCTATTTATACATAAGACACTGAAGTTCAGTTTTGTTGAACACATCCAAGGTCACAAAGCTGATTAATGACAGTTAGGTTAATAGTAAATGTCCTGACACCTATTTCAGTGTACTTTTTTTTCCTAATTTTTTTTCCAGTTTCTACATTAAATGTAGAACTAAAGATCGGCCTATGAAAGCCAGTAGCTGAAAACTTTATACCAAAATAATTCTCCTTCCTGGAAAAGCATATATATTAATAAAACAAGAGAGAGGATCTTTTAATGTTAATCATCTGCCTCAGCTCAGCAAGACTCAGCAGATTCATGGACTATTAAATAAAATAACCACTTGTTTGGCCATCTGTAATGGTGTTATCAGTTATAAAATTTGGTTTAGGAGAAACTGGCATATGCCAAGTTATTAACTGCAACTTACATGTATTCCTTATCTACAAGTAATAGCTTATGTTTCCTTCTACAGTTTTATGCAAACTCCTGTCAAAAATAGCACAGTATTATCTTCTCACAGTCTAGAATCTCCCAGTCCTATTATTACTGAGTTACATGTTTTCATTGGTTCTGATAATTATTTCTTTCAAATTATCAGAGGACAGAGAGACATACTTCTTAACTTACTATACTTATATGTGGCTCATGAGAAAATAACATAATAATATATTCTAAATGACAATCTGGCAAAATCTTTAATGCAGACAATGAATAATTTGGTTGATTCTGAATCCAATCACTCAGAATTATATGGCTATGCGACTAATATCATCTAAATTACTTGCAAAAAAAGAAAAACAGCAGCACAAATCAAGGCTAATACATGAAAGAACTCTTTGTCTTTTCTTACTAGGATTTTTGACACCCTCTGAAGAGATTCATCAACAAATTGAGACACTAGTACTAATCCCAAAAGGCAAGACGATCTCACTTGCAGAGTGAAACCCGGCGAGCAGTGTTCCAAAGGTAAGTGCAATGACGAAATATGGCTATTGTCAGTAGACAGCATGAAGACAACAAACCTAACATTGAAGAGCAAATGTTCTGTCACTGAAAGCTTGGCCAAACTTAGTCTAAATAAAATACATGATCATTTTGAGTTACTCTTTTACTCTTGTTCCTCACCCACATTCATACATCAAACCTAATAAGAACATAAAGGAGTAATGATCTAAAACAGAGTAACAATAATGAATCTGATTCTTCCACATCAAGGTAAATTTAACATAAATTATTGTGAGTTTTAGAGACCAGAGAGAAAAAAAGATTAATTCTTGCATTTCAAACAACTGATGGTTACATTTTACACAATTCCCAGCATAATGCCTTAAATACAAGGAGGTATACAAAGGATAATATTTACTGAACAAGTTAATATGAATATTGAACCTGTGTTCTGATCCTTCTTATAACAAGTTTATCGTCAATTCAATATCAACACTCCTCCTCAAGACAGGTAGTTTACTGATACTTTCCTCCATACCTATTATTTTTTCCCACCTTTGTAAATTAATTCTCTTTAATGTACTTGATTCTCTTAAGTATTCTGCCTACATAAATCACAAAATATTTTTTGAAATTCAGAAAATCTAAATTAGTCATTAAAACTTTCCTTGCTCTTCAAAACTGAAAACTCAGAATAGTGCTACCTTAACCAAGTTGTCAAAATATAAATAAATTCATCTTATGAGACACATATCTTTTGTGTGTTCCTTATTGCTTATATTATTTGTGTTCTGTAATGATTTCTTTTTATTTTTATTCTGAGATATACAATATACAAGATGTGTGTATGTAGTGAGTTTCATTAGCACATACTAATCATCCATTAGATAATCATTGGATATTCATGCTTTAGAAAATTTTGTGCCGCTTGAGTATGTATGGGAAAAAAAGGATCATTGCAGAGATTGCCTGTGATTACCTCATAAGTAGAAATTTTCACTTGTCTGAGATAATGTCCTATTTGATATTTTAATTTTTGGACTTTCATAAGTAGGTCCGCTATAAGAATCTTGGTGTCAAGAATTCTTAATTAAATAAACACACACAGATTAGAAAGAGAAAATCAGTGGTGGTGGTAAAAGTGATAAGCATCAGGCAGCATCTGTTGCTACGCACTTGATATTGGATCACATTCCTTCAGTGGTGTCTCTGTGACTTTTGTTGTCACAGGTTTCTGGTATATCAACTTTGGAAGAAAACTAAAAGGGAAACTTGATTCATCCACTTTCTTAGCATTTTGCAAATTTGTACCAGAGAACACCTGTGGTTCAGGATCTAGTAATCTAAAAATATTATGTATGGGCAATGAAGCTGAAGGGAACAGAAGTTTGTGTGCAGCCAAACTTCTGTTAAAGATTCATGGTGTCTATCTGGTATCAGGGGTCCTGAGATGTATTTTTATTTTATAAAGACATGTAGAGACTGACATGTTTGATATGGAAACTATTCTAAATCTTATTATTAATCGATTTAAACTTAGAACAAACCTGAGAGATAGCTGCTATTGTTAATTTCATTGTGTATATGAGCGGATGAGAAGTTAAATAGATTTTTCAAGGTCAGGGGATCTAGGATCCTAAGTAGAGCTGGGGTCTGCAGCCAGGCCCCTTCTGGCTCTAACTGTCCAAGTTGTTTCTCATCTAAACCAAACTGCAAATTAATGTAAACTCCATCCACAGATTTACAGCCTGAACTCTCAATGTCTTCTGTAAATGAGTTTTCCAATGTTGAAGTTAATTTTCCTTGCAAGTTATATTTTTAGATAATAGTTATTATTCAATTATCTCTTAACTGAATGTAGAAGAAACTAAAGAGATGACTATGGTAGTAGCTTCTAGGTCACACCTGGCAAATTGTGTGTGCTTGATTTTAAAAAATCAGTCTTTGGTAGCATTAGTCCTACTTTACCATAGGGAAACAATGAGCCAGGGAACAGAATGTAAACTTGGGATTTTTTTTCATAGTAACTTTATATCTTATATCTGGTCTTCTGCACCCATTTATTTATGCATGTGCATATATGTAGATGTGTATGTATATACACACAGTTTACACAGTGTTTTAAATTTTTAAGTGAAAATTTACAAATCTGGAAATATATATATATGTGTGCATGTATATATATATATATATATATATGTATATTCATCACCTACCCTTTCTTTAAAGCCCTGTCTGATCTGTTCAAAATAGAGTGAACTCTTGCAGCTAAACTAAATTAGCTTTATGTTTGTTTTTGGCAATTTCACATACATAATGCTTCTGCATCTAGATTTTACGGTCAAGAAAGGGCAAAAGCATTACTTATCCAGTTGTCAGCCCTTCAGCAGGCAAGTGCAATAGTGTACTTAATTAAGTTAATTAAGTAAATGATTTTATTTCTTTAAAATATATCTATTATAAACTACTTTGGGGACTTCTTAACTATATTGCAATAAAACATCCCCATTTTTATTTTGTTTAATCAATGTATTCCACCATTTAAAAATACTCAGTAGCTTTCTGTAATTTTTTTTTTTTTTTGAGACAGAGTTTTGCTCTTGTTACCCAGGCTGGAGTGCAATAGCGCAATCTCGGCTCACCGCAACCTCCGCCTCCTGGGTTCAGGCAATTCTCCTGCCTCAGCCTCCCGAGTAGCTGGGATTACAGGCACGCACCACCATGCCCAGCTAATTTTTTGTATCTTTGGTAGAGACGGGGTTTCACCATGTTGACCTGGATGGTCTCGATCTTTTGGCCTCGTGATCCACCTGCCTTGGCCTCCCAAAGTGCTGGGATTACAGGCTTGAGCCATTGCACCCGGCACTTCCTGTAATTTTTAATGAAAATGAATCTGTTGTTGTAAGCAAAATCACCTCTAATAAACATGGGTTTGCAAGCACGCTCCAGATAGAAAGATTAAAGCATGACACATTTATATTGTCAATATTGATATCATTCATCACTACTGATGAATTCACTTATCCAGATCAGCCTGCTCAGAATAAATTAATTTAACATTGATTTTAATCATGTTCCCTGACTTAACTCCCTTAAAATATATAGATCTCATAACTAGATAAAACTTGGACTTGAAACTATCTTTCTTCTCTGTGCAATAATGTTTATACTTTCATAAAATAACTTTCCAAAAAGAGAAAAAAGAACTTACTGTAACAGAAGCCAGCTTACTGCTGCCATGGAATGACAGATTCCTGATGCCATGAGACTCTCTGGGAAATGTAGCCCTGTCAAGTCTCTGGGTCACAGAACATCAAACAAAATGGCCCTTCAAGGTGAATCACTCAACACATCAGTGGTAAGCTTTGGCATGCCAAGACTTTACCCAGAAAAGCCTACTATCATGTAATTGCCTGCCACCATCTGTGACTATTTTGTTGAAATAGAAAATTATCTAGTTTAAGGGGTGTATGTAGTGATAAATAGTGTGCTACTCACAAAACAGACAAAACTGGGATCTCTTATTTGTAATCAGTGGACATCCCCTTATTATCAGGGCACGCAATTGACTTTTGCTATTTTTAAAGTCAAATATAATCAGAGGCAGAAAAAAGGAACTACTTCTGAAAATGAATCCACCAGTCTCTAGCATTTGTAAACCAATTTCTTTCTCTGTATTTTAAGTGTTTGTCTAAAACAACATGGAAAAAATTGACACATTTATGTCATCAGCAAACATACTTATTGATTTAGCAAGCACTCAAGTGACAGGGAAGAACGCATCGCTTTTACTGGCAGCTCTGGCAAGTTAATTCTAAATGAGTTAGACAACCAACACATTTCCTACTAACTCAATTAGTATATGATTAATTGAAAAATGGTAGTTAGGCAAAACCACTGCCTTTACTTTTAAAAGCCTGAATACAGTTCAGGTTTTGTTCTAGTTACTACTTGGTATTACCCATCACTGAAGAAATTGACTGTTTATTGCATCTGTTCAAAAATTCAGTACATACAAGATGTAATAAAATGAACATTTGTGTAATTACACTAACTCTAAGATCCTTTTACTTAGAGACAACCACCATCCATCACATTGTCCTTTTAATTCCATAGTGCTTGTGTTGGAGATGTAGTATTCCAAAATAAATGCAGGGGTGTTTTTTGAAAAAAATATATATTGGGGTATTCAAAGTGGATATGTGATAAAATCAGCATTTATCACATTATAGAAACATTGTAAGTAGGAGGTAAAGTTGCAAAAATACCCTAGCACTAAATAAAATGACTCAAGAATTATCAGCTACAAAAAAGGAAAATAAGATAACTTTTCACTACAATTTGTTTTATTAGATGAAAGCCCATGTAGTTAGGTGAATGAAAGTTGACATCTAGAGACATAATTGTAACCTAATATTCTTTCTACAGTTAATTCTTAAAGAATAAAGTATCAAAATGTTCCATTAAGAGACTAGTCCTTGAATCTTTGGGTTCAAAGAAAAGATTCCAACATTTCCACTTGCTAGCTACATCACTTTGTTACTTAATATTCTGAGTTTTAATTTCCTTCCTGATTTGTTGTTTAAATTAAATTCTATTTAATGATATGTATATGTATGCTATTAGTTGGAAGAAGTATTAGGAAATTATATATAACACATGTAATACATATTACAATTTTTTATAATATTTTATGTTACCAATTATTCTCCCGTCCTTCCTTCAAAAACAGATGGTAGAACATTAGTGATGACAGGGACTGGTTATTTTTAATGGCTTGCAACACTGGGGTCTATTGGGGGAAGTAGGGGAGGGACAGCGGGGTGGGGAGTGGGGGAGGGATAGCATGGGGAGAAATGCCAAATGTGGGTGAAGGGGCAGAAGGCAGCAAAACACACTGCCACGTATGTACCTATGCAACTATCTTACATGTTCTGCACATGTACCCCAAAACCTAAAACGCAATAAAAAAAATTCAAGTAAGTAAGCAAAGTTTTCTTTTTACTTTTTACATTTAAAACTTCACTCTTATTGACAAGATCCAAGATGGCTGATCGCTGACAGCTCGGGATTGTAGCTCCCGGTGAAAGCCCAAAGAACGAGAGGACGCCACACTTTTGGGCAAATTTTCGTCACTCACGGACCAGAAGATTCCCAGTGGAGGGGCCCCATGGGTCGCCAGCGTGACTCTTGTGGCCGGCGCAGTGGTTTTGCCGGCGTCTCGGCGTGGCAGCTCTTCGTGTAGAGTGGACGGGCTTGGTTCCCCTACTGACTGATGCTTGGAGCTCCGGGAAGGCAGAGCCACTTGCTACGGACTCAATAAGGAAGCCAGACCGGAGATTCCCAGGCAGAGGAGCACCATCAGCCTTATTACTGCTGTTTTGGCGGGCACAGTGGGTTGCTCGGATTCCAGCACTGGGAATCAATGAACTGGGCGTCCACTCAGAAACCTAATTAGAAAGGTGGTAACTGTAAAGATGACAGATGGATAAATTTGTAATAAAGGGAAGAAACCAGCCTAAAAAGGCTGAGAATACCCAGAATCAGAACCCCTCTCCCCCTACAGGGGATTGCGGCTCCTTATCAGCAACGGAACAAGCCCTGATGGAAAAGGACTGTGTCCCATTATCTGAAGTTGGCTTCAGAAGGTGGATGATAAGAAACTTCTGGGAGTTAAAAGAACTTGTTCTAACCCAATGTAAAGAAACTAAGAACTTTGAAAAAAGGTTTGACGAAATGC
>CM052650.1:29052638-29220946 GCA_028533165.1 Leontopithecus rosalia | reverse complement strand
CTCCACTTTAAATACACAAAATATACATTCTCCACTTTCAATACACAAAATATTGATCAGCCATTATTAATAACCATTCTTAGAATTAAGCAATATTCCTGTTCTCTCTCCCTCTTTTTCTTCCTCTCTTCCTCTCCTTCTCTCCTATTATCTATTTGAATAAACTTCTGCTCTAATCTCTTTCTCTTCCTCTTCTTAAAAAAAAAAACTTCAATCTTACTTCTAGCAATTCTCCTCATCCATGCATCCATGCATCCATCCATTTATTCCACAGATAATTTTGAGTAACTTCTGATTATTAAGAATTCCGACATTCTGTCAATTTGTTCTTCAGGTGTCGACATGGAATTAGAATTGCAATAGACTTATTGAGAGAAATACTTATAGAAGACTGGAGAGGGAGAAAGATTTGGCAGGACAGGAAAGACTTGTAGCCATGGCACAGTTGACATCTGTGTAAAGAGAGATAGAATGAAGAAATGTTGGCAGAAAGAGTTTCATTCTAGGATGCAGCTCTGAGACGTTCTCAACAAGCCCAAAGAGGAGCTTTAGCAAAAGGAGTTTCCATAGAGGATCATAGTGGACAGAAATGACCAGGCTCTGGTGCCCCCATTGTGATCAGCCATTTACTATAGGCTGCCTGGAAAAAGCATGAGTGGCCTTAGCTGAAATACTGTGTTAGATTTTGAAGGCCAGCAAGTGGACAGTGTCAGCTAAGGGCACTCCTCATGGCTGATTGACAAGTTCTCTCTTGAAAGGAGATTGGGCTGCTTATCTTAATGAATGCTGCAAAGAGGAACTGGAGATAAAACAGATCTACTAAGGCCTACAATGTAACCTTCTAATGAGGAAGTGGGAGCTGTAAGCAAATAACTGACTATGAGTGAGAGGAGTATTTATATAAGAACAATATTGAAATGCATCCAATTGCCTAATTGTGGCTAGGGAAGTAAGCACCTAATGCCTATCAGTGCAAACATTATAGTGAATTTAATGAGAATGCAGCATGAGCTAGGAGGGTTATGAATTTACCAAATAGGACAGGTAATACCAGGATCATCTACTGACTCCAGATAAAATAGTCTTAAAAACGTACATTTAAATTACCCCTATTTTCTTTACTCCTCCTCAGGCATTTTGATCTGATCTTTATCATAGGCAGAGCAGAGAATTCATATGTCTCTTTGTTAATTACAGCTATACAATATACTTTCCAACTACAGCGAGAATTTTGCGTATCTCTAGTAAAACAAATGATGAATATTATATTTTACTTTATGATTACCTTTGATTTTGTAAATGCTTGTCAAATTGCTCAACAGAGAAAAACAGAAACAAGTTCTCTTAAATGCTTATTTTTTTTTTCAATCTCATTCTAGTTCTAAAGATGTATAAGACTCTTTATATTCAGCCATGCAAATTTGTATGCAATTCCTCACCCGGTACTTGCTAGATTCTCTCTCGACCCTTTGAACATGATATTATTTCAAATCTAATTTTGTTCTCCCCATATGAAATAAGCCATAATTCTTTATCTCATTCAAAATGCTATTTGAATAACTTTCTCCTAGAATAATCTTTCTAATGGTGATCATTCTCTGAGGCTAAATGTAAATAGAAATCCTTCAGGGCACAGTTCAAACACTCCTTCTCTATGGAGCATTTACTTTTCTTCTTTGATGGGAAAGTGTTTGCCTCCCTGACTATATCTACATTGCATTTTTACTATGACCCTTTTGAAGCATGTCTTACTGTCTAATGTAATTATTTGACCACAAGCTCAGAATAGCTCTTAAGTAAACAGACTGCCTCCATTTACAAGAAGTTTTTATATAAATCTTATTCTCTATCTACAGTAACCCCATGTAAAAAGGGTCATTTTTATATTTTTAACACAGTTTTAAAATTTTCTTATATTAACACTAATTTTATTAATACTAACTCAAAGAAACTGTCCAATTTGCTTAGGTAACGAAATTAGTTTTGAGCAAAAGCAAAACTGTGATCTTTTAGTACCAAATTAAGTAAACTTTCTATAATTATTTGATGAAAGCTCTTTAGGGAAAGATTGATGTTATGTCCAAATATCTATATAATCTTCATGCAATAATAAAGTTAATGTTTAAAGGAATTAATAGTATTCAAATTGCGGACATCATTTGGGTATGTATTCCACAAAGAGCAAAACGTTAAATTCTTTCCTCCATTTGACTATACTCTATTTGGCGTTTGTTCATTATTTGCTTCTGTTCGTGGTCTTAAGTAATTTGAGCACGTACATTTTTTACCCCTCAAATTCTAGTGTATACTTCAAGGTCAAGAACTGGTGTTTTGTTGTTGCTGGTGTTTATTTATTTATTTTGGCATCTGTGCTGTTACTTGAAAACACCCAGTAAGAGTGTGTATAGATTGTCAGTCTCTCTTGGCATAATGAAAAAATAGTCCTTGAAACCTGTAAAATTATGTATCTTTCTAGAGAAATTTTACTTTTTGATTATTATTTGTATTATTATACATCTTTACATTATTTGTAAAATTTTCTAAGGTAGCAAATCCTTATATCATAGCATATTAATATTAAAAAATTATTTTAATAAATACTTGTAAATCTACAATTGATAAATGCATTATAATTTTCATTTTTTATTGTTTGCCAACAATATCTAGCATATGTAAATCCACTTGGCTAACTTACTGTTAGTATTTTTGAAATTAAGTGCATAAGGATACAAGAAATAGTTTACTTAAACTGTTTAAACATAGAAGAAAACCAGTCATTGCTTATAACTTATGGTTCATAATATTTAATTAATATACTTGGTCTTATCATTTTTTTGTCATTTTGAATTAGGATATTGGTAATCAGCAAAATATGTTCATTTTATGGGGAATATTAAAAAGTGTGATACTGGTTGTTCTGCATCTGCTCTCATTATACTCTTTATATAGGTCAAGAAAAAGAGTGTAAAGTTGAAAAAGTGTGGTTTCACATTTTACTCTAGTGCAGATGTGGTCCGACCATCTTTGACAGGGTATCTTACAGGAAATTTCCAGATCTTTAAGTAACACAAACCGAGAGGATTTTTTTTCACTTGAATAAAAGATTTTTTTTCTTTTCCTCAAACAATTTAAAAGGTTTTTAGATGAGGAGGTACCAGATGTCAGCAGTCCCAGTCTTTTTATTACAACTATAATGGAGAACAGCTTAGTGATTACTGCTGTGGAGTTTAACCTTCGGGTCACCCATTCAATCCTTTAGTGCTGCTGGCCTTTTGGTAATAATAGGTCTACTCTTGGACACACACACACATACACAGAGAGACATACACACACCACCTACATTCACAAAAGGATCAAGCAGTCAAGGCAATATATTAAATAACAGAAAGTAAAACATTATCTTAAAATGAGTTACAAAGACAAAAAGTAAATGTCACTTAATATTTCTTATATTAAAACCATTCATGAGTACATTAATATAAGGTTTAATAGCTTCAGTGATATTATTATAAAATAATATTCTGGATAATATTTTATATTTTAAATTTATTCTATACTCTTCTAGGATTTAAGGAAGTTTGTTATCACTGACTTACTAACAATTAATTCACTTAGTTATGATCCTAACCTGCAAAATGGTGTGGAAGGCCAAAGATAATCAGGCTGTGAAGTGATCCAGAAAACAGTGTGGAGATTCAGTAGATGTCTTTCCTTTCAAGTCAGAATAAACTGATTATTTTGAAGCAACTTTTCTTTTTTTTTTTTTTTAATTTTTATTGCATTTTAGGTTTTGGGGTACATGTGCAGAACATGCAAGATAGTTGCATAGGTACACACGTGGCAGTGTGTTTTGCTGCCTTCTGCCCCCTCACCCATATTTGGTATTTCTCCCCATGCCATCCCTCCCCTGCTCCCCCCCCCCGCTGTCCCTCCCCTATTTCCCCCAGTAGACCTCAGTGTGTGGTGCTCCCTTCCCTATATCCATGTGTTCCCATTGTTCATCACCCGCCTATGAGTGAGTATATACGGTGTTTCCTTTTCTGTTCTTGTGTCAATTTGCTGAGAATGATGTTCTCCAGATTCATCCATGTCCCTACAAAGGACACGAACTCATCATTTTTGATTGCTGCATAATAATTTTAAGTCCCCCAGTAATACTATTTCAGCATGAAACCTGATCAGGAAGGCCTTTGCTCCTGAGCAATGTTTCAAAACTCCATTTGAGCTAGGGAAAATAAATGAAGGAATGAAAATATAAACAACAGCAACAGTTGTTTTTGCAGTTTATTGACAGATTAATTTGTACTAACCTGCTAAGGAAGTTAACATCATTTCCAAATCAAGGGCACAAATAAAATACTCATTTTTTTTTTTGGTAGAAGAAGAGGTTTACAGTAGTTAAATACCTTGCTAAGTTAACACAGCAAATGAATAGATAAGTCCAAGGTAAATGTTCAAATGATACTCGTCATCACCTAGACTATAGGAGGCATTAAGCACATTGTGATATTGAAGATGTTCAGTAAAGATGAACTGAAGAAAAGTGACTTACAGGCCAGTCATCCTGTGTCTAATGGGGATGCTAAAATGCTTCAAGAATGTTATTTACACAAAGAAACGAAAATAAAGGCTACAGGTCCAGTTAGAGTCCTCTAATCTTGAACAAATCAGTGAACTGGCGATGAGCAAGATTTAGCCTTTAGTTTATCATTCAATTTTTTATAGCATTACTTTTAGTCCAGTGACTTATGTTCCTCATTATGCTGGAAGTAGACACCAGTCTTTTTCTTCCTTGGCACTGCATAAACCTGGGTTTTTCTCAAGCAAATTCATGTTGTAATAAAAATGAATTATGTGTGTGTTTGTGTATGTGTGTGTATGTATGGTTTGTTACATAATTCCGTATATACATATAGCCTGTACAGCTCCATTGTACACATTCTATGGCCTCTTCTTTTTCTCTCTTTTTTTTGTTTGTGTTTGTTTGGCATAAGCATTAAACATAGTTTTTTTAATGAACTATTATTTTTAAAATAGGAAAATATATAATCTTAGACAATCAGTCTGTGTGTGTTTCCTTACTCAAAGATACAATCATCATTTGTGGTATCCACCCCTCTACTTTCCAACAAACAGGATTATCTTGAATCTCATGCCTTTCATTCACACTAACCCACTATTCTTATCTTGGATTTATAATCGCTTAATAATCAATCTAGTTTCCCAAAAATTTTCAGGTGAAATTTTACAGGGAACTATATTAATTCCTTTTCACACTAATGGTAAAGACATACCCGAGACTGTGTAATCTGCAAAAGAAAAAGGTTTAAATCACAGTTCCACGTAGCTGGGGAGGCCTCATAATTATGATGGAAGGCAAAGAGAAGCAAGTCAATTATTACAAGGATGGCAGCTAGCAAAAAAGATAGATTGTTCAGGGAAACTACCATTTTTAAAACGATCAGAGCTCATGAGACTCATTCACTCACATGAGACAGTGCAGGAAAGACCTGTCCCATAATTCAATCACCTCCCAGCAGGTTCCTCCCAAGACAGTTGGGAATTGTGGGACTTACAATCAAAATGAGATAGCCAAATCGTATCATTCAAAATGATTGATTCTTAAATGTAATGTAAATATAATGGGAAGTCAACCCAGGAAACGGTAGACCTCTGGCTCCAAGCAACACTAAGGCTCATCTTTCTCAGCAGTATTGACCCTCATGAGACGCTAAGTGTGTGTGGGTATAGATTGTGTGTTTGTGTGTACTTTAAAAAATACCTGATTTATGTAGTGATTCTGACATCACTGAAGCAAAACTGCTAATATATCTAGTAATTCCGAGTATAATCTTTTCAGGCAGCATTTACTCCTTATTAAATAAATAAATAACAGAATTTTTTTTAAAGGAAGGAAGGAACATGGGAAGGAAAGAAGGAAGGAAGGAAGGAGGGAGGGAGGGAGGGAGGGAAGGAAGAAAAGAAGGAAGGAAGGTAGGTAGGTAGGAAAAGAAAAGTAGATTAAAATAAAGTAAGGCTCATGGACTTTTGCTTAGAAAATTACAAAAACTGTCCCATTTTATTTAAGAAAATGGAGAGCGACTCACTGGGTATTCATGTGATAATATCACTTTTAGAAAAATAATTTATATAGATAAGAGCATTTTTGCTAAATCTCAAAGAATGGGTCCGTTTTTCATTTACTATGGTTCATTACATAATTCTGCATCTTTGACATTTTCTGATGGAGAATGGAGCCATATTTCAAATGTGAAATAGGAATAACTACAGAACCGCAGGCAATTTTCACAAAAACAAACACAAAAATGATATATAGGCATTAAATCCTAGTGTTTTGGTCATATACCAGTTTGGGTAATATGTTGTTCTTGAAGTTTTAGCCCAGCTAGAATGTTTTTTACAATATTTTATCAATTCATGTTGAATTGCTTTCTGCTCTGCTAAGCAAATTACAAATTTTATTTCACAACAGAAGCAGTGTCTCCCAGCATAAAAAATAGGATGTATGTTATATATTCTGTTCAGAAAATTTAAGCTTATCATTGGCCATTCTCCTCTTCTCTATATTTTTAAATGATTACTTTTGCATTTATTATTATAATTACCATACAAAGGTTTTAAAATTGTGGTATCTTTAATACATCGCTATGATAGTCTAGGGAACAAATATGAGCTCACTGATGAGCTTTGACATTCTGAAATTGGCAGATGACTACTAAAAATAATTGGCTAAAAATTTATTAATGTATTATTTCAAAACTGTGAAATCCAGGTTTCTTTCTATGTCACAACACATTGCAGCTTGTAGTTCAGTATAGCACAAGTCATCTTAGATCTGAAGGGTAAAAATAATTTGTAACTGGTTCCATAATGTAAATATTATCTCTCAACATTGCCTTTCAATGTAGATCAATGAAGTCTCAGAATGCTGAACTAGGCTTCCTTAAAAGAAAAACAAATTGGTGATTGCTAGCATTGTATATTACAACATTTTTTTTTCTATAAATAGTTCATGAAGTTATTATTTAATTCCACAAGTATGTACTTGGCACTTATTTTGTGCCAGGCTCTAGAATGTTTTGGGAAATACAAAGACAAGTAAGGCGTAATCTTTAACCATCGATACCATAATCTTGTGAAAAAAACAGATATTTTTAAAATGGAGCTATTATGGAAATATGTATTAAAGTTGTGGCTATATATGTAAGATTTATTAAAATCCTAAATTATGGTTTACTCCATGGGTTGATAATATAGATAATATTCAAGCAAATGGGTAATGAAATATATCAACTTAATTACCTGGATCAAATACTTATGCTATGCTGGAAAAAAGTTATTGGTAATGAATCATTCAAAACAAAGAGAGTGGTTCACAGGCTGAAATGCTAGCTAATACCATCTCCATCACCAGGAGTTATACAAAGTTTAATATCACTTAATATTGAAAATGATCATTTGTATGATTGTGAAAAACACATTTCCATAATGAGTATCACACTTAAAACTCATATCAATGTAGCAGAAATAATTGTTTCCATTTTATTAATGATAAAACTAGGCCCAAGGATACTACTTGGGTCAAATAACTAGAAAGTGTATGATCGTTATTTTTATCTTCATTTTTCTTTCACTTTGTTTTTGACTCTAAATCTCAACTCTCAGATCTGTTATTTGCCTACAGATTTTAAGAGACAAAGAATTATTTCTATTCTTTTCAAATAGATATGAAAAATAAATTCTACACAATTCCCTCATGTATCTAGAAACATTCTTCCACATAAGTTGGGGATTTCTCAAAGTTTCTGGTTATTTCTTTCACACAATTAAAAATAAAAGGTCCTTCGGTATTGTAAACATATAAGAAAGAAAAATGCAAAATATTTTTAAGTGAATTGCACTAATTTTAAAAATAGTTTTTCTTTATTTGTTTACATTAATGGCCATCAGCACTCAAAAATGTTAATGTAGCATAAAGGATAAATATGAAAAATCAAGTTGTCTAAATGAGTCATCATTTTCAAGGCAATTCAGAGATTATTGCAATATTGCTGCTTGGCCATGGAGTTTTAAATAACTTTGTCTTCTTAGAGGATGAATTCATCACGACAAAAGGTACTGGCAATAAATTTGAAACCTTCAAAAATATAAACTATTAGTACTAAATAACTATATAGAAAATACATGTTAAATTGCAATTAGAGAAAAAAAGAGGGAGATAACCCTATAATCTCTTTGTTGCTTAGTTAGTAAAACAAGGAGTTCATGTTAGATATATTGAAGTGCATTTTATTTCTAATGTTTTACTGGACTGAGTCAAATTTAATTTAGATAATGAATCATATTTCAAATATCAATTAATACTTCAAAAGAATCAGTTCAATGCATTTCAGTAATTTAGTAGATGGTAAATTAATACTAAAATATTTATCAGGTGAACAGGTTCCTTTCTGTAAAGAGAATGAATAAAACCATGAATCGTTATAGGATACAATTGTGTAAATTTATATTTGTTAATTAAAAGAATTGAAATTTAAAAAGGTCAAGAAATATAGGGAAGACAAGTTATTCAGACCTTCTTTCCAAATAGCCCAAAACTAAATACTAAAAAAATTAAATGATACCTACTTGCTGCTAATATTGTATAATAATATTCATATGAATTCATAACTACTATTGCAGTAGTAATGCATACATATTGCACAACATATGTGTGATATAATTAATTATGTCTCTTAATTGAAGCTTTGTATATTTTTTCTTATGCTCAAGTAAAAGAGATTTTTGAAAATAATGTATTGTGGGATTTCAAAAATTACACATCAACTCTATATAGATAAATTCTTCCACAAACATGGTAATAAAACACTGATGGTGTGTTAGGGTGGTAACTGGCATCCACCAGTACATTTTTTAAAACCTAACATTTCATAATTATAAATGTTAAAAATAAAAAAATCAACTAAAATATGAAAAAGACCACCTGGTTAAGAGAAAATGTCAGCTCAGAGTCTAAGTGAAGATGATGGGATAAAAAAAGAACGTATTGAGAATACACTCAAGATGGAAGGCATGTAGTATATATGTTTCAAACATGCAATCCCTGAAACTTCAGTCTAGACAAAAATGAATTTCATAAAGCCTCAATAAACATTTAGCAACATTTTGATACGAAGGCCCCCAAAAAATCCCAAACTCCATTTATATTTTATTATAAAAAATTATTAGACCAAGTAGTGTGTTTTACTCTGCAGCAAAGTAATTAAGGAAAGAAAAAGAGGAATAGGTGGAAATGAAATTGCAAGTTAGAGTGTGGAATAACACTCACTGGAGACTCAGAAGCGGAGAAAATTGAGAGCGTGATGAGGGATGAGTAACTACTTAATCAGTAGGACATATACTAATCAGGTGATGATTACAATAAAAGCCCAAACTTCACCACTGTGCAACGCATCCATGTAACAAAACTGCACTCATACTCCTCAAACTTACCTTGGCATTGTAAAAAATAAATAAAACAAAAATCTCTAGGATGAGTTAAATGGATCAACGACTAAAAAGGCAAGGAGAAATACCAAAATGAGCTAGCATTAGAAGCAACCTTAATGTGTTAATGTTTTAAAAATAAATTACTACAAAAGCTAAAAGGTCTGAAGTTATTCCCTTTGTTTTGACTCAGATATTGAAGCACAGAACACTTAAGTTTCTAAACAAGAGATAGAGCAAGAGCACCAATTCAGGTATCTTTGACTCCCAAACACTCATGTTGAACTACAACTGTACTGTTAAAAAGCACAATTATGGATCCTTTGATGCGCCATTCAAATTGAATAATTTAATTGATCATTTCGTGTATAATAATTTGCATAAGTATAAATAACTCATAAGAATTACCCCTTGAGCATATTATATGCCTGACATTGCTAATTTTTTCCAAAAAAAATCTATCTTTGATGATTTACTCCTACCCTGTTTCTTTAACATTGCACATATTCATTTACTCTATGAGCTAGAATACATAAATAATGAATAAATA
Source organism: Leontopithecus rosalia (assembly GCA_028533165.1). Taxonomy (NCBI): domain Eukaryota; kingdom Metazoa; phylum Chordata; class Mammalia; order Primates; family Cebidae; genus Leontopithecus; species Leontopithecus rosalia. Next base: position 29,210,889 of record CM052650.1, on the reverse strand, counting down.
TGAATGGAATAAAGAAATACGTGTTAGTTTTATTGAAAAGAACTATAATGTTTATCTGATTAGTTATTCAGCCATTTTCCGTTAGAGCATGACAGTTTGTTATTATTTTGTTTATTTGCCCAACAAAGAGGACATTTCACTTTGCAATGAAGATCCAGACAGCTCCTTAGCCTTGTCTTCTGAGAAAGACTCCATGTGATGTTTTTTACCAATCTTCCTTCTAAATGGTCATGACATTTTCTGAGTGAAAATGTTTTGTCATCTGCAGCTACTGAATGAATTCCATAATATGATATTCATTACTTTGACGCTATCTTACTGAAGAAACCTTGCTTTGGAATTTCAAGACTTTTGTGTAATCTGACTCTGACATTCAGCATTAAATCCTCAATTTCTTTTAATCTATTCAGCGTGACTCAGATAGATTCGCTTCTCTCTTTTCTAATGTTTGCATTAGACTGATCTTAATGAGATTGAGTTAAGAAAATAATGTGGTCATTGCGTAAGATATTTCCTTCTTTTTTTATTTTTGTGATAGACTCTCACTCTGTCACCCAGGATGGAGGGCAGTAGGCAGTGGTGCCATATTGACTCACTGCAACCTCCACCTCCAGCGTTCAAGCGATTCTCCTGCCTCAGCCTCCTGAGTAGCTGGGATTATAGGCACACACCACCACAACAGTCTAATTTTTGAATTGTTAATAGAGACAGGGTTTAACCATGTTGGTCAGGCTGGTTTCGAACTCCTGACCTCATGATCTGCCTGCCTTCGCCTCCCCAAGTGCTGGAATTACAAGCATGAACCACTGCACCTGGCCCATGTAAGAAATATCTATTGATGATGTTGGTTGAACATACCCCGAAATACTAATACACACACACACACACACACACACACACACACACACACCTTTCTTTTATATCAAACAAAAGCTTTACTATACCGGAAAACATTCTTAAGCAAATATTTTTAAAACTCAAAAGAATTTATCCAATGTCCTTGTGTATTTTTTAAAATTAGATATTTTTAATACCTATCTTGGGATTTATAGCATGCTATTACCTTAACAAAAAGAAACCAATATAATGTAATGCATATAGAAGTGGTACTTATCTTAAGCCAAAAGAACAAGACCTACTATTGAGGTCGAAACAAGTTGAAAAAAATAACTATTTATGGTGAAACTATCTGAGCCAGTGTAACTCAAAGGCAAAACCAAACAAGGATATTGAAAATATTTTTATTCAAAATGAAAGACTTAAAAGTCTGTTGGGTGAAATGAGCATTCCAAATTAGAGATGTTAGTGTTATTTAGGGGAAAATATTTTCTTAACAAATAAGTTTAAGCAATATTTTGTTAAATGACTTTTAATTATTTTCTTTACTGCAGAACTTATCAGAACACTTAATATGTCAATGTGTGTTGTGAAAACTAAGAACAAAACATATTTGTCTTTTTTTAAAGATTTAGAATACCAACCTCTGCTCAGAGAGCTTTGCATGTTCAGCAATCCACGAAAGTCATTTAGAAACCCATGTTTATAACCAATATTATATGTAAATATAGATGTAATTAACCTAAATCAAACTATGTAAAAAAATGCAAAACATAGTAACAGTATATATAGGAGTTCTTCATGGTGCACAAGTAGGTTTTCTTTCACAATTTCCGTCTTGATAGCTGTTAATACAATATTTCTTTTTATAATAACTTTCAAAAATGCTGAATTTTTAAAAATATTTAATTGCCATTCAAAAAAATAAAGTGTTAATGTTGTCAATATATGAGGCTTGTTTGTTTTGAGATGAAGTCTCGCTCTGTCACCCAGTCTGGAGTGCAATGGCATGATCTTGGCTCACTGCAACCTCTGCCTCCCAGGTTCAAGGGATTCTCCTGCCTCAGCCTCCTGGGTAGCTGGGATTACAGGTGAGCGTCACCATGTCTGGCTAATTTTTTGTATTTTTAGTAGAAATAGGGTTTCACCATGTTGGTCAGTCTGGTCTCAAACTCCCAACCTTGTGATTCTCCTGCCTTGACCTCTGAAAGTGCTGGGATTACAGGGGTGAGCCACAGTGCCCCGCCATAAATAATTCTTTAATGACACACTGGCGTTCTAAATATAGAGTGAAAATATCAAAGATAAATGTTGTATTACCATCCTTTAGCTATATATCTGCTATTTGATTACTTTATATTTCATTTTCACTTTATGCTATGAATGCAATTCCATAATTTATCCAGTAACAATGCTCTGCAAAGTAAAATAAATGATAATAATGATGACACTAATAATGATATGTTTTAAAAGCATAACATTACAAAAGCGAATTTTTATGCATATATGTGAAACAATTTTGGCTGATTTGAAAAATGAAAACATATTTGACTACTTTAGCAGTGAGCTCTGTAATTCTACATTCCTCTTAAAAATATGGCACTCTTGGGACAGGCACAGAGGCTCCCAGCACTTTGGGAGGCTGAGGCTGGCAGATCACTATTTCAGGAAATTGAGACCATCCTGGCCAATATGGTAAAATCTCGTCTTTACTAATAAAAATTACCTGGGCATGGTGGCATGTGCCTGTAGTCCCAGTTACTTGGGAGGCTGCCGCAGGAGAATTGCTTGCGCCTGGGAGGAAGAGGTTGCAGTGAGCCGAGATCGTACCACTGCACTCCAGCCTAGTGACAGAGCAAGACTCCCTCTAAAAAAAATAAAAAGAAAGAAAGAAAAACAACTATATATATGTATATATTTGGCATTCTTGAAAGTCCAGTTGCAGTTGTTAGATATTTCCTATTTGCACCTAGAATTACAGCATTTGTCTGCAATTATTAATCTTTTCCTACATAAGTCATGGAATTAAACAACTTCTGTCATTTAAGGACTTGTAATTTACTTTACTATCACACTTTTCTATCAACAGTCAATACAAAGAAACACACATGCATGTGAATATAGATCATCAACACACACATATGCACATTCTCCAGTCGGCCTTATATTTCCTCCTACCTACTTAGAGTTATAGCTTAAGGTCATCTCTTCACCCCACGCTGTTCTGAAACACACCATTTCCAATGTTTTTGGATTCAATTTTCTCATTAAAATCACCTGGCTTTTGTTTTTCCTTCCTTGATAATTTCCTTAAAATAAAGGCAGCATTTTCATTTTAGTAAGGTATACAAAATTTTAATCCAAAATAATTATAAAGTGGAAAAGTTTATGCATCTCCAAAGAGACTGTAAGGGAGAAAAATTGTTGTACATGAGCAAATGCTATTATTCCTGAAAATAAAACTAAAACAGATTCTATAGTTATTTAGATTGTAATTTCAAAATTAGACACAGGTTTTTGTTTGCTATGCAAATCTATTTGGAGGCTACTCATATATTGTACATCTTTGCATCAGAATGACTTTAAGTAATGTAAGTATAATCTCATATTGATTCCAGCAATACAGGACTGATAGCCTCACTTAAAAATCTGAGCATAGAGTTGGGTTGAGGTAATGATCACTACGGCTCTGGTTTAGCTTCTCTGATTTTCTTCTCCATCCTCTTCCACATGTTGACTTCATACTTAAGCTGACTTCTCCCAGGATCGCCAGATGGCTCAGCACTATGAAGATAATGTCACAGTTTGTTCATATCCATAGGAAGATAGGAAGATAAGGTGTCCCTGTCCTGTCACAGCCATTAAGTGTGCTAATGTATCTATTGATTGAACCATCCTTCAAGAATATTTACTTGTAGTTAATGTCACATGCAAATAAGCTTAAATTTAAATTACCTGAACCAATGACAACAGCCAGAGGAAAGTACTTGTCCCCTTCACTCCGCTCAAACCACAGGGATACTGCCCAATGGAATAAGTGTGAAATAACTGCAGCAAAGCAAAGCAAATATCTAGTAAAAATCAAATAATAATAATAATAAAGAATAATGGTTTGGATTAGTTGAATTTTCATTTTCTTTAAAAATGAATTACATGAAGTGTAAATCACGTTGATATTAAAATCTCTATTCTGATATTGATTTCAGATTTTCTCATTCTTCAGATTTTAACTCATATGCCTGTTTTGAGCCACAAAATTCTATGAAGCTTGAGTTCTAGACATTATATATTATCCTCTTCTTGTTCAGTAATAAATAACTTCTTGTAGGTCATCTTCACATTTTAGTCAATGATGTTAAAAACGTGTTGTCCATGATGTACCAATTTTCATATATTCCTTCACACATCGTAAAAGAAACAATGACAGCATGCTCTTAGGAAGTCTTCTGTTTAAGGGTTAATGGATTTAAAAATTATTACTCATGTAACTCCAGACAGTATATGAGTTAATATAAATCATGTTATTTCATTTAATATTAGTCACTATAGGTAAACAAGTCATAAAGATTTAAGACCTTTTCAGTATAAGCTTTCGAATAAGCTCACCTTAGTGTTAAATTATTCATTTTTCTCACTACTGTTAACACTAAGTTGAACTTATTTGAATATTTTCTCACTACTGTTATGTATGCATATGCCACATATATGTGTATATTTTATATGTATACACAAACACACACAAATATATAGATAGATAGATATTTGAGAGTGTATTTGTAAATAGTGAGATTACTTTATTTTCCATTCACTAAATATAGAGAAACTCATCAAACCCTCCCTTTACCCTCTATTCTGGCAAACTCTTTATTCATCAATCAGAATTAACTCAGACATCACTTTTCCTTGATTCCTTTCCTGAACAACTCAGCCAGAGTTAATCATGTCCTGCCCTAATGCCTCTATACTTTATCCCCATTTCTTTATTTAGCTTATTGCATTTCATTGTAATTATTTGTTTTCACAGCTCTGACCCACTAGACCAGGGCTAGCAAACTTTCTCTGAAAAGAGCCAGAGAGTAAATATTTTAGGCTGTGAGGACTATGCAGCCTAAATTGTAATCACTCACATCTGTTCTGTAACACAAAAGCAGCCCAGAGACAATATAGAAGTAAAGACCTGGCTATGTTCCAAAATGACTGTATTTCCACAATCGGTGGCAGATTGTATTTGGCCCACAAGCTTTTGTCCATATGACTATGGAGTTCTTCAGAGGTAGAATATGGACTTTTCAATACTTTGCACCTTTGTTCTACAGCTGTAAGCATAAGTTTAAACATGCAAATGAGGTTTGATAAATGTATTTTTAATTTGAATTTAGTTGAATCAAATCACAGCCACCCAATTCCAGTAATTTCCAACTGTCAGAACTCTGGTGCTTAAAAATGGAGATGTGTGCTGTCCACTATATAGGCACTAGTGATGAGTGGCTGTTTAATCTTGTTAATTAAAATCAAATAAAATTAAAAATTCAATTCTTCAGTCACACTAACCAAATTTCAAGGGCTCAATAGCTATAGGTAGTTAATGGATACCATATTTAAATAGCATAGATATAGAACATACCCATCATTACAGAAAGTTCTATCAAGTAGTGCTGGCTTAGACAATGGGAACACTAAGACAAGCAGATTATCTCAAAGAGGAATCCTGATAGTGCATAAAGTATGGTTCATGTCAGGAACCTCAAATGCATTCTCTGGGCATAGTTTTCAAAGACTGAAGTTGAAATATGTACAACACATAAAAGTATGCATTCATTTAATAGTCAAAGTAATTTAAAACATTTATTGTACTATTTGAAGCATAATTATCCAGTAGATCTTTGTGTCTGGGGGTGTTTGTGTGAATATGTGTGATAAAAATTCAAGGTTCACAGTAAATATTATAAAACTTTTAAAAGTAATGGTTCTCTTCATCAAGTAGTTTCAACCTTATTGGGGACATATTGGGGAAATATGTCGACTGTCTTTGTGTTATTTTTTGACTATGTGTATTCTATTCTTTGTATCTGTCTCTCTCTCTCTCCCACTATATATATGTATATAATATACATACAATACATATGTTAAATATATAATATTGTAATACATAACAATACATTTATGTTGTTCTTTGAAATACATATATATTTGTTCAAAGAAAAGAAAACACTTTGAAGAAACAGCAGACATCTGAATATATATATATGTGTGTGTATGTATATATACATATATACACATATACATGTTTAAATAGGATAAGTTAAACAACTGCCTTTTGACATTTTACCTTAACCTTCTATTCTTTATGTCTGTGTTTGTATCTCCAGCTTGATTTTTCCATCATCTAATTATTCCTTACTTTAGTTGCATTGATAATCTCCTAATCTGTTTTCTTAGGAGATTGCTACCATTAATCTTTTACCTAGTCATTTCTGTGATAGATTTAAAAGGAAAGGAGAGCTACATTCCATCAATGTTTAGGAATTTTTAGTGGCTTCCCTCTGACTACCAGATTAAATTGAGGCATTAATGGTCCTTTTCATTGTGGAGTCAGTTCAGCATTTCAAATTACTCCTTGACCTTTCTACCTTAGACTCTCAAATCACTAAACTACTTGTATATTGCAAGCACACTGTATTTGTGACTTAAATAATGTTGTTCCATTTCTCTGTAAATACTTTCTTTTACCCTCCTTTCTTTTAATTATAACTTATATATCATTTAAGATTTATCAGTTTAATTTATAGCATTGCAGTCTTGGTGTGGTGGCTCTCACCTACAATCCCAGCACTTTGGGAGGCCCAGGCGGGCGGATCACCTGAGGTCAGGTGTTGGAGACCAGCCTGACCAACTTGGAGAAACCCTGTCTCTACTAAAAATACAAAATTAGCTGGGTGTGGCAGCACATGCCAAAATCCCAGCTATTCGGAAGGCTGAGGCAGGAGAATCCCTTGTATCCAGGAGGTGGAGGTTGCAGTGAGCCAAGATCGTGACACTGCACTCCAACCTGGGCAACAAGAGCAAAACTGTCTCAAAACAAAACAAAACTGCAGAAACCTGCTTATTTCTATTAAGAGACAACACTGAACAAATGGAAGTTAAATAATAATCTACATTCTTTATCACGGAGGAGTACATAAGACAGTCTTCAAACCATGTTTAGTATAGAATGGTAAGAAAACACTCTCACCATGAATGAAATTGCATAAAGGTCAGTCAAGTAAAAAAGAGAGAAGGATATTCCAGTCAATCACAAGAAATATCATGTTCAAAGCCATGGCCAGTAGTCTAGAGAAAAACAAAATAAAACAAACAAACAGATGCTACTGGATCTGCAAGTAATTTAGTAGACTTGTACCAAAGTTTCCGAGTTCAGATGAGAGGTATCTAAAGATGAAATTGGAGATAGAATCAAAACCCTATTGTTAAAACTCTCTAAATGCCATTTCAAGGAGTTTGCATTTTACCCTGAGCTCAAAGACAGAGTATTGAAGAGTTTTAGGATTAAAAAGTATAAACAATTAAATATATGCTTCTAGAATCAATCTACGGAGACAAAACTAGTGTGGACGACTTTTGTCCAATCAACTCAAATATGTTGGCAGCTCTGATTGGGGAAATCAGAGAGTTATTAAAGAGATGAAAGTAAACATGTTTCATGATTGATTGGACATGCTGTGTAAGTGGTAGAAGAGCAATGAAGGAGCAGCACAGACCTCTGACATTGGCTAGTATTTGAATGACGTTTTTATTTCATTCACTGAAAACACTGACCAGTGAAGAAGAGATTGTGTGTGTGTGTGCGTGCTCACGTGTGTGTGTGAGTGCATGCACATGTGCATGTGTGTTAGATATGAGGAAGAAGTGATGAGTTTATTAATATGTTGATATTCCTTAGGTCATTCAAGTGGATATGGCAATGGAAAGTAAGTAGTTACATTCATAAATGTGTAACACAAGAGTATGCAGGAATAGAGACATAGATTTTAGTTGCATCAAGTTATAGATGAGACAGTAGGCTTTAAGCATGACTTATATTAAATATTTTAAAGGCAAATCATAAAAAGAGGTGACTTGAAGACATATTTGAATGGGAAGGAGGAAAACATAAAAGTATGGTGTCAGAGGAGCCAAAGAAATTGAACATGCCAAAAAGGAAACTGGTAGGAAGAATTCTAATATGGCCTCAAAGATTCAATCAATAGTGTAAATGTCCTTTGATCCCCGCCCCCCTTGAGTGTGGGCAGTACTTGTTAATGTGATAAATGGTGTCTACCCTGATCAGATTATATGGCAAAGGTAATATAATCACCTATTCCTTAAAGGTATAGTCACTCTCTTTAATATTGTTATTATTTAAGATTTTGCCATAGCAAACTAAAGGAAGATGGTCTTGTTGACGTCAAAGAAGAAAGCTACTATGTTGTGAATAAGCCCTTATGGCTAAGACATATCTCCTAGAAGAAGACAAAGATCTCTGACCTACAGCAAGCAAAAAACCAGCAACGTCTCTCCTCCAACCACAATGTGTTTAATTCAACCAGCACTCTGAATGATTTTGGAAAAGGATCCTGACCTCCAGATGAGAATGCAGCCCAGCCAACACTTTGATTTCAGCTCTGTGAAATCTTCAGCAAATAATCTAGAGGTGCCATGACCTTCAGAATTGTAAGATAATAAATTGATGTTGTTTCAAGATGATAAATGTATGTTCCTAAGTTTTTGGCAATGTGTTACGCAGCAGTATAAAATTAGCACAGAGATATTTCCAAACACTGAAAAGACATGAAACTAAAGTTTATAGTGGGTTGACCAACAAGCTTTTTGGCGATACCAGTGGAAGCAATTTCAGTAGAAAGGTGGGTAGAACTCATATTTTACTATATGAAACAGAAAAAAGAATGTGTATATTGATTATAGACCACCCCTAAAATCTTCACAATGTAAGGATCAGAAACCTAGAGTAATATTTAGAGACTGATAATTTTTGCCTTCATTTTTAAAGATGGAACTTTATTATCATTAATACCATGATTGTTATTTAAAAACAATAATTGGAGAAGATACAATGAAGTGAAAATTGAAGCTATAAAGAGAAAGTGGATTATACAAAGGAAAAGTATTTGTGTAGGCATAAGAGAATAATATAATACGAGGTGCTTGTATTAATCCATTTTCACACTGCTGATAAACACTGGGTAATTTACACAAGAAAGAGGTTTAATTGAACTTACAGTGCTACACTGCTTAGGAAGCTTCACAATCACGGTGGAAGGCAAGGAGGAGCAAATTATGTCTTACATAGATGGTAGCAGGCAAAGAGAGAGCTTGTGCAGAAAACTGCCCCCCATAATAACCATCAGATCTCCTGAGAATTACTCACTATCACAAGAACAGCATGAGAAAGAATGGCCCCCATGATTCAATTACCTGTCATTGGGTTCCTCCCATGACACATGGGAATTCAAGATGAGATTTGGGTGGGGACACAGCCGTACAATGTCAGTGCTCATGTAGAATTTTGACAATATCAAGAGAAAATGAGAAACAGAGGAAAGCAAATGCATTTATAATGGAAATAGAGAAAAGAAAGCGCTTCCCATCAAATAGATTCTAGATTCTCAGTAAAGAAGGGAGCACGTTCTTTTCTGCTAAAGGTGGCATTTCAGATTATGAGATTGGGAGTTCAAATCTGAAATCCACCTATTATCCATTACAGAACCTTGACATACTCTTTATCACTCTCACCTTCTGTTTATCACTCAGTTGAACAAGAATAATAAAACCACTTCAATGAGTTATTGAGAGAATCAAATGAGGGAATATTTGTGGTGTATTTAGTAGATTGTTCAGCAAATTAAATACTCAGTAAATTGCAGCTTTTCTATTACTGGAATTGAGACAGTTTAGAGGGATAAGGAACTTGAGAAGAGTGAAGACAGTTTGAAATGTTCTTGTGAATAAAAGAGGCAGTTAAGTGGGAAAATATAATTTTTAAAATGCTTTCAGGTCTCAGGTGAGATAGGAAAAAATGAATTTCTTCTGATAGAAATAACACATAAGAAGAAAAATGGAAGATTGTCATCGCCCACATCAATGCTCAAATTAAAATTTTTAGAGTAAAATAGATTTAAAAAAATAACAATCAAGAAAATCCTGAATGTTGTCCAGGATGATGGCAAGAATTGAGATTATAAGGAAAACCAGAAGGCAGACATCAAGGAATTTTAGGCAAACATAAAATTGAACGAGTCAGTTGATAGAAGACAATGACAAAGAATGATGGGGATGATGTAGTCAAGTGTTGTTTAACTTCAAAGTGATATTTATTGCATTCTTGTAGTTTTTAAATTTAAAAGTATTTAAACAAAATTGGCAATGAAACATTATATTACTTCTGGGATTAAAAACTTTAGAAAAAATTGAAGTTTGCATTGTTTTTGTTTATTATTAGTAGTATTAATATTTTTATTATGTTTTGCCAAGACATAAATATATTGTGGTAAATATTATTTTAAGAATGAAAACACTAAGAAGCTGAAATGTTGCTATTACAGCAAATGTTCATGAACACTGTGGCAAAAATGTGAATCAAAAAGAGGTACTTTCTGAGTATTTAAGATATTTTGGCCTAAATGTTAGGTTGTCCTAGACTATTTGATGTCTGAAGAGTACCAAGGTATGAAATAACCTGATTTTTGACTGTTGATACATGAGTAGCAGTTCCTCATGTTACTCAGTCCATAGAAAATAAATCAATATGTTAGGTCTTATAAAATTTATGGCATAGATTCTGCATCTTTAGAGACTAATTTTAAAATGACTTCATGATGTATATATTTTTCTATTTCAAAATCTAGAGAGACTGAGTGGTGCAAATAGGAACCTGTGTAGTACATTCTCCTGGATTTATTTTTTAGAAATAACAGTCTGAATCTTTTTGTTCAGCTAAGATGACACCTCTAGCCTCTTCCAGGGAGAAGCAATCCCTGTAATTAAACTACAAGTCCTCAAAGAAATATGTTTACCAAGGTAGAACTGGAGGCTTATAACACACCCTTTACACCTGTGTAGATAGCTTTCCATTTCAGAGTAGTTTGTGGTTTCTATTTCATGCAAATTTTGAGTTCAAACCGCTGACTAGTATTTTTATCAGATTTTGGAATTTGATTGCCTTTTCTAATTCAGCCGCAACTTTCACAAGTTGTCTGAAAAAGAATTCCCTATATGTGGCATGCAATCAATCGGCTCTGCTCCTTACTGTGCCTTAGTTGTAATTGAGAATGGTTTTTAACATTTAAGCTTAATTACTTTTACAGGTTCAAGGACCCCTTAATAATGTTTGGCATGGCTCATACAGTAGAAGGGACTTATTGTGCATGCCTGTGTTGGAATGAACATGGTATTGCTTTCAATTTCTGATACTACTGCTTCTCTCTGGATTCACAAAAAAGAATTAAAATTGGGGGGTGTTTTGCTTATATTATTTTTCTCTTGTAACAATTACAACATCACAATAACAAACTAATACATAAAGCTTTCACTTTAGGCCCATGATAATAATAATGTCCTAAATTAATTGGAGAATACCCTGGCTTTTGATATTTGTATGGTACAAGATAGCTTTTGATGTTCGTATGGTACAAGATATGGATTGAGGATCTTTTCATCGGATATGACTATAGAATTATTTTAGCACCACTTTTTGAAGAATTATTTTTTCCTCCATTCAATTGTCTTCACCCGTTTATCAAAAATTAATGGACAAATTAATTGTTTAATTTAATAATTAAATGACAAATTTTAAATTAATATGTTTAATTTAATATCATACTGATTAATAATGCATGAGTCTCTTTATGGACTCTATCCCTCTTCACCTTGTCTATGAATATGCTCCATTTCTGTAGGTGTTTTTTTTTTTTTTTTTTGAGATGGAGTTTTGCTCTTGTTACCCAGGCTGGAGTGCAATGGCGCAATCTCGGCTCACCACAGCCTCCGCCTCCTGGGTTCAGGCAATTCTCCTGCCTCAGTCTCCTGAATAGCTGGGATAACAGGCACGCGCCACTATGCCCAACTAAATTTTTGTATTTTTTAGTAGAGACGGAGTTTCATCATGTTGACCAGGATGGTCTCGATCTCTTGACCTTGTGATCCACCTGCCTCAGTCTCCCAAAGTACTGGGATTACAGGCTTGAGCCACCGCGCCCGGCCTGTAGTTTTATAAGTGTTAAAATCAGATAATGCAAATCCTTCAACACTGATCGACTTTTGGAAAGTCATTTGCATTTCTACACAAATTTTAGAATCGGCTTGTCAGTTTTTACAAAACACATTGTAGAATTTTGTTTGTGATTGCATTTAACATATAAATCAATCTAGGAATTCTTAAGAGCGAAAATAACCTTTTAACTTTTACCTAAATGTATATTTCTGAAGAGTATACTAAATATTTTAACATCCTACAGTTGAGTTAATTGGAACATGGTTTATTGATTGGTAAGTATTACTGATTCTTATTTAACACACACTCTGTGCCAGACATCGTGAGGTTGTGTATAGTACAAATAAAAATTTGTTAAATGATGCACATTTAGATTGTTTTTATTTTTTGTTCTAATATGCAATGTAGACATAAACACCTTTGTATATGCATTACTAAGCATAAATATTAAAATTTTGGTGGAATTATTTATTAGATGTAGAATTGCTAGTTGAAAGTGATGTACCTTTAAAATACAGATAATAATTCAAATTACTCTACAGTTAATATTACCCAAACAGATAAATATTCCCATCTGTCCTTATTCTTGAAACCACTTATTTTTCTTGTTTTATTTTTACCCTTTAAAGAACAAAATAACTATTTTATTTCTTATAATACAAATATTACTAAGAGATGATCATCTTCAATGCATTTTTCTGCTAATATTTTTATGTATTTATTTTTAGTCATTACCCTGTTTTATTATTTTTCAATAATGCAGGAGTTTTTTGAATTTTATAATGTCAATCCTTTCAATGTTTTCTCATAGACTATCTCATTTTTTGATTTTATATTTATTTTACGTTGTTAATATTTTATATACTCATCAAGGCAATTTTTCGTGTTTTTCTGTTTTGTTTTTTGTTTTTTGGACTACAAAAGCATTTTTCACTATGTAAATAAAACACTCACACATTTCTCTAGTATTTTCTACAATATATTGAATCACTATCACAATAACAGAGTTCTGTGGCAAACAATGTCCAGATCTCAGGCACATTAAACATACATTTATTTTTCCTGCTCATAGGGCTGTAAATCAGCTGGTGTTCTGCTAGACTAAGCTGTGATTCATTGGTTTCATTCCAGGTTGTAGACTAGGTTAAAAAATGTTCTGGATTTTTTTATTCTGATTTAAATGGCACTCCAGAGAAGTCCTTGCCATGGTGGATGGCAGAAGCATAAAAGCAAGCCAAAATTGCACAACTGCATGTATAAGTTCCTACACACATTTTACCTACTCATTTCTCATTGGGCAAATTGAGCCAAGTGTTCCAGCCCAAATGAAATGGGAGATGGAGCTGCATCCTCTCAATGCTAAAACCAGGATAAGGGCAGGCAGGAAAGGGAAAATTATGATTCTGTGATACAGTTGCCCACATACATTTCAAATTTTTACTTAAAATCCATTTTCCTTTTGGACTTTATAGCTTTATTTTTATAAGTAGTCTACTTAATCAATGTATGTCTAGTTTATTTAGTCATAATATTTTTGTGTGTGTATATATATAGAAATATGATTTATATACATTGAATTATTCCAACATGATTTGTTGAATCATGAATAAGTGGATCTCTTATCCACTTTTTAAAAATGGTTCCTTAATCATATATTGAATTCTGTTTTTGTTTTTCTGTTTTGTTTTGTTTTGTTTTGTTTTGAGATGGAGTCTTGCTCTGTCTTGAGGCTGGAGTGCCATGAGGCGATCTCAGCTCACTGCAACCTCCGCCTCTTGGGTTCAAGCAATTCTCTTGCCTCAGCATCCTGAGTACCTGGGACTACAGGAGCACACCACCATGCCCAGCTAATTTTTGTATTTTTAGTAGAGACAGGGTTTCAACATGTTGGCCAGGGTGGTATCGATCTTGACCTCATGATTAGCTCGCCTCAGCCTCCCACAGTACTGGGATTACAGGCATGCGCCACCACACCCGGCCAAAACTTCATGTGTTCTTAATTCTAAGCTCCCACTAGCTTATTTGTCTATTACACTTACAAGAATGGTATTATATTCAATACAAATTTAGACTGGATGAAAAAGGTACATCTTTACAGTACAGAATTTTCCTGCAACAGAAAATGGGATGATATCATTTGATTTACTTTATAGTTTATTAATAAAATTTCATGTATATCCACCCCAAACTTGTTAATTAATAGATACAGCATTTGTGCTTCTAGAAAGAGGCTGCTTTATTTCTATTACTTGTTTAACTGATAGTTGGTATGAAATTAAGATTCTTATTTTTCTATATCTTTAACTTGTATTCACCCATATTTTCAACTTTTCCAACTTATTCCAATTGCACATTTTGGATATTTTTAAAAGAAAGACTATTATTAGGGAAGATGTCTTTTTTTTTCACTAACAGTATGTCTTTAGCTTTAGAAGTAGCTCTTTAAGAAAAGCACTCCTGGGTTTCCTTTGGCCTCATATTCACTTATTTACAGGGGAAAGAAAATGTGAATCGCAAATAAGCCTTGTTCTCTTGGGAGGGAAAAAACATACAATGAGAATCTCTTCTTAATTGCATTTGGCTATTTGTTAAATGGAATGTAGGCCTAGTCCATGAGGAAGCCTTGTGGTGACATCCAGCATGACTTTTGAAAAAGTGTGTCATTCTATTTCTGAGTTTCTATAATAAGGAAAACATTTGCTGCTTTTATAACCACCATTTTTCAGAACTGGAAGGTAATATATTTCTTCCTCGTTTAGTATGCTTCTGTTTGTTTCTCGGTGTTTTTAGAACTCTGGCAGTGAGATGAGTTATTAATTGAATGCCCTAGGTATCCACTGAAATAGGAAGCATCTGTAATTAATGATAATATTTCTCTTATATGTTTTTTGTTGTTTGCATTAAATATGATTACTAGTAATATTGTAAAGAGTAGTCACAATAGGAGGCCTTTTTAACTGTTCTTGGGATGACCTGATTTTAAATCACAGAAAGGTTATATTTGCTATATGATTCTGGTAGCTTGCATTTATGCATTTATCAATTTTGAAATATTTTCATTAAATCTTGCTTATAAAATTGTGATTATATTGTTATGAATGCAAGTTAATATATTCGCTCATCATATTAAGGTGATTTTCTTTAATATATTAAAATTTTTTAAACAGCAAATTGCATGCCTGTGCCCAGACATATGTACATGCACAAGCAAAACATTACAATAAGATCTCTGCCTCTGACAAATTTCTTAAAATGTATTGCTAGTTTGTCTATCACTTCATAAGTTAATTGTCTTTTTTAGGTAGACTAGGGATGCACAAGTTTTTTTAAATAGTATTTTTAAGAATTATTTTCTTTTTTTTTTTATAAAAGAAAGAAAGAGAAAGAGAAAGGGGGAGAGAGAACAGGAGTCTTGCTCTATTGCCCAGGCTAGAATGCAATCTAAAAATAGGTATTAAAAACCTCTTTTATGCTTAACAGTGGAGACAGGAAGGAATAAGGAAAGAAAACAAACAAACAGCCAACCAATATTTCATTTAAATCTGTGAAATGCTATGCAAATGGTTAAGAGTGATTTTCTTCCATTTATGTGGTCACTTTGAAAATAGATGTAATGTGATACTGAAAAAAATGTATGTTCTGTGGACCTGGAGTGAAGAATTCTATAAATATTCACTGAGTTTACTTGTTCCAGGTCTGAGTTCAAATCATAGATGTCTCTATTAATTTTCTATCTCATTGATCCATCGCATATTAACAATGTGGTGTCAATGTCTCCTGCTATTATTGTGTGGGAGTCCAAGTTTCTTTATAAGTCATTAAGAACTTGTCTTATGTATCTGGATGCTCCTATATTGGGTGCATATATATTTATGATCACTGACTCCTATTGTTGCATTGATCCTTTTACCATTATGTAATGTCCTTCTTTGTTTCTTTTAGTCTTTGTTACTGTTAAAGTCTATTTTGTCAGAGGTGAAAGTTACAACTCCTGTTGTTTTTTTCTCTCCATTTGATTGGTGAGTCTTCCTCCAACCTTTTGTTTTGAGTCTTTGTGTGTCCTTGCTTATGAGATGGGTCTGGATAGAGTGTGCTGATGTGTTTTGACTTTTGATTCAGTTTGAGTGTCTGTTTCTTTGATAGGGGTATTTAATCCACTTAAATTTAGGATTAATATTGACATTTGTGAGTTTAATATTATCATTTAATGCTAGTGGGCTTTTTGCCCATTAGTTGATATATATTCTTCATTATGAAGATACTCTTTACCTTTTGGTAAGTTTTTGGGATGACTGATACTGGTTGTTCCTTTCTGTGTAGTGCTTCTTTCAGAAGCTCTTGTAAAACAGGCCTGGTGGTGATGAAATCTCTGATTGCTTGTTTGTTCGTGAAAAATTTTATTCTTCCTTCATTTATGAAGCTCAGTTTGGCTGGATATGAGATTCTGTGTTGAAAATTCTTTTCTTTGAGGATATTGAATATTGACCCCCACTCTCTTCTAGTTTGTACAGTTTCTGCTGAGAGATCTGCTGTAAGTCTGATAGGCTTCCCTTTATGGGTAACCTGACCTTTCTCTCTAGCTGCCCTTAGAATTTTCTCCTTTATTTCAACCCTCGTGTCTTTCAATTACGTGTCTTGGGGTTGCTCTACTTGAGGAATATTTTTGTTGTGTTTTCTGTATTACCTGGAGTTGAGTATTGCCCTGCATTACTAGGTTAGGAAAGTTTTCCTGAATAATATCCTGAAGAATATTTTGCAGCTTGGATTCATTCTCTTCATGACATTCAGTTACACCTATCAAACGTAAATTAGGTCTTTTCACATAGTCCCATATTTCTTGGAGACTTTGCTCATTCCTTTTTACTTTTTCTTCTCTAAACTTGTCTTCTCATTTCATTTCATTAAGTTGGTCTTCGACCTCTGATATCCTTTCTTCTGATTGATCAATTCGAATGTTAAAACCTTTGCATACTTCGTGGCGTTCTTGTATTGTATTCTTCAGTTCCATTAATTCATTTATATTCCTCTCTAAATTCTTCTCTAAATCTAATTCACTTATATTCCTCTCTAAATTCCTCTCTAAATCTATTCTCACTATGATTTCGTCAAACCTTTTTTCAAGGTTCTTAGTTTCTTTACATTGGGCTAGAACATGTTCTTTTAACTCACAGAGGTTTCTTATTATCCACCTTCTGAAGCCTAATTCTGTTATTGGAATGCACTCATTCTCTATCAGGCCTTGTTCCCTTGTTGATGAGGAACTGTGATCCTCTGCAGAGGGAGAGGCATTCTGATTTGAGTATTCTCAGCCTTTTTACACTGGTTTCTTCACATCATTGTTAATTTATCCACCTGTCATCTTTGTAATTACTGACTTTCAAATTAGGTCTCTGAGTGGATGTTCAACTTGTTGATTCCCAGCGCCAAAATCTGAGCAGCCCACTGCACTGGGCAAAACAGGAGCATCAAGATTCTTGGTGCTTTTCTGCCCAGGAATCTCCGGCCTGGCTTCCCTCCTGAATCCCTTCTTCAATCAGTGGAATGGGTGACTCTGCCTTCCTGGCACTCCAAAGGTCTACCAAAAGGGGACCCAGTCCTGTTTACTCTGCATGGAGAACCGCTGTGCCTGGGCACCAGCAAAACTGCTGCACTGGCCACAAGAGTCACGTCGGTGTCCCATGGGGCTCCTCTGCTGGGAATCTCCTCATCTGTGAGCAACAAAAATTTGTCTGAAAGTGTGGCGTCCTCTTGTTCTCTGTGCTTTCACTGGGAGCTACAATCCTGAGCTGCTAGTGATCAGCCATCTTGGATCTCTCTCTTTTAAAAATTATTTTCTAGCTCTGTATCTCACATCTATATTCCTCCTTTTTACTTACATATGTTTTTTAAAAAAATTAGTGCTGCTTTGAATGTAAGTGCTTAGTAATTCGCATAAATGTACTGTCATTTTCTGTTTTGTATGCATCCAGTCTAATGCTGGCCACCTGATTCCTCAAACACACCAACAGCTTCTGTCTCAGGATCTCTGCTCTTGTTTGATTTTGGCTCAAAAGCACCTCTGTTAGACTGAAGCAGAATTTACTCCCTCAACCCCTTTAGGTCTTTTCTCAAATTTCACCTTCACTGACTGTGTTAGTCTGTCTTCATACTTTTATAAAGAATTGCCCAAGACTGGGTAATCATTAAAGGAAAGAGGTTTAATTGGCTCACAGTTTCACATGGCTGGGGAGGCCTCAGGAAACTTACAATCATGCTGGAAGGCAAAGGGGAAGCAAGGCATCTTCTTCACAGGCTGGCAGGAGAAAGTGCTGAGTCAAGGGGAAAGAGCTCCTATAAAACCATCAGATCTCATGAGAACTCACTCAGTATCATGAGAACTGCATGGGGAAAATTACCCCCATGATACAATTACCTCCACTTGGTCCTGCCCTTGACATGTTGGGATTATAGAGATTACAATTTGAGATGAGATTTGATGGGGGCACAGAGCCAAATCATATTACTGACATCCTTTTCTGAAATTGCCCCCTTCTCTCAACGTCTCTCCTTCTCTGCTTTATTTTTCTCCTAAACTCATATTACGCTGTAGCCTATACTTATTTTAGCTACAGATGTCATTTACTTTCTATCTCCCCAGTTAGAAAACAAGATACCCATGAAGGCAAAAAGTTTTGTTTACTTCCTCTTCTGCTTATCACAATGAACAAGAACTTAATGGCTATTTTCTTACCTATTTATTGTTTGAAAGAATGGAGAAATCAATAAATTTAGGTTAGTAAGAATTCAGTGATCCCTTTTTAATTTAGCAACTGTCAAGTATGACTGAAAGCTATTAGTACCTGTTTACTACTCTACTCCATAGAAAAACAAAACAAAGCAAACAATAAATTCTTTTCACAGAATCTGTCTTAATCTTAATCTGTCTTTTCACAATTTGGCAATGATCTTAGATAGGTTTTCTTCTCATTAAAATTTGCTTAGTGATTACTAAAAATGGGTATAAATAATATACCCCTGTAGTACCTCTAAAAGCATAAATTATCATGGATAGAGAGAAAAATGTGTATTTTAATGAACTATGAATTGCAAATTTATATTTAAAATCTTTCTATTTGTAGAGTATTACATACCTACACAATGGATTCTTAAATACATATCTCTGCATAATATGAGCATATGTGTGCAATGAAGCAAATCTGTTCCCATGAACTGGATTTTTGGTAGGAGATATAGTCAATAAACAATAGAAATTACTAAAATAACATTATATAATATAGGACCTATTTTTCCAAACAAAAGTAATGCAAATCATACTAAATCATTGATTTATATTTTTCTCAAAAACTGGGACAAATTTAGCAAACAATTTTTCTTTCAACTAAGGTTTCATTAATATCATAAAATATGGCACTGTGTTTATTAGCATACTGTGAACCACTACCATAGATGATGATAATTAAACTACACATCAAAATAATGAATAAAGCACATTTCGTGTTACAGCAGCATTGATGTTTTCATATTTATTTGTTCACTAACTAATCTGCCAAATTCAGTAATCTCTAGTGAGTTTCTCAGTTATTAGTGTAAATTACTGAGGGTCTAGTATAATAATAAATAATAA
Source organism: Leontopithecus rosalia (assembly GCA_028533165.1). Lineage (NCBI taxonomy): Eukaryota > Metazoa > Chordata > Mammalia > Primates > Cebidae > Leontopithecus > Leontopithecus rosalia. Next base: position 29,191,162 of record CM052650.1, on the reverse strand, counting down.
TAGCAATTCTGGGAAACAAAGCATTAGCAGTGTAATGTCTAAACATTTTTTGTAGAAAGTATAAATTAAGAAAACAAGGAAACATTTTTCTTTCAATTAGAGTATGTTTCCAGAGGGTTATAAGGCAATTTAAAAGGCTGTATATAATGGATATATGCAAGCACCTGGATTTTAATGTTGTCAAAAAGTATTTAAGATGTTTTGAAGGAGAGGATTGGTTACAAAATGCATTATCCAAAAGGGAGGATACAAAATGAAAACATTTCAAAATCTAAGATGCTAAAATTACTTTCATTACTTCATCTAGTTTCTTAACATTCTTAAGCTGGAAACTATATTTATTGCCTAAATTCTAGTACACAGGTGTTATGAATATTGACAAAATCCAGACAGTGTATTAATAAATACATAATTTAAGAAAAAATTAACAAACATTACTTAAGCATCTACTATGTGCTCAGTACTCTTCCAGACCATGAAGGTACAATACTGAATGAAACAAAACAAATTATCTGCATGTGTGGAGTTTTAATTTGAATTTGAAGAGAAAAAGTAAGATAAATAACTCAAGGAATACAGAACCCTGACTGATATAGTACGTTAGAGAGTGCTAAACATTAAAGAGATGAGTATAAGAGGATAGAAACAATACAGGAACACATTTGCTTCTCTGACATGTTTGGTTGCAGCCTTATGCAATAAGGCTAATGAGTCTCATGCCTTCAAGTCTGCCTTCCAGCCAATAAGAAAGAGGAAAGAAGTAAGGGAGCCTGTCTAAACTCAAAGATTTGTAGCGATAATTAAATTAAAAAAACATAAAAAACTGATGAGCTCATATGAGACATCGGCTTACATATATTTGAGTTGAATGTCCATTGATGACCCCACGACCTGAAAAGAGATTGGGAAATACACTCTTTATTCTAGGCTTCTGTTTACACACAGCAAAATCAGGACTTTTATTAGTGAGGATCAAGGAAAGATTCTGCAGACACAGGAACTCTTGAGATGGAGACATAGGTATAAGAGAAACCTAAGTGAAAGAGACTCTTTAAAAACTTGGATTTTGAAACTAACATGAAATTAACCAGGTCAAGAAGATTTGAAGGGAACTATGACTGAGGCAAAAGAAAAAGCACATACGCAAGAGTGAGATTGGTACATTTAATAAACTCTCAGACCTCCTCTCCTCTGTGGTGCAGATGTTGGACAATGCTCATTAATAAATTAGGGCTCAGAAAATATAGAAGAGTTGAAGAAATAGATTTGAGAATTACCATTATATAGGTAGTTTTGAAATGATAAATGCAATGAAATCACCAACTAGAATATGTAGAGAAAGATAGGAATTATATTTAAGTGTTGCCTGAAAAAGAGAAGAATGTAAAAAAGAGAAAGAGAAATCTGAGAGGAAAGAAAATACTTATTATATGGAAAAGTTAGTATTATGTTTAATATTAGAAGAATCATCCCAGACACATGATACTAAGAAGAAAAACTTGATCAAGAAAATGGGAAGTTGAGCTAGGACGAGCAATGAATAATGCCATTGAATTTATCTTTGGGACATTTACTAGTAGCTTTTGAAACTTTTTACTAGAGTGTTCAATTAAAAACAGATCAAAATGCATTAAACAGCAGATGTGGTGTGCAACTGAATGTTAATATTGATCCATGGGTCAGTCTCTAGTATCAGACTTTGGTCAGAAGTTCAGCATGAGCACCAACCAATTTCACTTATTCTAAAGTGACATTTTAGAATAAGAAGCTAACTTCTATTTGCCTCCTTTTTCAACATGTAGACTAATTATAATAGTACCAATTTCAAAAGTTTATATTGAAGATTAAAGGAAAACGATATATGTTAAAGTTCTTAGAATTTTGGCAGGTTCAAAGTTGTAGGACAAATGTAATGGTGCTGATGAATGAATAATAAGAAAGAATGATAACAGACATGGAGTTGGTCTTTAAAGAAACAAGAGATGATATCAAGAGCATGACTAGATGGTGAATTTTGCAGGGAAACTGAGAAGTGATAGAAACTTTAAAGCAGAAAGAAAAATAATTAATGGAATTTACATTGAAATATATTTAAAGACCAGCAAGACAGGTTCATTCAACAAACAAATATGTCCTCTGCTCCAGGCACTAAGAAAGGCAATGTGAACGTGAGAGACCTGATGCCTCTAGAAAGTAATGGAGTGGGATGAAGTTGAAGGCCCAAGGATTTTGGGAAACAGGTACAATGGGTAGGAGGTGAAATAAAGAGTGTGAAAATAAGTAGAAAGCTGCAGATGGAAGAGAATGAAGGTATGATGGGCCCAGGCAGTGTGATGTGATTACCTTAGCCCTCTAATAGTTTTAACATTTCTCCTCTGTTTTTACAGACAGAGATATTCAAATCAAGTTAGTGGAGGGAAATAAAGAATAAAGAGAGATAGAGGAAAAAAGCAAAATTTTAAAGAGTTAAAAAAGCTCAAGCCTGTAATCCCAGCACTTTGGGAGGCCGAGGCGGGTGGATCACGCGGTCAAGCGATCGAGACCATCCTGGTCAACATGGTGAAACCCCGTCTCTACTAAAATTACACAAAAGTAGCTGGGCATGGTGGCGCGTGCCTGTAATCCCAGCTACTCAGGAGGCTGAGGCAGGAGAATTGCCTGAACCCAGGAGGTGGAGGTTGCGGTGAGCCGAGATCGCGCCATTGCACTCCAGCCTGGGTAACAAGAGCGAAACTCCATCTCAAAAAGAAAAAAAAATTAAAAAATAAAATTAAAAAAAAGAATTAAAAAGCTCTACCACAGACTTCGTAATTTATTCCAGCCCCTGTCCTTAGTCTCAGTTCCTCATATTATATTTTGAAGGCATTTTTGATATGGAGAATAATGAGGGCATTCGCTAACCATTGGTATGAGAAAGGTCTTTGAGTATTTTAAGAATGCGCTATTCTACTTTACTGTAATGATAGCTTTTTCTAACAGCAAGAGGCCTTGACTGTATAATTTCCCTTGTCTTTCTGTGGGTGACCTCCTTCCTGTTCAGACCAAGTCAGCTCATCTCACATTATACTCAATGAAGACTGGGAAACTCTTGGAGCTGGGAGGTTAATTATAGACAGTGCATTGTTCTTTAGACTTATGCAGTCAATTTTTGGATAGATCTCTAATGACTTTTTAACTTTCTTAGGTCCTTGGTTTTGTACACCTAAAGAAACATGATTCTGAGAGCACCATTATTTTTATTGCCTTTAAAAAATTTATTTTTAATTCTCTGATCAGGATTCCCTCTTCTTGATGCTACATTTCAATAAAGTGAATATGACTCAATAATTTCAGATAGTTCCATATACGTATATATGGGTCACATATATTCAGGCTTTCAGTCATACTAACTATACCGAAATGTAGCATCAAGAAGAGAGAACACATCCACACACATGTATAGGCGTGTGTATATATACACATCCATGAATTTATAAAGGGATGCACTTTTTACATATCTAAAAATTACAAAAAAGCAACGAAAACCACCACAGTGTGCTTAGCCATAAGAATAATGACTAGAAAGTAATTGAAAACTGATAAAGCACTAGAGATCATGTGATGAAGGCTCTGACATTATATATTGAAACCACATGAATTTGTACTTCAAAGATCATACTTTCTTCACAATATTTTTCACATACTTTCATTTCAATCGGATGCCAATTCTTGATGTTAGGTCTTTTTAGGTCATGCCTAAATTGTTTAAAATATCTTCTAATGTAATTTTAAGACTTTAATCTCTTCCCATCAACTGAGTCTTGAACACTACCACCAGATTGATATTCTTGATACAATTTTGATATTATATCACTACTCTGGATAGTGTTTTTCAGTAATGTGTTCATTAGTTCAATCATTTGTTCAGTCTGCCATTTGTGATGCAGAACTAAGTCCTAGTGTTTGATAGTCAGAGTGAGAAGTTACTTCCTTCAAGGAATGTACTAGTTAGTAACCTGATGCTTTTCTAAACACACATCCCAATTGCTTCACTTAAATTCATGCAAGTCCCCATTACTTAAATTTTAGCACCAACATGCAGACTTACACTGATCATCTGCATTCCAGAAAGTCTGCCCTACACTGTGCCTCCAAATTCATTCTGGCATTATATTTCCTTGAAATTCCCCACACTATGTACTGAAATATTGACCTTTAAGAAACAGCTCAGGCACCACTTTTGCATTGGAACTTAGCCTGATCATATTATTTTGAATTATTTCAAAATAAAATAATGCCAATAACAATACATAGTTCATAATTAGAAGTGATTAGTGTGTATACAACACTGTGCTAAAAGCTTAACATGAATTATCTTTTTAATACATGAAACAATTCATTCATTAATTTAACAGATATTTATTCAACACTTATTACATTCTACAAAATGACCTGAAGCTGGGATGCCATATAGGCATTGTAATGAACCAGTCAAAAGGACAACTGTGCTATGGAGCTTACATTCATGATTGGGGAAGCAAACAAATGAATAGGTAGATAATTCCAGGTAGTGCTAAAACCCAGAGGAAAATGGAAAGACCAAGCTTCTTTAGGAATATTTAATATGACCATTATGCTGATGTTCTGAAATTCCAAGGCGTGTGTGTGTCTGTGTGTGTGTGTGTGTGAGTGTTTGTATACTTTGTTTTAACCTAAGAATATTGACTTGTATTTTTAATCATACTCATTGACTGTTTTTTTCCTAGATTTAATGTTCCCATGTTGAGGATTGACAAGCGGAATGTTAATCATCTGTGTTTTCCTCACGTTACCTACACCAGTATCCTGTACTAAACAAACCTTAACTGAAGGACTGTATCTAAGTTTTCGTATTAAATGCTACAGTTTAGGATTGTTTCTAATAAACAGATCCATGTTTCTAAAATCACTGACTTATAAAATAAATGTAATGAACTAAAGTAGTACTTTTCAAACATATGCCAAAAACTTAATTGATACTTTTATTATATTTTTCTATTTATCACTGTAACACCAAGGAACAAGACTGGAAGACATGTGGAAACCACAACTGAGAATATTCAGTCACCAACATTTTTTAATGTTTGAATATTTATCAGTGATTTCATTTTGCTTTATAACATGTTTACTTGCTAAGAAATACATTGTGAATATATTTTTCATGTACATAAGAGTATGATCATGATTGAAAACATCCCATCATACAGAAAAACAAAACACATTTCTTCTTTTTTTTTTCCCTAGACCCTGTGATATGGTTTGGCTCTGTGTCCCCACCCAAATCTCGTCTTGATTCTACTCCCATAATTCACACCTGTTGTGGGAGGAACCCAGTGGGAGGCAATTTGAATCATGAGGGTGGTTCCCTTATACTGTTTTTCTGATAGTGAATAAGCCTCACGAGATCTGATGGGTTTATCGGGGATTTCTGCTTTTGCATCCTTCTCATTTTCTCTTTCCGCTGCCATGTAAGAAGTGCCGTTTGACTCTGGCCGTGATTCTGAGGACTCCCCAGCCATGTGGAACTGCAAGTCCAATCAAAGCCCTTTTTCTTCTCAGTCTCAGGTATGTCTTTATCAGGTGCATGAAAATGAACTAGAACACACTACAAATTTGTAGCAAAATCTAAAATAGGTACATTTAGCCAATACATGTGTGTTAAAATTTTAAAAGATAAATGAAGATTTTAAACAAGTAATCATCAATTAATGAGGATAATTATTGAAATTCAAGGCATGTAAACTAAAACATATTTTGTCACCACTAGAATGTACTCACCTGAAGCTAAATTTAGATTTTAGTGTACACATTCATATTTACTCCCCATCTTCAGTAATATGTGATTCTGATTTACCTTATATAAATTATATTTGTTTAGCCACTTGCTGCTTCATGATTATTAAGATTTGCTTGGAAATAGATCACACGCAAACTTTATTCATTAAAGTAAGCAAAAGTCTTCAATAATTTTCAAAGCAATTCAAGTTTTGTCTTCTCTCTCTGACTATTCTCTTCCTTCTATCTCTTCTAGTTAACTAGCACTTTCCTAAGCGTGGAATATCTTAATGTCTATACTGACACTTTCTTTGTAAATCGTAAGTACACACAGCTGCAGTTGTATTCTTAAATGTAAATAGCAACTTTATAGTTTAAAATGCAGGGCTCTTCTATTGTAATATTTTAAAGGAACATAGCTGTTGTGCAGTGAGTTTAGAGTTTTAATGTTACTTTATTTATTTATTGAGACAGCATTTCACTCTGTCACCCAGGCTGGAGTGTAGTGGTGTGATCTTGGCTCGCTGCCACCTCCTGAGTTAAAAGTGATTTTCATGCCTCAACCTCCTCAGTATCTGGGATTGCAGGTGTGCGCCACCACACCAATCTAAGTTTTGTACTTTTAGTACAGACAGGGTTTCTCCATGTTGGCCAGGTATGTCTCAGACTCCTGTCGTCAATGATCCACTGGCCTCAGCCTCCCAAAGTGCAGGGATTACAGGCATGAGCCACCATGCCCAGTCTACTGTTACTTTAATAATAGCCCTGCAGATACATAGAGGAAATTTCTTCCAACATTGGGAAAAAGAATCATGATTTATTGTGTTCTCTTAGGTTGTTGTATGAGTTATCATTCCTTTACTCAGTCTTTGTGACATTTAAAATTTTCAATCTGACTCTTCTAAATGATTTCTGAATGCACATACATAAGAATTTCACAAAACATACCATTATGATTTTCTCCCTTCATACATAGGTGGATATATAGTTACGGTATCTCCTGATATCATAGTTATTTAATATTAAGGTTGCCAGAGCACACAAATCTTCATGTCTGCAAGATGTGGCAAGAGATTTGAGTTCTCTGTAGTAATCATAGAATTCCCAGCACTTAATTGGTTTTGCCATGCTGCTTCTAATTTCTTTGACTTTGAAAATAGTGGGAGGAGATTATGAAATAAAATAAGTTTATTTTAAAAAGTCTGACAGAAAAATGTTCCCATTTTCTATGGCAAATGTGGAAGGAGCAATTCAAATACATTCTGTCCATTCAAGATCCTCCCATTTAAAAGATTTTCTGTGCAAAAGAAATGTTAACTGATATTCACAACCAATAAGCAGATCACCAGGGGAAGAGCAAACAGAGGAGCAGCAGCAGCAACAGTAAGAATGGACAGTTAGGCCGGGCGCGGTGGCTCATGCCTGTAATCCCAGCACTTTGAGAGGCCGAGGAGGGCGGATCACTAGATTAAGGGATCGAGACCATCCTGGCCAACATGGTGAAACTCCGTCTCTACTAAAAAATCGAAAATTAGCTGGGTGTGGTGGCGCATGCCTGTAATCCCAGCTACTCAGGAGGCTGAGGCAGGAGAATTGCTTGAACCCGGGAGTCGGAGGTTTCGGTGAGCCGAGATTGCGCCACTGCACTCCACCCTGACACCTGGTGACAGAGCAAGACTCTGTCAAAAAAAAAAAATTCAAAAATTAGCTGAGTGTGATGGCACATGCCTATAGTCTCAGCTACTCTGGAGGCTGAGGCGGGAGAGTCATTTGAACCTGGGAGGCAGAGGTTGGGGATCCAGATGGGGAGTGGGAAGGTGATTTTCCCCTGGAGCCTGGCCATTCAGCAGCAGGACTCCCTCCAACCTCCCCTGCCAAACTCCAAGTCTTTCTTCTGGTTGATGGCCTGTCAGCCTCTGCTGGTGCCTGTGGGTGTGCTTGTATGCCCATGTGTTCCTCTTGACATCCAGCCGTTCATTTGCGTGCCCGCTGGGGTCTCAGCTCCAAAAATCAGCCCTTCATTAGACTTACCTACTTGACTTCTGAGATGAGATGGTTTCTGCTTTGATTACAAATACTTCCAAATAATTAACCTACTCCTCCCAGTCAGTGTGTCTAGTCTCCATTATGTTCCCTTGTATATAACCACAAAGCAGGACAAGCTTTTATTCATGAACTTTCCTTTGTTTGTGCAAAGTTTTTGAGAGTGCTTGTTTGGTGTTCTACTATCAAGCATTTACTTTCAGGAAAAATGTCTACCATTTAGTTTATAACATTTTTCTCAAATTTCTATAGATAAGATGAATGTTATCTTTCTTCTCTGGTACAAATCCTTGCATCTTTTTCATTCACTCCCCAGGGAACCTCCACTTTGAAGAAGAGAATATTTATTTGGCTAATTAATTCAGTTGATTTATTTGGTACATAAAAATATATATTCCATAACTTCAAGTTGTTGAGAGTTTAAAGGGTAAAGTAGACACATTACATAAATGCAATGTAGGAAGATTACTAGAGATATATCCTAAACACTATGGGAAAATCATGTGTGAATACACTTAAAGCTTAGAATGAGAAGGAAATGATACTGAAGCAATATCCAAATAAGATGTGCAATTACAAGCATGAATTTTGTTACATGGTAGCTCTTTTGCTTTGTTACTTTCTGTGTGTGTGTGTGTGTGTGTGTGTGTGTGTGTTTTAAGATGGAGTCTCACTCTGTCGCCCAGGCTGGAGTGCAGTGGTGCAATCTTGTCTCACTGCAACATCTGCCTCCCAGGTTCAAGCGATTCTCCTTGCTCAGCCTTCCAAGTAGCTGGGATTACAGGCCAGTGCCACCATGCCTGGGTAACTTTTTTGTAATTTTAGTAGAGATGGGGTTTCATGGTGTTAACCAGGATGGTCTCAATCTCCTGACCTCGCAATCTGCCTACCTTGGCCTCCCTAAATTCTGGGATTATACTTTGTTCTCTGTTTGTTCTTTGCCTGTTTCCTCACCTGTGAAACTGCCAGCAATTGTCCCTATCTTACTGTGCTGTCCTCAATAAACTTTAGCTATAATGATGAAGACCGTTATTCAAGAAAGACAAAGACTTCCTCTGCACAAATATCCTTTCAGGGAAAACACAGATATAAACTTTGTAATGCACCCAGGAAAACAGAAATTAACTCTGGTTGGCAAGAGTCTGAAAAGGAATAAAAAGAGATAAAACTACAAAGATAAGCAAGAACCAGTTAAATCAGTTTTCAGTAACCATGAAAATATGATTAAAAAACTATTAGTTTCTACCATAATTTGTCTCTCTTTTAAGATAATCAGTAGAGATATATTTAGAAAAGGAATTTTTTTTCCTTGTGGTGGTCCAATTACTAACTAAAAATCATAATAAGCTGGGATTTGGGAAACAGGCTTTTGAGGCCTATTATGAGTCAAATAATCTTTATCTACCTGATTCTATCATCCATGCATTCAAAGAAGTTTGGTTCAAGGCCTAATCCAGTTTCATATTCCAAGTTTCCATGACATTAATGTACTCACCTATTTAAAATGCCAGGTACATTTGCATCAGCTGGTTTTGAACTTGAAGCAAATAGTTTAAAGTATCTATATCTGTCATTTCCCTCCTCTGATAGAAAACTCACTTAGACTAATTAACGAACATAAAAATAAATCATAGTGACTTGGGATTGGAGATGATGTATCATTAAAACTAGTGATTATTTTGCAGTCGCTATACAAAATGACTCTCATGATCATTTTAACCTGCTTAAATATTTTATTCAAAAAATATTTTACAAATAGTGTCTTATAAAACAATAAAAGCACACCATGGTTTATTTTTTAATCCCTGAAACGGAGGAATAGCTCCTGTGGTGCTTGCTTAAAAGGTTGTAAAACATTTTCTTTAATCGTTCCTCAAACTTAACTAGAAATCGAGTTTTCCTTCCTCATTAAAAACCTTGGCCCTTCAACTTGAAATTATCTGCTTCAAATTATAGTAAAACTTTCTTGAGGCACATTTTACCTTTGACCTTGAAAAATGGTTGTGCTGGAGTGGAGTGTGAAAGTGAAACAGCTTGGGAGAAAGAAAGAAAAAAAAATTATTTCTTAAACTGTGGAACTAAATAAAATAAATTAATTTTACCGTCATAGTATAACACATAGTAGGTTTGCAAATATCTAGTAAATGAATGCTTTTTAATGAATTTAGTTATGGTTGCTAAATATTATTATCTGTCTGCAGATAATAGTGAAAATTTCTGATTAAATCCGATAGTGACCTAAAAAAAAAAAATCCCCTCACGTAGTTGCCTAAACTTTTTTTTTTAACAAAACTGCTGTTGCAAGTTGATTTATTTCTATCACTAGTTTATAAAATTTTAAAACATGGCTCACTGCAAAGACACAATCTAGATCTTGACTAGTAGGAAGCAATAAAACACATACCAAGAAGTGTAAGAATTATGAAGGGAGTGTGCATTTTCTACAGGGCATATTACCAATGTCTTTAAGAACAGAATATTGCCTTAGTAGGAACTTAGACATTGAAACTTACAGACATTTCCTATTAGCCTTCAGTAAAGTATGGTGTAATGTATCACAAGGGACCAGGGATCATAAGTTGATTTTCACCACCTGTATTCCTTTTTCCCTTTGTCCTTCACTGAATCTTAGGCTTCTTTTTTCTACCTCTGAAGTATCCCCTCGGGACTAGTTAAACCAAGATAGAACATTCACCTACTACCGCTTCAGTCCTTGAGAAGAATGTAGCAAAGCTAAGAGAGAAAAAAAAAATAAAAAGGAAAATTTTAAAAATAGAAAAATACAAATTTACAAAAGAAAATCATAGACTATTATTAATAATAAACTTCGGCATGCATGATTTCAAATCTACGTGTGCAAATAAGTTAGCCATTAGAAAAGCATGTTAGATTTATCATGTATACTTTTAATATTATCATGAATTTACAAAATGCTTCATGGTGTGTATGATCAATTTGCTTTTATATTCATTTATTTTTAGCAAAAATAACTCTCTGAGTTGGTGTCACCAAAATCTCAATGTTAGAGATATACATTCTGCAGTGCAAAGAGTGACTGCTAGTCATGTAGAGAGGTAAACCAAGTACCCTCTTCCAATTGATAATCAAAAGAATCTTAGTTACATTTAGAATTTGCTCTGTGACCATGTAATTATTACACTAAAAGAAAGATAAGACAAAGTTGCTTAAGAGAATTCTCCAAGATAATTTGCTACTCTCCTGCTTTTATCTGCTCCTGTGGCAGCAGAACCTTGACTTAATATCATGTGGAGTCCACCCCATTCAGGTTGAAATAGATAGTTAGCTAGGTAGATACAATGGTAAGTAATAAGGCTATTTTTTTTTCCTATTCAGAGCTTTCAAAGACTGCTAAAGGGATGACTGGACTGACATTTCTAAGAGGAATTATGTCAAGCTAAGTTCAAGTACTTTTTGTATATGCAAAATATCAAGGTGCTAATTCTAGACACTGATTTTCCTCTCACAAAGTATCTCGTGATGACTGCCATAGCTAAGGAAACAGTTCAAATCAAATGATATAATTTTCTTTACTTTCTAAATCTTATGGCCTGGATTTTTTTAATGAGCTTAATGCTTCAGCACTTCAATGACCCTGTTTTCGATTTGTTTATACACATATTCAAACAATAGTTAATAACAGAGCATGTATTGATTCCTAAGAAATGCTTAATTTCCTCCAAAATGGTATAGTCATGCTTGAGGCTCTATTACTTTCTTTCTAATTGAAGAACTCAGTGTCTAAGTTTGTGTTTATTGTGGTGTTTCAATTCTGTAAGCACCAGCAATCCTCTGTGCAGGAGACAGAATTTTAAAACACCTTTGGTGGTAATTCACTATTTAAGCATTTCAGGGTTAATGTGTATGGTCTGCTATAGCTACTATGGGGAGACTTACAAAAGAACATGTTAGTATTGTTTTCCACATTCTTTGGAATAAAATAAAATGAGAAAATGTTAAAGTGGAGACTCAGTTGTACATGAGTGGCAATTATATTTCTCTCAGGGTTTTAATCTCTAGATTCTTGACTGTCTATAGCACTAAGTACCAGAAGACAACAGATGAACAAAAAAACCATAATTATTTATTTTTATGTTAAGGGATGAGCTTCTGTGTTCTAAATTCCAATCTTGTCACTTTCACCATGTGTGAGCTTGAACAAATAATATAATATCTCTAAGTCTGCTAGAAATCTATTAAAACAGAAAGAAAAAGACATATTAGGAAAAATTTAAAAAGCTAAATAATGGAGAGTATGTAGAAAACAAAACAAACAAAGAAATAAAAAGTGCTAAAATAATATTTCTCTGATCTGATGGGAAAACTAGGATTTCAGATTTAAAGAATTCATTGTCTGAGAATAGAATATAGATGATAAAATTGTCTTATAAGTTACAAAATGATGAAATGATGAAAGTTTCCAAAGAAAGGGTAAAACCTGTATGTAAAAAATAAACCTCCTAACAGATTTTTTAACTGCACTGTCTAATAAAAAATAACAGAGGAATGCCTTCAAATTTAGACCAAAAAAAAGACAAAATTTAAGAATTTTATACCCAGCTTTCTATTTTAAGTGTGATTTATTAAATGATGAATTTTAAAGTTAAAATTGTAACTCTATAAATTTAGCACATTTCAAAGATTTATTTATCTCATAGAACTGCCAAACATTTTAGCAATCCTACTTCTGGGTATATATGCAAATGACACAAAATCAGTATCTCCAGGAGATATCTACACCCATATGTTTATTGCAGCAATTATTCACAACAGTCAATAATGAAACGACCTAAGTCTCTCTGGACAGATAAGTGGATAAACAAGTATGAGAAGCACACACATTCACACAACGAAATATTATTCAGCTATAAAAAGAAGTAAATCTTGGCATCTGTGACAACAGAAACAAACCGTAGTAAATGAAAAAAGAAAACATGAAAAGGAAAATATTTTAAGAACATATATAATCTAAAATTAAACTCATAGAAGCAGAGAGTAAAAAAATAGCAGTTGCTAGATGAGGAGCATTGACAGAAAGTGGGAGCTCTTAACCAAAGAGTATAAACCTTCAGTTATAACAAGAATTGTTGGAGGATCTAATGTACACCATGGTGACAATTATATTGTTTACTTGAAATTTGCTAGAAGAGTAGATTGTTAGTGTCCTTAGCATGGGCACATGTACACGTGCTCATGTAATTACTATGTGTGGTGATAGAGGTGTTAATTAATTCCACTGTGATAATCATTTTCACATCTATCAAATAATAATGTTGCATACTTTGAATATATACAATTTTTATTTGTCATTTATAACTCAATAAATCGACAGAAAAGATTTGTCTAGCTCATTAATTAATGAAAAAAGAGGGGCCGGGCACAGTGGCTCAAGCCTGTAATCCCAGCACTTTGGGAGGCCGAGGCAGGTGGATCACGAGGTCAAGAGATCGAGACCATCCTGGTCAACATGGTGAAACCCCGTCTCTACTAAAACTACAAAAAATTAGCTGGGCATGGTGGCGCGTGCCTGTAATCCCAGCTACTTGAGAGGCTGAGGCAGGAGAATTGCCTGAACCCAGGAGGCGGAGGTTGCGGTGAGCCTAGATCGCGCCATTGCACTCCAACCTGGGTAACAAGAGCGAAACTCCGTCTCAGAAAAAAAAAAAAATGAAAAAAGAGTAAAATGTAAAAACTGGATCAGAGAATGAAAAAAGCGGATACATTTTTGGCCAATTAAGAAACTCAAATAAATGTGTTTATAAATGCAAAACAAGATTTTTTTAAAAGGGAGATTATCAATTGCACCTCCAACATTTGTATTTCTATGGAAGAGAATAAATTACATTACTATTAATTTTCAACACCTTAGTAGTAAAATAAATCAAAGACAATGAAAGGCAAAGATCCCATACAATAATGTACCCAGATTGAGTTATAGTTTTTCAATGAAAAGGTACTTTTTAGTCTTTTTCAAAGTCTTTTACAGAGTTTAAATGAAATTACATTTTGTACGTGAAAAATACTGTGAATATTTTCTATGCACAGTTTTTGAAATACAGCCAGCATAAAGGTAAAATATACAGAATGAAAGTGGAATTTTGTAGACAGATCTGAGTTATGGCTTACTTAATAGAATGTTTTGATAACACAGAAGGAAATATCACAAATATGGTTTTCTCCTACACAACTTTCTCCTACTTCATTTCTAGTACCTCTATTGGCCTTTAGGGGAAATTTGTCTCTCAATATGAGACCAGACTTTGATCATGAAATTAATAAATTTAGCCTTTGATTTAGTGTGTTAATTAGAAAAATGCAGTCAGTGAATACAGGAAATGCATACATTAAATAAAATTAGACAAGATAATACCTATCTAGCAGAGGAAAAGATGATGACACAATGGCTGATAGAATATAAGTCATGGAGAAGAGGAAAACAAGCCAAAAATAGTATGCAAAAAAGAAATAATTCCAAATACAATAGAAGCTAAAATATATGTACAGACATAACCCAGAAATATTGTGGGTTCGGTTTCAGACCATGATAAAGCAAATATCACAATAAAGCAAGAATGAAGCAGATGAATTTGGGACGTTTCCATTGCATATAAAATGTTCATTCTATCCTGTTTACCCTATAGTGTAGACCATTATATCCAAAAAAAAAAAGTACATATCTTAGTTCAAAAATACTTGGTTGCTTAAAAGGGCTAATAGTCATCTGAGATTTCAATGAGTCATCATCTTTTTGCTGATAGAGGGTCTTGCCTTGATGTTGGTGGCGGCTAACTGATCAGGAGGTGGTTGCCGCAAGTTGAGGGGGTCATGGCAATTTCATAAAATAAGACAACAAAACACTTTGCTCCGTTCTTAATGCTTCCTTTCAGGAAAGATTTCTCGATAGCATGTGATGTTGTTTGATAGCATTTTACCCACTAGAACATCTTCCAAAATTGGAATGAATCCTCTGAAACACTGCCAATACTGTATCAATTAAGTTTTCACGTCATATTCAAAATCCTTTGTTGTCATAACCGCAATGTTCATAGTGTATTTACCAGCAATAGATTCTTTCTCAAAAAACCACTTTCTTTGTGTATCCATAAGAATCAACTCCTTATCTTTTCAAGTTTTATCATGAGATTGCAGCCATTTGGGCACATCTTTTTTTTTTTTTTTTTTTTTGCCTGTAATCCCAGCACTTTGGGAGACTGAGGCAGGCGAATTGGGCACATCTTCAGACTCCCCTTCTAATTTTAGCCTCTTCTATTTTCACCTGCCATTTCCATCTGTATTTATTGCCTCCATGAAGTCTTGAACCCCTCAAAGAGCACATTCAATGTGTCATAAGGAGAACCTTGGTTGGAAATCTATTCTTTTAATTGCTCATGCCCAAAAAGCTTGAAATCTTTTATAGCTCACATGACGGATAGTATGATGAATAGAAACTGAAAACACTGGCTACCCCTGGAGAAGAAAGTGTGTGGTTGAAGTTAGGAGTGAAAAGAGATGCACTAACCATTTGCAGTTTTTAATTTTTATGTAAATTGACTGTAAATACAGTCAATGCATTTTAAAATTTACAATATTTTATGAGCCAACAAAAAGGTGTAAGAATGGCCAAAGAAATATTAGACAAACTGGGAAAGCAGTAATAACTAAGAACAAACAGAAATAAAGAGGGTGGTTTTTTTTAGATTAAAGGAAATAATTCAAGGGAAAGATATTTTAAGCTTGAACCAAAGTAAATCTAACAAAAGAGTCTAAATATATAAAACATTTAGCTATATTAAGAGAAAATGTTTTAAAATACATAATTATAGAATATAATTTGTGACAAAACCTTCCCTCCGGTCGCCTAGACATGAAAAAATTGAAGACACCATTGATGCACATATCTAATGTAACTTAAAACAGTATTATCAGTACTTGAAAATATATACAGAATATAATCGTTTCTCAAAGTTCTCCTACTATTACCTGAACCAAGCCACCATCATCTCTCATCTGAATTACTGCAACAGCCTTCTAAATGGTTTCCATAAAAGCTGAGCCTGATCTTTTCAAATTAAAATCAGTCTGTTGTTTTTGTCTACTCAAAACTGCAATAGTTCTGCATTCTAGACAGGTATAGCTTTGGTAGGTCATCGTAAGAACTTTGACATTTTCTGATAGATTGTACGTGTGTACTACAAAAGATTTCAAGCTTCTGGGGCATGAGCAATTGAAAGGATAGATATCCTACCAATATCCTCCCTATGACACATTGAAGTTGCTCAGTGAATAGTAACTAAATGAATTGAAGAACGACCGAGTGAATAAATCTTCTGATATGCTTTTCTCAGAAATAGAAAGACCAGGCATCTTAAAAGATTCAAGATACGTTCATAACGTTAGCATTAAAAGTGATATAACAGACATATAGAGCAACATTATTCCCCAAATTAGTGCATATTTTTTTAAAAAATATATAAAACCTTTGCAAGAACTAGTACCATAATAATCCTTGAAGGAAGTAGTAAATATATTCCAAGTAATCAGTATCAAATATGCCACATTCTATGACAAAAGTTCAGTAAATTTGATTTTAAAATGTCTTACTCCTTCAAGAAATAAGAAATTCCACTCAGAAATAAACTAACATCTACCTAACTCATTAATGAGAAAGAAATAATATTATAACACAATTATAAAGAAAATGCTAAATTTTGTGATAACAAATGCTAGTCATTAAAAATTATAAGGTATACCCAAAGGACTTCTTAAAGAAAATTATATACACATTTATTATTTACATTATTTTTGAAAGCTACCAGAAATGTAAACTAGAACTAGAGAGTAGAAGGTAAATAAAGTAAAAGACAGTAATCTATAAAAATAAGAATGAATTTAATAAAAGTTATGTATTTAATGAATATCAAATTCTGAAAAAGATAAACAAAATGAACAAACGTCTGACAAACACTACAAACAAAACTGAGAACACAAATGCACACATACATGCATTATTAGAAAAGACAAAATGCAGCTGGGCGCAGTGGCTCACGCCTGTAATCCTAGCACTTTGGGAGGCCAAGGCGGGTGGATCATGAAGTCAAGAGATCGAGACTATCCTGGCCATGGTGAAACCCCATCTCTACTAAAAATGCAAAACTAAGCCGCGCATGGTGGCATGTGCCTGTACTCCCAGCTACTCGGGAGGCTGAGGCGGAAGAATCGCTTGAACCGGGAAGGCGGAGGTTGCAATGAGCTGAGATTGCGACACTGCACTACAGCTTGGCTACAGAGCAAGACTCTATCTAAAAAAAAAAAAAACAAAAGAAGAAACAAAATGCAAACAGTGCAAGATAAAACATAATCTTTAAATACCATAAAACAACAGTATGAAAAAAATGCATGGCAAACTAAAAGCTTAAATGAAACTTTTTCTAAAACAAAAATAAAATAGTAATTTTTGCTCAAGAAGAAATATTAAATCTTACTCATCGATACTCATTTGAATAGCAGAAATAGTAGAAATCTCCTCACACAAACATGCTGTTTCTGGTTATATTAATGACAACATTGATCAAAACTTCAAGAAAATGATAAGTTCTCTATTATAAACACATGAACTCATTTTATGATACTACTAACATTTTTATACCAAAATGGGACAAAACTGTTTAAGAAAAAATTTATAAGCCAATTTCTCCTATGAACATTTTGTGCAAAATTATTAAATTATTAGCAAACTTTACTTAGCAATGTCTTTTTTTTTTTTTTTTTTTGAGATGGAGTTTCTCTCTGTAGCCCAGGCTGGAGTACAGTGGGGCGATCTCGGCTTACTGCAATTTCTGCCCCCTGGGTTCAAGTGATTCTCATGTTTCAGCTTCCTGAGTAGCTGCGACTACAGGCAAGTGCCACCATACCTGGCAATTTTTTTGTGGTTTTAGTAGAAATGGGGTTTCACCATGTTAGCCAGGATGGTCTTGATCTTTCGACCTCGTGATCTTCCTGCCTCCTTCTCCCAAAGTGCTGGGATTATAGGCTTGAGCCACCACACTGGCCAGCAATGTCTATTAAAAATAAAACTATGTCAAAACCAAAAAATATCAGTAAAATATATTTTATATTTCTGGTTATAAAGAAGACCTGAGTTAATGTTGATAATTTATTGTGTTTATTAATGATGACAAATAAATTTCTCCCTAATTAATTATATAGTAAATGTAAAATTCAGTTATTTTAATTGAGATTTAGTCAGTGATGTGTCCTAAATATGAAAACAAAAAATATTGCATAGAATTGTAAAAATGACTCAAAACAGCGAAGAACACGCTTAGGAAAAAGAAACAAAGAGGAAGAATTCAACCTACTTAATATCAAGATAAGTCTATCAAAATCTAAATAATGTAGTGCATGAAATATTTTCTATAAAAGCAAAACCTAAATGAAATGTTCACAAAAATAAGAAATAAATAAATAATTTGTGATATTTATACCAGTAAAGATAAGACAGTCAACATGGCGGAATGAAATCTACATTTAAAATTTGGATACGTTTAAAAAGGTATACTGTAAGTGATAATTATATTATAATTGACATGAATTTTTGAAACACGGAGAAGTACTAATATTTATGAATGCACACATTTACTTTTTAAAACATACATGAGAAGGATACGTAGTTACCAGAACAATAGTGACATTTAGGCAAAAAGAAAAATAAATGAGATGGTGAAGGTGGGATGGGTGTGGCAATATCAAATGCGTAATTAAAATGCTATTTTAAAAATGAAACCAGTAGAGCTATATGTTAATTTTTAAAATATTGATGTTGGGTACCTAAGTGTATATTTATTGTTCTACTCCACTTTTCTGGAAAATCGAAATATTTCATAAATAAAAATGAATCTAATTTTAATAAAAGAATTAAAATTTTGATAAGTGATATGTACAAAGAAACAGGTTTAACGCCTGTTGCATTTCCTTTCTGAGAATTTATGGAAAGTCTCTTAATTACCTCCTATGTGTTCATCTGAGTGGAGGATCATACTGCCCAAGACTGCAAAAAAAAAAGTTACAGGAATCAAAGAATCACATTTTTGTAACATCTATTTATCACGGTCCCAGGTGTCAATTGCCATTCTTATTCTGTTGGAAATAAAATTATTACAAGCAATATTTTATTAAATTTTTTATTCATTCCCAAGTTACTTAGAGCTTAGACTCCAGCATAGGTGGAACCTGAAAAATCTGACATCCTGTGCAATACACCTCTGGGATCATGGCCTATGTTTGTACATATTTTAGAAATGGAGATGGAGTTGGAGTTTTGAAATTAACCTTCTAATATTACTTGACTTCTAAATGTACACAAGATTTCAAAATATGTATAGAATATACATTTTGCAAAAGATGTTGATGCACAAGCTTTTATTAGGTTGACATGTGCATTGCATAAATCAAAATGTTAAGAGAAGGGGAGGAGAGAATTTATGAAAAGGAAGGAAATTCCTGCAATGGGAATGGAGCCAGTAGTCAGCATTTTCTAAGTTGCAAAAGAAGACCTCATGGAGAAATTAATTCTCTATGGTAAATGTTTAAGGGCAGAGTGAACAAGCAATGCAACTATACAGTGTAGCTGTCTGACTTACAAACCAGGAGCAAGAGGCCCCTGAGCTGGGTTGCAATGAATGGAAGCACGCTGGTCAAATAACTTCTCTACTTGGCTTTCTAAATACTTAATGCCAATTTACTCTGTGTGCTTTGTAATTGGGCCTGATAGTTCTGTAATTACTATGTCTCAACAAACACTGAAATTGTGAATAGGTTTTATTTTTTCATTTGTGTTTTTCTTGCCAGTTTCTCCTTTGGGACCCCGTAGCTGTAGCAACTTGATGAGAATGCATTTGTGGGAGAAAAATGTGTTCACTGATTGTTTATCTTCCTTATTTCTGGTTTACTCGGCTTTGCTGCATAGGCATTGTAGCTCACCCTCCAATTTCCCAGGATGACAGTGATGCCTTCGCTGAATTTACCTTTGTTACCTAGCTATTGGAGATTAATGTTAGAGAGAAGTCTGAGGTCAACTCTGCCTGGAAAGAAAGGGGTTCAACTAAAAGACAAAGAATGTCTTTAGAGACAAGACAAGGGCCTGACTTCCACTTGTTTGAAGCTTGTTAGATCAGCATGATTTATGTAACTGCTCAAGTTACCCAGTTGTTTCTGTGTATATATTTGTATGCCTTTCTGTAAACTAACTTACAATGATTCTGTACATTCCTATCCTACCTTTTTGAATCATTCAATAAAACACTACCCTCACTTCACAGTTCTGCTCATAGGTACAGAGACTTAATTCTCATAAACAGAGTCATCCCTTGTCTAAGCATTGGGAAATATATTAACATATGATTTCAAAATTAATCTGAAGAAAATCACAGTTTGAGAGTGAAGGATGATATCATTTTTCAGTGGATATGATTAGTTACACTTTGTTGATCCAGAAAGTTCTATGCCATGACCCAAGCCATGTATAAATGTTTTCATTTCCTTTCACAGTGTCTATATAAAAATCTCCTATTTTGTATAACTGACATTTAAAAAACTATTGCACAATAATAACTATTCCACAAGAATAACTATTCTAATTGAAGCAGAATATCTTGAAAATTCAGAATTCATTGAATTACTATAATTTGCATTTTATCTTTTTTCTATAACAAAGAGTAGCAAAGAATAGATTTGGAATCTAACAGAAGTATATGTTAGAGTTTTTATATTTAATTATACGGCTGTTGAATTTTTGTCAGTATTGTTATAGGCAATAGATAAAGAAATCACCGGGTGAGCTAGTTGAATCCAAATATTGATTCAGCATAAATGTAATGGGATCAGATAATTTGCATTAAATAAACAAATAAAATAAATCAGCTTAATAAATACAAAAATTCTAGGTATTTATTACCACAGGTGGTCTATGAATAATATCTCAATAAATAAAGGCAAAAATCCCTATGCCTAAACAGAGATTCTCTTGATTTTAATATAAATCATCAACCAAATGGCTGATGCTGGCTTTAGGCATAACTGTTAAGGAAAAAACACAACAGTATTGAAAATGTAATCTGTGAAGCATTCTAGTCCACTTTAACAGCCTTCAATGACAGGCTTTCATTGATTATATTGAAAACGTTAACGGCTTCCTAACAAACAAACAAAAATAGATCTTAGTATTCACCCTTGAATTAGAGTAATGCAGGGCACAGTTTTATCTGTTCTTATACTGGTATTGCTTCTCTACAATTTAATACAGTGCAGTTAGGCCATATTTATTAACACTTCTCCAAAGATAGACAAGACCTGATAGAGAAGAGTGGGACTACAAAACCTACCAGGACTGACAGAAGAAAGAGAATCATCAGCTGGGATAGATCAAGGCACTTGGCTAAAGCAGCTTAGACAAAATCCAATCCAGTGCTGAGAAATGGGCACCCTGAAAATTTTGAACTGACTGTAGAAGAAAAAGAGGCACCCTAATAGATGAACAGAGTTTAACAGCAAGAGCTCCAAATGTAGTTATTATTTCTTATTCAAGTTTTTATCAATAAACCCACAGATTTCAGGAATCAACATCAAAGTTGATTCTCAAAACACAAGTTCCCAGCTCTTAGGATGGTTGACCTGCTAATCAAGTCAGGCTCTAATGCTGAGAGTAAAACGTGGACTTCAATGCAACAGCCTGCAAATCCATGGCATTTCTGATTGTAAATCTCAGGCTCTTTAAATACCCTCAAGTCATAACCACAGGAGGGGGCATGTGTCACAGAGAATAAGGCAGAACTTCAGTGCAGAGGGGAGACTGTTTTGCATGAAGGTAGCTGATATTAAGATACCAAAACATTTACATATTTTCATCAGGCCAGCAACTACTTCTATAAAATTGTTAATAGATGATTCTGAAAGGGAGGAAAGATAAATAAAAACTGCAGTAGTCATTTTATGAAAATGCATTTTATGTAAGTCAAAATAATAGTGCTATAAAATGGTTTAATTTTGGCTTCTGTAGTTGGATGAATTTGAATTTACAAGTGAAGTCATATCTTGTTCAGGGGTGAGATTACGTAAATTCAGTGCATAAATTAAATTTCAGATAAATGTACTATAACCCTTGAGCATTCCTTCTTATGGATTTTTAGACCTTTGGTGAGTCTTTCTCAATAAGTCTAGTAACCAATTCATCCCAGTAATATAAGATCATTGTTTTCCCAGGTATAGCAGATGAAGGGGTTGCCTTGGTCCTATTTAGTGGTGAAACTGTACCCAAAACTCATATTTTAAATTCTAGAACTTTAGCATTGCAAGATATTTTCATCATGGGAGCGTCATAGGAACTGAAATGCCTGGAGAGAAGGGCAAACAGATGGCTCTCATTTCATCTTCATTTCAAGATACAGGCTCACTATGAACTATTTATTTGTTCATACCATTTCTTCTCCCCATATTTGTCTACATAGTCTTGTAACTTATTGATAATAGCTAACTAACATGATTTCAGGAGTTAATATCAGTGTAAACATCTCACAATAGTATTATGCTATTTTTTTTTTTTTGAGACAGAGTTTTGCTCTTGTTACCCAGGCTGGAGTGCAATGACTCGATCTCGGCTCACCGCAACCTCTGCCTCCTGGGTTCAGGCAATTCTCCTGCCTCAGCCTCCTGAGTAGCTGGGACTACAGGCACGCACCACCATGCCCAGCTAATTTTTTGTATTTTTAGTAGAGACGGGGTTTCACCATGTTGACCAGGTTGGTCTCGATCTCTTGATATTGTGATCCACCCCCCTCGGCCTCCCAATGTGCTGGGATTACATATGCTAATTTTATAAAGAAGTCTGAGGAAGGAATAAATCATAAGACTTCTCAAGATCACACAACTAGAAATTAGCAGAGCCCAGGTGTAAAGACAGGTCCTTAGGTTCCAAAGTCCAGTGATAAGCAGAATTCTACAATGGCACCCTGTATAATCTTTGGAACTGTGAATTTCATAAATATTACTGCTTTGATTAGGTTATGTTATATAGCACAGTTGACCTCAAAGAGGAAGACAATTTGGTGGGCCTTTTCTTTTTCTTTCTTTTTTTTTTTTTCTTTTTTTTTTTTAAGACAGAGTCTCACTCTGTTGCCCAGGCTGGAGTGCAGTGGCACCATCTTGGTTCACTGCAACCTCTACATTTCAGGTTCAAGTGATTCTTCTGCTTCTGCCTCCTGACTAGTGGGGACTACAGGCACATATCACCACAGCCAGCTAATTTTTGTATTTTTAGTAGAGAGAGGGTTTCACCATATTGACCAGGCTGGTCTAGAACTCCTGACCTCGTGATCCACCTACCTCTGCCTCCCAAAGTGCTAGGATTACAGGTATGAGCCACCGTGGCCAGCCTGGGTTGGCCTTTTTTAATCACATGAATCCTTTAGGAGCTGAGATTCTTTACTAGGTCGTCACAGAATGAAAGTCACAGAGATGAACTGTGCTCTGCCTGGAAAAAAAATCAGACATCCTTGTTCTGAATTGCCAATAGAGAAAGACAGGCTCTAACAGCTAAGAGCAGTCTTCATCCAACAGCAGTGAGGGAAAGGGGGGACCAAAGGAACTGCAATGGCAGAGAGCTGACTTCTGCTAACCACAGGAAAGAACCTAAAAGCAGCTTTTTCCCCAGAGCTTGCAGACAAAAATTCAGCCTGAACTGTCTTGATTTCAAGCTGTGATAACCCTGAGCAGAGAACTAAGTCTGTCATGCCAGACTTCTGACCTCTAGAATTGTGAGCTAATACATGGCTGTTGTTTAGTTTGTGGACACTTTTTATGCAACAATAGAAAACTAATATATCCCCTATGTTTACTGCCTTTATATGAGGGAATGGTACACACTTTGTATTTCTACATGCTGATCCTGATGAAAGGCTCTGAAAGTACAGAAATCAGTTCGAACTGTTTTATTGTCAGTGCGAATTAATTCACAGTTGGTTTCAAAGATAGTCAAGAATAGTATAACATAATTATTTTAGTAAATTTTTTAATGTATTTTGAAGCCAGGTATCAATTTTTTTTGACATTTCTGACTCTGCCTTAATCCATATTTAATCTGTTTAATCCTATGGTAAGAACTTAACTATCTCATCCTTGGCACCAACACTATAGAAGTTCTCATTCTGTCTGCCAGTCATTCCAGAAATATCTGTGCTACCCTCAGGGAATGATCTAAATTTACCTTTGTCTTCTAATTTAGGGCTTTCCAAATTTCTTTCCACATCATCTGTCTATATTTGTTCTTTAATTTTAAGAAAATTATGAAACTTACCTAATTACCATCAGAGTTTGAGACGTCTTTATTTTGGTAAAATCTGGTTAAATTTATTTTAAAACAAATTAGTAAGGAATGACTTGTCTAATTAATAATTTTGCTATGGCATATGTCCTACATATTTCCTTTTTATCTTTACTTGTATACAGATTCTGACTAGGCAGTTAATATCAACTATAGTACAAGAGCTTAACCACTCTGCAAAAACTAAGGAAGGATTAAGTTGAAATATATTATACTTAAGGATAGGAATAGATTAAAATTGTTCTTAATATTATACAAATACAGGCAGATTTGTATGAATATCATATTACATTCCAATTTCTTGTGATAAATTGTGTAATCGATAATGAGTCATGAGCAAATCTGCTTTCCAGTAGGAAAACTAGCAGTATCCCCATTAATAGCAACATTCATACTGTAATTATTGCAAAAATTTCAAACAGAAGCATCCCAAATAGAAAGACATCTTAAAGCAAGTTTGCTTATAGAAGACATAAATGAAGAAACCAAAATAAACCTAACTGGTTGAACATCTTTCGTAAGGGATTTGAAACCTCATGAAGCCCATATGAATTCTAAATGAGAAAACACAATAATCCCTAATTAAATATTCTGCTATGGTTTATTGCGGTAGAAATATGAATATAAGCTCAATTATGACATTTAATGTGACATATGCATTCATTTAAATTGAAGGAGGCCTCATGCATAAATGAATAATTTTGCAGCTGAGAAGTATCTGAAGGTCCTCTAGACCTCTAAGACATCTCTCTTAGTTTAAAGACAGGGAAATATGTCCACAGAGTCAAACAACCAACTGCAAATGTGGGCCTCATATTTTTTAATGTTTGAACAGTGGATTTTCTACTCCATCATTCCAACTGCAGGAAAGTCAAAACTCCTTCTCCAAGAGATCTCTTTGTCCATGACTTCCAAATCAGTATTTTTAGCTCTGACCTCACATGTAACTTCCAGATCAATATTTTCTTCTGTCCCTACAATATCTCCATTTATTTGCTTTTCCATTTCCTCAAGCTCATGATGTGTATAATTGAACGTTTAAAAACTATATGTTCACATTTTATGGAACTTGGTGCACCACTGTGAATAGATAAGCACTTTGCAGTTGCAAGTTTGTTTGCATTATAGAAAGCCACATTTTTGACTTATTTAAAGCAGAACTCTTGGTCACAAGTTCAACTCTGGAATCCAGCTCTGAGGAAACACAGTTGTCTTTATGGCATACCCACCAGCAATATCATGGGAAAATGAAAGGGCTTCCTCTATTTTTAGTCTGTACCCATACTTCATTTTTTAAAATGAATTTAGAGCGTAAGGTTAAAAGCAGCAGTTATTTCAATATTTCATCGTTTTGAACCTTCAAAAACTCTTCCCCTTTGTCATATCTGAAGTGCACGTCAATTATTTTTGGAAGTACTTCATGTATTGCTGTGTAACAATGGATCTGTGCTCACCACTTTCTTAAGGCGTTTCGGATGCTGTCTTTCCACCTAGCTCTTTTATGTACTCCTCATGGAAAAGGACTTTGAATTCTCACCAACACAGTGAAATATATCAAAAATTATTATTGATTCATTTTTTCTTGTAATATAATTTCTAATTAAGGAAAATAGTTTAAAATGACAACATAGATGATTTTTATTTTACTCCTGTTTTCTCTGAATCATTTCCTTTTTTTCTTTTAAATTTACGTACTCCCCATAACTTATACAATTGACTATACAGTATATTATACTGCAGTCATATATCTCCCAGGAATTCAATGAATTTTGAAGGCCCTAAAATATGCAAATTTCTGTGGCAGACACTGTGTGATTAAAAAAAAAATGAATAAGGGATCGTCTGTTTCCTAAAGAAGCCTCTAGTCTAACATGAGAATGGGCCAACTATAGTCTGTGGGCCAAATCGAACACAGTACCTATTTCAGTAAATTAATTTTTATTGCAATGCATCCATTACATACGCATTTCCTATGGCTGTTTGCAAACACCGCAGTGACAGAGGTGAATAGTTGTGCCAGAGACTGAATAGTCTGCAAAGCCTAATACGTTTACTATTTGACTCCTTACAGAAAAAACTTGTCAACCCGTGGTTTAGTACATATTACAGATACTGATATCTAAAAACAAGGAAAATGTGAAACTTAGCTTGAACATTTTATGGAAGGGAATGTTTAATTACAATTATGTAAATGGAGGAATATTTCATGAGCACAGTTTATATGGATGCTAGCAAACCAGTAGGTTTTCAACTGAAATAAATGAGCTGAAGAGAATGCACTGGTTGCTGACAGCCTTGAACTACTACCAAAGATAAAGCACATATTTCTATCAATTAATACTCAATTATGACATAGCAGTGGTGGAAGACTTTTCCAAAGCAATAATAGGAGTGTCATGGCAACTTTTAAGATCTATTACAGATGCAAGTTATTTCCAGATGATGTCAATGTGATTATACAAATATCTTCTTAGAAGACACATCAAATACATACCAGATCTGATTTATTATTAGAGATTACATCACTTGTTAGCATCAATATTTAAATTTTTATATACAACAATAAGCGTTTGTGTTGGTAAACATATGTTTAGAATTTTGAAATAAAAATTAAATACATTTAAATAAACAATTTAAATAAATTTGCAGAAAATATCAAAGCTATTGGGAAGAAAATAAATATATAATTAGTGAGATGTTTTGAGTAAGTAGATATTTTTAAGGATGGCAATGATAGATAAATATTTATAAGTATCATACTATTATAAATGTATGATACTTGCTGGAATCATACAGTGAAATTAGTATTTTGCACTTTTGCTTAATTTCTATTGTCATTAATATTTTACTTAGCATGTCTCTTTCACTTTAAAATCTCACAGGATGTCCTTCCGATTAAGATTAAATATTTCAGATCACTTTGTCTTCTAATTTGTTTTCTGATTTTCATTTGACATTTATTTTTATGTTCATTTGCATCCCAATAATTAAGACAAAAATTTCATATATTTTATATATAGTTTGCATATTTACTAATAATTTAAATAATTATTTAATTTAAATAGCATTTCTAATAATTTAAATAGCATACTAATAATTTAAATAGCATTTCTTTTAATCAGTAATTTTAGAACAAGAATGGCATGCAGTAATAGGCTGTGGGTAGTACTTAGGTTAAATATGTAGGTTTCATATATTGATCACAGTCCTCATAAATTGGGGATGATCTTGGAATTTTTGATTTTTTGCTTCAATCCAAGATAATAATATGAAAACAAACCTTTGATAAGAATGAAGCTATTATCCTGGCACTGAGCTCATTTAGGTTCACTGGGGACAACAAATAATGCTATCTAATTAATTAGAATGACAGGAAATTGCATGACACATTTCTTATGGCTGGCTGGTTTAACATTCTAAAACCCTCCTGTTGATTAGAACTTGCATGTTTTAAATAGAAAAGGATGTTAGACATCCCATCTGTTGTGTAGCAGAGCTTCAGAAAAAAAAAATTAAAAAAAGGTACATTCAAGTCTTGATAAGTTCAAGTTAGCAGAACAAGAGAAATGTAACATGTTATCTAATACACAAAATAACAGGTGACTAATTGTTTACAAAATTCTTTTGTTTTCCATCAAGATGTAATTAAAGAATATAACTATTTGAAATGTTGGCAGTTTTACATGTAATTTACTCATGTAACAATATGCACATATACCCTCTGAACCTAAAACAAAAGTATAAAAAAAATTAATTTAGATTTTTAAATAAAGACTGTCATATTGTAGAACACCTGGCAAAAGTTCAGAAGTTTTCCACCGTGTACGTGTGCATGACACGATTGAAAAAGCCCACTTGTTTACAGTGTTACACTCAGCACATTAGGCTATGATATAGACTATTAGATTTTCATCTTCAATTATGTGCATAGTTTGAAAAAAGTTTCTTAGAAAACAGTGTATTTAAAAGTATATAATTCTATTTCATGACTAAAAACATTCATGGGATATTTATATAATTTTATATGTATATATAAATATATATATAATAATATATAAATATAAATATATATATGTAATAATATATAAATATATATGTAAATATATATGTAATAATATATAAATATATATATGTAAATATATATATATTTATATTTTTTGATGGAGTTTTTGCTCTTGTTACCCAAGTTGGAGTGCAATGGTGAGATCTCAGCCTACTGCAACCTCCACCTCCTGGGTTCAAGCGATTCTCCTGCCTCAGCCTCCCAAGTAGCTGGTATTAAAGGCACGTGCCACCACGCTCAACTAATTTTTTGTATTTTTAGTAGAGATGAAGTTTCACCACGTTGGATAGGTTGGTCTCGAACTCTTGTCCTCAGGTGATCTGCCCACCTCAGCCTCCCAAATTGATGGGATTACAGATGTAAGCCACCACACCCAGCAATTTTTGTATATTTCATATATATTTGACAAGTATACTGATGAAAATGAATTGATATATTAAAGTCTGTCTGAAGAAGATTTACTGAATCTAGATTTACTGTTTATTTGAGTGACATTTAGAGTCATCTATAAAATGTGAATGTGTAAGTATGCTATCTGCTACTTGGTTGGTCAAAACCAAAAATGAACGAAAATCTATAATTATTTATCAGGAAGATTAACTGGTACTCAGGGAAGATCATCTATACTGTCTGTAAAACTCCCATACACATCAAACTACTCATGAAATACAACAATAAGCAAATACAAAAAGTAAAATAAAAACAGTCTTTATGCTTTCTTTCATTTCAATTTCATTGGAAATAGCATTCTTCAGTTTGAAAATGGAAAGCACCTGTCTTCAATGTTAGATTTGGTAATCCATGGCTAATTTCTAGCTCATATGCAAAGCAAAACCTAAGAACAATGCATAGATCAAGGACAGAAGCGAGGAAGGAATTTATCCCCGTATAACAAAAGAAAAATAATGGCAAGGAAGTGCCACTACCAAAATTCCAGTTACTTAAGGCAATTCTGTCAAATACCAAATACTACACATATTTCGAAGTGAGACAAAAATGACATATCATCTCTCAGAAAATAGAGCTAGATTAGAGTACCAACACCTGCATCATAAGTGGTCAAAAAAGGGGATATTATTGAAAACCATAAGGAGTAGTAAAAAAAAAATCAACTGTAATCTAGGAAATAAACTAATGTAAAAGCAGTGGAAACAAAAGTACAATATATTTAGAGTCATAAATACCAGGTAATTACTTCCTGCACACTACACCAGCAGTAGGTAGATTCTTTTTAAAGAGACAAGCAAAAGGAAGATACTGATTTGATGAAGTATTTTGTCTCTTATTTGAAGCTGTTTTTTTAAAAAACTCTGTTCTCTCTTCCAAATTTCTGTTCATCTAAATTGTTCTCAAAATTGTCTATGTTTTCTATTTCAGCTCCACCAAGAAGACAGTGAACTCCTCAGATACACTCATATACCTCCAACATCTATTCTTCATTCTACACATAGAATGCAAACTTTAAAACAAAGTTGGAATTAATCAGATCAATTACTCTTCTATTTCAAATCTTGACCATGCCATCTTTGTTTTCTTAGAATAAAGACCAAAATTCTCTACTAAAAAAAAAAAAATTAACTGGGCCTACCACCATGCCCAGCTAATTTTTTGTATTTTTAGTAGAGACAGGGTTTCACTATGTTGGCCAGACTAGTCTCAAACTCCTGACCTTGTGATCCACCTGCTTCAGCCTACCAAAGTGCTGGGATTACAGGTGTGAGCCACTGTGCCTGGCTTGTTTTTATTTTTAAGTAATCTACAAAGAAGCCCTGAGAGGTGACCTTAAGTCAATAAGAAAGTGATGGATATGTCACACCCACTGAAGCTATTTTCAAGTGTTTTAGATTTCAGGAGTTGTAGGAATTCTATTTTGGTTTCTTTGGATTTCACATAATTCTATTTTAGAGCCAAGCATTTCACAGGATGCTATTTTGGTTTTTTTTTAAAAAAAAAGCTTTACAGAGCTATTTAAAAATACACTAATTGAGCTAAGTAGGCGGATGTAAATTCAACCATGGCATTTGTGTGTAGCACAGATTAAGACACTGTACTTGCAAAATACAGTGCCCACACTTAGGATAGAAACAGATGTATTTAAAATATAGTTTGAATAAAAGAATATTATAATACAACACTTCCCTGAACATTTTTTATATCTTTATTCTTTCAGCTACTTAAATTATGTTATACTCTTAAATGATATTCTAACATATAAACACTTGTTTCATTAATCAATTCTACCAAGAATGTGTAATGTGCATTTGAGTTAGCTCAATGTACAACAGCTAAATTTTCAGTTATGTGGTATCACACAGGCAAAAGCATAGTAATATATGTAGCTCGGCTGCATTAAGATTCTACCCTTTCTGTAGCCTGAACAAAAGGAATAGCCTAGAAATTACCCAGCAATTGAGAACAAAGGTTCTGAATTATCTGTCTACACTACAATTACCTGTAAGAGTAAACTCTGTGGGTGATCCCCAGTCTCCACTTCAAGGATCTATTCTCAATTTTCTGCCCTTCTCTGAGATGGGGAT
The DNA here is from genome assembly GCA_028533165.1 of Leontopithecus rosalia. Classification (NCBI taxonomy): domain Eukaryota; kingdom Metazoa; phylum Chordata; class Mammalia; order Primates; family Cebidae; genus Leontopithecus; species Leontopithecus rosalia. The sequence continues at coordinate 29,160,336 of CM052650.1, read as the reverse complement.
GACGGCGGCTGATGCAATCTGTTACATCACCAGATTTCCTAACCAGTTGGCTTTCAGCATTAACTTTTTTTTCTTTTGAGGAAGAGTCTTGCTCTGTCACCCAGGCTGGTGGGAGTACAATGGTGCAATCTCAGTTCACTAACTTCTGCCTCCCGGGTTCAAGTAATTCTCGTGCCTCAGCCTCCCCACTAGCTAGGACTACAGGTGTGTGCCACCATGGCTGGCTAATTTTTTGTATTTCAGTAGAGATGGGGTTTCATCGTGTTGCCCAGGCTGGTCTCAATCTCCTAAACTCAAGCAATCCACCTGCTTTGACCTCCCAGAATGCTGGGATTACAGGCGTGAGCTATGGCGCCCAGCCTCATCTTTTACAATAATTGCATTCCGTTGTAGCACTACAAGGTGGTCTTTCCTTTGACTCCCAGAATCATTAATCTCTGGTCCCATAATTTCAGTCCCAGTAGAAGTAATGCTTCCCGAGTCCTAATGATGTCTAGGATCCTCAGCATCCTTTACATGCTCTCTTAACTTTGCCCATGTCTGTTTGAAATTCCTGACATTTGAACAACCTGTGAATTTAGTTTGCTTTGGTGATACTGACAGATATGTTCAGTGTATCCAGTTGATGAGAATAATTTCTGACCTGCTCCTTGAAATAATTACAATGTAAACTAAAGAAAACTAAATCACACAATAACAAGAAGTTCATACTGGATTCCACATCATTTTTCTAAGTAATATATTGTTTAGCTGAAGGAAGGCACTATCCTTGCAGACAATTATTTTTAATACATATATACTCAGATCTTATGTACATAGACTAGCATTTTATGTTAAGATGAGACCCTTATTTTCAGAGTGCAATATGTAGCTCATGCTTTTCTACTTATCTTTTCCTTAGATACTAACATGGGATTGTGGCCACCCTATTATATCTTACTGTATAATTTCAGGGAGTTCACAGATAATGTCATATACGTTTTCTTCATGTCCTTTGGCATTTCTTCATCTAGTCATGGTCAGTGCTGAAGTCTTGAGGACCTACATAGTGTAATGTGCACAGGAAGTCTCTCCTGCCTGAGTGTGCATGTCATTCTGATAACTACTGACAATGTGCTAAAACTCTCAGCAGAAATCATATGTGCACAGTAGTCTTCTGTCAATCAAAGCCATGCCTTACAGAGGAGATGGATGCTCTCCCTCACTTTGGGACTACTTCCTTATGTAAGTATAAAAGCAATATTGCTCAGGTTCTCAATCTATCATTAGAGTTCTAGTAAATATAGCTCTTCCAGATATCCCATCTCATTTGCTTGGAGTTTCATCAAAAATCAAGAAAATCTGGTCAAAGGTCCAATATACCAGAAACATACCACTGGTTGTTCTTATCTTGTTTTCATTTTCTTAAGTGTGTGTGTGTTTTGTTACACTTGTTTTAACAAACCTCATGCAAATTTTGACTCTGCTAACCGAGTTGACAGGTCATGTTTAGACTTAGCTGAACCAAGGAATCCAGCTGAGACCACTTGACCTATACAAATTGTTGTAAAGAGGGTCAGAATCATGGAACCGTGTATTTAGGTGTTTTCTTCCTCTTGTTTGAAGTGTAAAATCATATTTGGAACACTCTTAGAATTCTGTATTAATTAAATTAAACTCACGTGGACCATGCCTAAATTAATAATGGTATATAATTATTTATTCTACCTGCATCACACACATGAACAGAATTTATCCAGCAGATATTCAGAATTTGTCATTATTTTTGTTTTTTTTAAAACTGAAATTTTCTTTTTAAATCTTAAATTCCTCAACTTATTTTTCGCAAATTGTGTTGTAATCCTGTATAATTTCAGTGTATATTTTCATAAAATAGTGTGTATGTGTAAAACTAGCTATTCAATTTTATCTTTTATTCCTCAGGCTAACAAAAGAATTATTTCCTTAAATGTTTTCCAAACACAATGTAACAATTTTGATTTTCAGAAGCTTAGATAATAAAATGGAATAAAAGATGATAAATGAAATAAATTAGCATCTATTTAAATTTTTGACTCAAATTCTGTAAGAAAATTTTAAGATCAAATAAGAAACAATTTTATATTTAAAGTTTCTTTTGCAACTATGAACCTTGAAGTGAATTCAATGTATAATCACTAAAGCTGTCTTATTGCAGAATGGTCCTTCAGTCACCTACTCATAATCAGGCAGGTTGCTTATTTTTATAAAATTATTTTTTCTGGACAATAATTTGCGTTAAATCAAAAACTTTGTGAAATGGGATATAAAGAATGTTAAGAAGCACTGGTGACTCTAATGCCTTCCCAAGTTCCTGTAATGTCTTCATAGATGGAGCTGAAAGCCATCATCCTTAGCAAACTAAGGCAAGAAAAGAAAACCAAACACTGCATGTTCTCACTTATAAGTGGAAGCTAAATATTAAGAAAACCTGGACACCAAAAAAGGACCTACTTGAAGGTGGAGGGTGGAAGGAGGGAGATAATCGGAAAAAAATAACTATTAAGTACTAAGTTCAGTACCTGGGTGGTGAAATAATCTGTACACAAAACCCCTGTGACACATTGACCTATATTGTAAAACTGCACATGTGTCCCTGAACCTGAAATAAAAAAAATAAAGTTCAAGTAGTTCTTTAAGCTGGAAACTATTTTACATTAGTTTTTATATTGCCAACACTTACTGCAGCACCTAGAGCCAAAAAGGTAAATAAATATAATATAAACTAAATCCATGACTTTGGTTAAATAAATAATGGGGGTGATTGATTTCTTTGGCTCCCAGTTTCTCTTTGATGTGACTTTTATCCTACTGGACTTGTTTTTTTTTTCTTTAACACCTGAGAAGTACATAAATTCTCTTCTTCCTTTGCTCCCATAACCCATGACAGATGATTCTTATCCTACCCCATAGGCCAATTCTTTTTAATTTTATTTACTGGCTTCTCTTCTTATAAGGTTACTATTACCATTACTATACTTCTTATAAAGTAACTATAAGTCAAAAGGGTTAAATAAATTGTTAAAGTATTAAATGATGTGCTGCAAAGTGAGGATATAAACTAAAGTGGTGACTCGCTTCTCCAACTTTTTTTGTGTTTGTTGCATTTTTGGACAAAGCCTGCATTCTTACCCAACATCTTCTTTGTCACTTAGAAGAACTTTATAGTATTTATTGAATGAGTGAATGAATGAGCATGTAATAGAGTCTCTCGGATGAGGGAACATTAGAGGTCATCTAATCTAATTTCTTAGTAGTTAAAATCACAAGTTTGGTGTGTATGTGATGTGTGGGTGTGTCTGTATGTTCTGGACTGAACAATAAGTGTGTCTGTCACTGTAACTGTCGAAGTCCAGAGAATGTAAGAAAGTTTTCCATTAGAAATCTACCCACATTGGGTTAAATGAGCTCCTTAGATGCTTCAGTGTTCCAAAAGATGAGGTTTATTCTCTTGATGTGACCTAAGAGAATTTCCATTATGTTAAGGGAAATAAGCCAGGTATAAAAAGACAAATATCACATGTTTTCATTAATATATGGGAAATAAATAATTGAATTGATAGAGAAAGAGAGTAGATTGATGGTTGCTAGAGGCTGGAAAGGGTAGCAGGGAGTCAGGGATAAAATAGGAATGGCTAATGGATACAAAATTACAGATAGAATGAATGTGATCTGCTATTTGGAAGCACAATATAGAGTGACTATAGTTAACAATAATTTACTAAATATTTCAAATAGTTATGCTTGACATTATGGATACTCTAATTACCCTGATTTGATTATTACTTATTGTATGCTTGTTTTAAAACATACCATTTATGCCATTAACATATACAACTATTTTGTATTCACAATAATTGAAAAAAAAATTTAAAGAGAAAATTCTCTGTCTACCAGTGTTTTTTTCCCTAGGATTGGTTTTCCTGGCAGGTCTATCATGGACTCAACTGTGGGCAGACAAATGGACAAGTCACCTTTACCCAGCCTTGCAGACATCAGCAATATCAGCGGCACACTTAGCTAAAGAGCATTGTGACTACTGGTAAAAAAAAAACAATAGAATATTCACATGTTCACTGAAAGAGTCACTTGTTTGAAAAAGTGATTTATCTCAATCCTAGAATAATTGGGAGAAAACTAATTTATGAAACAAAGATTTAGAAGTCTTTTAGTAAATGAAGACAAAATTGGGGAAAATGTAGATAATTACTCTGGTTATTACTCCATTTGTTCAATATCAAAAAGAATAATGAGAATACAACAATTATCCATTTTCAAGCCACAGATTTAAACAGCAATACAATATTCCTAGATTTCCTATGAGATGTGAGCATCCCCAGATTTGAGTCTTTTGTTTGTACACTTTTCATTCAGCATATAATAAGCATTTATAGTATAAAGAATGGGTCAAGCACTATGCAAGATATTTAAATACAAAATCAAATAAAACATAATTCATTATTACTGAATTTGTGGTCCAGTGATGATATAGATATGTAAATACATAATTATATTGGGATGAGTTTTAAAAGGGTACTATAAAATTCATTGTGACAACATAGAAGAGGAAGCAACAAATGACTATTTCATGAGACAATTACAGCCATCTTCTCTGCTATTTCTCCCAGCCTACATTTCCCTCTCAATGTTCATCTTACAAATCCTTTTTCAAAATGATGTGCCTTTATAAAAGAGCATTCATTTCAACATCTGGTACTTAGTTAATTAAAATTCGATTTCACAAACAGACACTGAATGTCTATTATGGGAACAAAACGGTGCTAGTTATTATTTATACAGCAATCCTTACATAGAGGTCACCAGAAGCTTGAACTATATCTAGAGAGAAACATTGGTCTCAAAGAACTTAAACATGCGACTAATTTTCCTAACAGCCTGCACACAGAAAATAGGTGTGGACAGGTTTTACTTAAACTAGGGAACATAGAAAAAAAAATGTGTAATTGTAAAACTGAAAGTGACCTGTAAGAACAGATTAAGTGTTGGCAAATACCTTAGAAGAGTTGCCTGTAGGGGAAAGATTTGCTCAAGCAAAGATAAAATGAAAAAGCACAGGACATGCTTACTTGATTAGTTACAGATAATTTAAAAGGTTGCACATGTGGAAAATGGTTTAACACAAGAAAAGTTAGGAAAATCGGATTTGGCTTGGATGATTAAATAGATTGGACAACTTTGCATTTGTTCAGTGTGTAAATGGAAGGCATTGAAAGGTTTAATAAGTAGACTATCTTCTGCTTTAGGATGCCTCGAGAGGCAATGTATAGAGTAACTTAGAGAAGTAGGAAAAGTAGATCATATGATTTAAAAAGTGCAAATGATTAAGAATAGAATGTTTGAAAATATCTAATTGAAGGAATTAGATCAGGAAAACAACACACCAATGAAACAGAGGACCCAGAGAGGAAATAAACAGACCAAAGCATTTATGGCCATGTCCATATATTCAAGATTATGTTTTGACTCATCTATTATAGTTATCATCAATGGCAATGCTTACTAACAGTCATACCAATTAAATAGCTTGTGATCTGCATTAGCATTTAAATTCTTAAACATGATTAAGTTAATTCTATTGAAATCAAATGTTCCAAACTGTTTGGCAACAAAATGGATTGGCATGTGTTATTTCATCTACACCATGTGTGTGGTTTTTTTTTAATAGACAATATAAAGAAAATTTGGTGGATTCACATGAAAAAGAAATCTGTAGCTCTGTATTATAAAAACCATGAAAATAATATGAGATGATGTACAGCACTTTGGTCTTCCTGCATGTAAACAAGTGGCTCTTGCCATTAGAAGAAACAGTGGACTAAAATCCTTACCACCCTCTATGAAATTCCTGAAAGCAGTGTGAGACCAATAATCATTTGTCACCAGTCTTGTTATTGTTATAAAATATAAAGAAAATATTTATCAATAATCATGCCTCTATCAAAGGCATGCCTCTATATCACTAAACACAGATCAAGGGGTATATAAAATTCAAGAAAATAAAATATAAAATTTATTTCGGTACCTAGGACAGTTCCTGACATTATGTTTCAGTAAATATGTATTTAATGAATGAATAAATGTACTTACATAAATATGTATTAAATTAATGAATAGATTTATACTGCCCATGTACTTTTAATTAACTGCCTAGGCCATAGTAAGCATTTGGATATTTGGATCTACATCAAGGATGTACTGTTTAGGTTCATTACATCTCAAATTATTTATTACCAAGAGAGTAAACAACCTGATGAGTTCATAGGGTCATTGCAAGAACAATGGAACTTAAAAACTGGTGAAATATAACTGGAACGATTTTCTGCATTTCACATTCAATAATGCTAATGATTCTTTCTTTTTGTTCCAGCCCAAGCCAATTTATACTAATCAAATAATTATTGACTCAATGTTGCCAGTCAAACAATAGCTAACATTTACTCTAAAATAATTGCAATGTGAAAAATAAAAGTCTATATTGAAAATACATTCTCTATGATCATTTATATGCTTGTAGGAAAGATACTGTCAGAAGTAGCATCAAATAGTACATATGAAAAAATTCAGTAGAAGCAAGAAAAATATGACTATGTTGGTTCATCCCAGTTTAGTCAATTTTTTTCCAATCCCATTTCCCGTTTTTACTGGTAATGTGTTGACTTTTAAACTATGTTTTTGTTTATTGTTTCATTTTCTTTTTCTCTGCTTAGGTCTGTTGTTGTAGCAGAAAGTATCTTTCTGCCAAGATATAATCCTCTTGATTATTTTATTATTCACATCCAGAAAACTTGATTTCAGTACTTCATAAAACCAGATGTTTAGAGAAAGCCTAGCAACACTTTGATATGGAAATGAAATAGAATAGTGCTAGAAACTGGGAACAAAGAAGCAGGAATTATAATCAGTATATTAGTGTAAAAGATAGTGTATGCTTGATGAGATAATATATAAAAGTGTCTGGACACAGTGGCTCACGCCTCTAACCTCAGCACCTTGGGAGTCCAAGGCAGGCAGATCACAAGGTCAAGAGATTGAGACCATCCTGGCCAACATGGTGAAACTCCATCTCTTCTAAAAATGCAAAAATTAGCTGGGCATAGTGGCATGTGCCTGTAGTCCCAGCTACTCAGGAGGCTGAGGTAGGAGAATTGCTTGAACTGGGAGGTGGAGGTTGCAATGAGCTGAGATCTCACCACTGCACTCCAGCCTGGTGAAAGAGCAAGGCTCTGTCTCAAAAAAAAATACAGAGAGAGAGCTTTGACTCACAACCTTCAGAAATCTGCCCAGGAAACCAACCCCTTATCTATGATAAACAACTCAGAAAGCCAGCCTACCAAAAATCAGACTTGCAGGAAGCCAGACTGCTATCTGTTGTGACGATATAGTAGATTAAACAGTACCTTCTGTAACAATCATCTCAAAATAGCCAGAGTATGATTAATAATTGAATGTTTCTTTAATTTTTGTTTCTGCTTCCAACTTGGGAAGAATCAGAGAAAGTAAGATATACACTCTTAACCGATTACATAAGGTGTTTCACCTCTAGTTAATTCACCTACAGCTTTCCCATATCAACAACCACCAGTTAGTGCATAAATAAAGCCTTTCCTTTTATTCACTGTGAATGTTTACCACTTCTGTGCCTGCATTTGAGTTTTTGGCAAAATGCAACTGAAGGTGAATGACTCCCCTTGCTACAATAATCCATGAATTAATAACCTTTGCTTTTCTCATTTGATTGGTGTGTGTGTGTGTGTGTGTGTGTGTGTGTATGTGTGTGTGTGCATGTTTCTGCACTGAAGGTATGAAAGGAAGTGTATAATTCAATGGGAATAGACAGAGAAAGGAAAGAAGTAAATTATATATGATGTAAAATAAAGTGCGAACAGTCTTCCTTCTGGAGTCCTTAGTTTTTCATCTTCACATGAATAGTGCAAGTGAGTCATTCATCAGTGGGCTTTCACTTACAGTCTGTCATGAGGTGACAGATAACATGAAGTCCAGAGTTGCTGTCATGTGAAGGCTGGACTAGAGATGAAGGATTCCCCTACCGAAAAGGCTCACTTCTGTTGTCCGAAGACCTTAGTTTCTCACTGGTTGTTGGCAGAATGTCTCGTTTCCTTGTGGGGTGGGTCTCTCGGTAAGGCAGTTTGAATCCTCTGTGGGGCACAGATGGCTTTCTCCAGAGTGAGGGATCCTAGGTAGAGAATCAATAGGAAGCGACATGCCTTTGGTGAGCTACTCTCCAAAATCACACTTGTCACTTTTCCTTGCTCTATTTGTTAGAAGTGAGTTAAAATATAGCCCATACTCATGGGAAGTTAATTTATGTTCATTCTATTTTTTCATGTCTGAAGATTTTGTAGCTATATTTTAAACCACAATAAAATTTTGTTGTTGCTGGTTTTTGTTGTTATTGTTTTCTTTGGGGGGGAAAGACAGGGTCTCTCTCTGTCCCTGTGCTGAAGGGCAGTGACACAGTCATGGCTCACAATAGACTTGACCTTCCTGGCTCAAGAAATCCTCCCCCTCAGGCTCCCAAGTAGCTGGGACTATAATCATGAACCACCACGCCTTGCTAATTTTTGTATTTTCCACAGAGACAGAGCTTCGCTATGTTGCCCAGGCTGGTATCAAACTACTGGGTTCAAGTGATCTATCTACCAGCCTCAGATTTCCAAAATGCTGGGACAATGTAAAGTTTTAATATTATTATTAACTCAATCTTTTCTAAAACTTCTTAAAGTGGTCATTATCAATATCTCATTTCCCAGATGAAGAGGGTGAAGCTCAAAGAGACTAAATAATCTGTTATTACAACTAACGCATTGCAGAGCTACAATTTGGATTTAGGCAATTTAGTTTCTGAGTCTAGGCTTTTAATTTTTATGTAAAAATGTCTTTCTGTCAACAATCTACACATCTCATTTTATAACAGATTACTTTTGAGTTCTGACAACTTCTTCTTCCAGATTCATATATCCCCTGGGATTCCTGCTTCTTAGGATTCTTCCCTTCTAGTCTTTTCTCCTATCTGCTGAAGCAGCACTATTCCTTTGAAAGGTACAAAAAAATCCCCAGTTTTCTTTTCTTTTCTTTTTGCTTTTCTTTTCTCTTCATTTCTCTTTTCCTTTCTTTTTTTGTTTGAGATAGAGTCTCCCTCTGTCCCCCAGACTGGAGTGCAGTATTTGCTATTTCAAAATGAAGATATTTGCTCACTGCAACCTCTGCCTCCTGGGTGCAAGCAATCCCCCTGCCTCAGCCTCCCTAGTGGCTGGGACTACAGGTGCACCATCACGCCCAGCTAATTTTTTGTATTTTAGTACAAATGGGGTTTGACCATGTTGGCCAGGATGGTCTTGATCTCCTTACCTTGTGATTCGCCTGCCTTGGCCTCCCAAAGAGCTGGGATTACAGGCATGAACCACCACGCCTGGCCTCAGTTTCTTTTTGGAACTTCGATCTCATTGCTTAGTGGAGGAATTACCTTGCTCAGCCCTAAAGTATTTTCTCTTCTGATTATGTCCCTGTCTCTGGCCTCCTTGGGGTAGAAAGAACTGAGCTCACTTCCCTGTGAGGCAGGATTGAATGATCACATTTAGAGGTCCAAAATATTGAAGAGATTATTGGCTAAAGAACATGATGAGATAGGCGGGAATGCTAGTTATTCAAAATAAAAACAATGTTTAATCTTAAGCTAGAGCAATGCAAGGAAAGGCACAGCCCTGTTTGTGTTCCATTTTGATCTCCATCAGTGCTTCTTTTTGAAATAGCGAATACTTTCATTTTGTTTTCATGGCTTCATTTTGTGAGTGCTCTAAACACATATTTGCTCTGACTCTTAAGTAAATCTAACACTGAAAAGTGACTTATGTCCCAAAGCTACAGGCTCAGAGCTCTGTCATTCTAATTTCTAAAGACCACACCAGAAACATGTATTATAGCAATCGTATTTGAGGTTAATTAGGCAATTACTGATAATATTCCCTCAATGGGGAAAACATATTTTATAATTTAAAGAGCTGACAAAAAACAATTGAGAACAAAATGGATGTGAATAGTATTTCAATGTAAAATTCCTCCTATATTTAGAAAAAGTATTTCAATCTGTGCAGAGATCCAATATTGTAACACTGTTACATTCAGCAAAGATAATTCTTTTCTTTTTAAGATATTTCTGAAACACTTTCTGTGCTACAAGCTTTTTTTAATTTCAAGAAAAAATAAAAGAAGCTGCTGCTGCTATAATATACTGGGAAATCAGAGTTGGAAATCAACCCTATTGATTTCCTAAAGTAAAAAATACTAGAAAAAAGTTTCAGACAGTACTGGTTTCAGTGCATTTTCTGTCTCTGTTTATTAGAACATATACACATCTTTCTAAATTAACAGCACTAAGACAAATGCATAATTTCAATGTGTTTATGTTCTGAATTGCTGATCATTTTTAACAGTTTGCCGATGTCTACTTGATGTGTGTTTGACAAAAAGATTTCTCTTCCGTTTAGTGATTTAAGTGAAACCTTCATGTAGTTGGTCAGATTTAGTTTTTGAAAAACCTCACATAAACTGATGGATCAGAGACTATATGTCTCATAACTTTGACCAGTTTGTCCTATTTTAATTGCTTTTGTGCCTTCTTTGCTGGCACAAGGAATAATCTGAACAGTGTGGGAAATCTCTTAAGGAAGATTAGGCTAGGATTCTGAAGGCAGCTCATGTTAACGTTAATATCAATTTTACACGTGGCCTAGAAATATCTCAGTCATAACAGAATGTTAATTGAAGCTAGATGAGATTTTCTTTTTTCTTCAAGTATATTTTTATGTGTAACATAGGAATTAAGATACCTTTTTAACCTAATATTAAACTGGGCATGCACAGTCTCTGTCTTCTAGAAACCCAAAGAATCACAAACTTCTCCTATTTAAATTTTGTGGCTTCCATTTCCAAGAAGATGGCACACCTGGGATTAAATGTGGTGATATTATTTATCTGGAGATCTGAACTCCCTGACCTTTGACTATCCTTTAGTTTATTGTAAAGATGAGAGGGCTGTGTCTGAAAGAAAGAAAGAATGGAGGGAAAGTGAATGAAGACTGTGGACCTGGTGTGTATGTCTTCTCTTCTTCTATCTTAATTCCTTAGAAATGGCAGAGAAGAAGGAGGGGAACATCACACACTGGGGCCTGTCGGGGGGAGAGGTTGAGAGGCAAGGGGAGGAAAAGCATCAGGACAAATACCTAATGTATGTGGGGCTTAAAACCTAGATGGTGGGGTGATGGGTGCAGCAAACTACCGCGGCACATGTATACCTGTGTAACAAACCTGCACATTCTGCACATGTATCCCAGAACTTAAAGTAAAATTTAAAAAAAGAAATGGCAGAGAATGTTTTTCTTTTAAGAAATATCTCAAGAACAGTGCCAGAAAATAAGAGCTATTATCATCAATGGGCCACTTTTATTTTATTTATTTTATTTTTTTGAGATATTCCTAAAGGATAGAAAGCAGATGGGAGCAGACAAATGGAATGAAAAAATCCATGAAATATTTGCAGCAGACAAGCAGGGTAGGCCTGCTGGGAAGAAGGAAGTGGTCAGGGGGAGTCCTGGGGTAATTGGCAGAGTGATGAGGAGATGAACTGTCCTGGGTTCTAACCACAACGCTCTCTACCCTACCTTGGAATCACTAAAAATCTGTCTGCCCCACATCTGCCTCCCTGACAATCAAGTAGTTATGGGTGTTGGGGTCCAAGAGGCACAAAGAGGTCACAGATGGTGAGCATTCTTAGGGAAGATAGAAACAACACAGCAAAAAGTAAGCTACATGTCCCTGACTATAGACTATTTCATTCTTAACCCATAACAGTAGAGACTACCCATAAGGGTATGTTTTCCTATGGTTACTTTTTCATTGTTTAGATAATTTATCATGGGAACATAATCCTTTATAACTTATGTGATTAAAAATGTTTCAATTCCTATGATTCTGGCTGATATTCTAATCTCAACTCCCTTTCTTCCCCTCTCAGTCCTATGGTTTTATTCATCAAAGTCCTGCCCCTTTCCATAAATTTATACTTCCCCAAAATGGATTGTGCTAAACCACCAATATCTGAACACACTGAGGGGCCCTAGTCTGTGTAAAGATGGTTTCTTATCTTTTCTCGTTATAAATTTTAAATTACTTTTTATTTCAAGAAAGTAGATCTGTGAAGAGAAATTAAGATCTTCAGCCCAGGAGGCCATCTAAGTGCTAAAGAGAAAAGACCAGAGATTATTAGAAGTTCAGCTTACAAACAATTTGCTTTCAGCTCTAGATCTTTAAGTTCTGATTTTCTATTTATTCTCTGCTTTGGCTGGCTACACATGGTACATCTTATAATTATGTCTTGGATCACACAGTGTTCATTTCAGATTGCTGACTTCCAGGGCAGAGGCTCTGCTTAATCTTGGTAAGTGATTGAACTGCTCATGTGTCATGAGGGCCTGAATTGAAACACAGTGACACAGAATAAATTCGGCCATTTCTAGAACTTTCAGTAGCAGTGGGAGTGCCACACTTTGAAACACCAACACAACCCAGCAGTGCAGAGCTGCTCCTTTTTACGATGTGAGTCCCCTGCTGTTGTGTTATTTCTATACTCTGAATTCACAGCTTTGTTTTCCTTTTGAGACCACATTGTATTTCCCATTCTTTAGTCCCATTTTAGAAAATTTTAGAATCAGTGTAACTAGCATACCTATGCCGTCCAAAACATCAGTGGCAACAATATTTCTTTAAATGAAATCTTATGTGAAAGTCCAATGTGAGAAATGTTTACAAGTAGTAGTTCCCTAGCTGACGGAAAAGTGGAAACACAAACTCTCTATTCTCTTCTGCCATTCAGCCTTTCTGAGTAACTTCATGGAGTGCTCCCATCCAGGGCACTGATATCCCCATCTTCAGTAAAGGCTACACACTACAGTTCCCCAAAGGACCACTCGTCATTTCTTGGGGTTAAAGCTTGTCATTGTGCATGTCATTAAGTGAGTATTTTACATTAAGAAAAAACAAAACTTAAGTATAGGCTACAACTTAAAAATGAATTAATAATACAGTTAATTTCATGTTACATTTCTTATAACTTTAAGATTTAATTCATCCATTGAACAAATCTTTTCAAGTATCTACTTTTGTCAGACACTGCTGTAGACATTAGGCAGAGAAAAAATGCTGAACCTTTCTGTGCATGAAGCTCTTACATGTATTATATTGTTCCTACAATGGACTGAGATTGAGCAGTTTACATGTGAACCCCGCTTTGACCTTTAATAAATAAATATAAAAGGAGCTTTTCCCACCTTTATATGCATACGCCCTCTACCAAAGAGTTAACATTTGTACCCTCAAAATAATGACAATGAATTATTTTCCCTTCAAACTTACACAGGAGAATGATGTGCACTCTTGTGTCTGAGAGTGCCCTTGTCTGGCGGCAGAGAATGGAGGTCCATAGCATGAAGACATACTCTGGTTAGTGAAGGAAGTATCAACCGAAGGCTGAGAGCCAAGTACCAAACCACAATGCATTCTCATTTTAAGACAATGAACTGCGTTCCTATTTGTTGCAGCCTGATAAAAATCACTTCAGCTGACTCTGCTTCTTTGTCAGGTGCAACTTGGATTTGTAGAACTTAGATTCCTGATAGAGCTTTTTAGTCAGACTATGACACCTTTTTGTGTGTAAAGTAAGTAATTTTCCATTTGCTTGTAAGCTCAGAAATTCCATGTCTCTTGAATTCAAAAGGCATGTAGATTTACAACTCCATTTCTTGCTGTACTTGAATGTTAATGTAGAATGTAAATAATTCTTTATCTTATTTAAAATATGTCTTCAATATTTCAATATCATTTGTAAATTTTCTGCTGACTGACAGAAAATATAAAGTAGAATTATTTCCTTCTATTTGTACTTAATTAATTTTTTTCACCTTACAAGATAAATGGAAAGGATCAAAAGAAAAAGGAGACACGGTTAGAATCTATTTCTGAATCTGTACATGCGATTCTTCCATATGACTATCTCATGCCCAGCTATGCAATGACACTGTCAGCAGCTGTCTCTCTGCTCCCTTACTAACTTGTAAAATTCAGAATCACGAATTTTTCTTTGACTATATGCATAGTGTCATGTAATTGTTGGGTCAAAATGAATCTAGTGCAGATAAAATCCCAAGTATGTGAGGGCTCCAGTGGTGTTGCTCAAGGTTTAATGCAGTGCATGTGGTAGAGTGGAAAGGGAAAGAGGTTCTGGAAATTCAAATAGGAACTACAAATTTGACTTGCTTGCTTATAGCAAATAAGGAGTGCTCTTCCAACTAACAATATTTTCTGTAATAAGCCTTAAATCTGCATGAAAAGCAGGGCTAGTGATAAGGTTGATAGTAACAACAGCAATAGCCACAAAGAATGATTAATAAGGAATGATCAGTTTACAGTGTTACATCTCTTTGTGCGATTAAAGTGCATATTGTGAATTTATATTAAAGGCACTGTTGGGAATATTTCCATCGGAATGCTTTAACCTTGGGAGCAGGTTTGAAGGAGTATCAGGTGTAAGGTGACATAAGCAACAAAAACTAACTCCAAATAGGCCCAGTATGAAAGCTCTATAGAACCGTAAAGAAAAGCACAGCTGGCATGGGAGTATTGTAAAATCACAAAGAAAAATATCCATCTTCCTGACTCCTTGCCCCAGTCACACTCCAGCTTTTCTCATCTCCTGTTGGAAAGATTAAGCACATACCTCCTATCTCCCTATTCCTCACTTTGTGTTGTGTTCAGGCCATTCAAAGGACCCTGTCATCGATCTGAAATAACTGGATCCCAAATTCAATCCACTCTATTTCTATTCCTTCATTAATTCCTATTTCTTCAGCACAGGCGAATCTCATGCAGTCCTCTGGAAAAAGAAATATTAACTAATGAACTGACCTTAAAGTCGTTACACAGAAAAACCAGCTTGAATAATTCCATTCATTACAAAATACATTTGTTCTTTCTTATGTCCCAAGCTGTGTAGGACAAGGTCCCTGATTTTGAGGGATTAGTATCTTAATTTTACATATAATATTTGCTTGAATTTTATAAAAGGACAGATGCATCCAAAAGTAGAGGGATTGCTGTGAATATTAGCAGACTAAATAAGCTGACTGAGTTTGGGAGAAGGATACCTTTCAAACAATAGTAAAATCACACCTTGGAACAAGCAGTGGTTGCCTTGGGAAGTGGGGATGGGGCACATGTCTTCTTCTTCTGAGGGTGAGAAAAAATTACTTCCCCTTATTTGTTCATATCCTAACATACGGTTTCCTTGTAAGGAATCTCTAGTCTCCTTACATATTTTTATTTTGACATATTTATAGAATACTTTGTATTGAAACTCTGAATGCCAGTCACTAACAGGGAATCAGGTAATTATAACTTAAGTACACAGGAAAAAAGCTCAGAAGAAAAGAATAGAAAGTTCCAGAAACTTCCTCTTGTGGCCTCTGAACACCACCTGATGAGAGCATCTGAGAGCCAGAGGCAATGAATTGAAAAGACCCAGCCCTTCTGTCCTCCTGGTTAACAGAACAGGGTGACTGAAACAGACATTGCTCTCCAGGGCAATTTTGTGTCTCATGGCCTGGAGATTCCTGGGGTGCTCTAAGACTCGCACTGAACCCTCCACTTCTGCCCATATCCAGTGCTCTTCCTATCCCAGAGTCTCTGATTCACTGATTATGGCTCTGAATTGTTCTAGACTTTTTTCTTGTGCTTTGGAGAGGATGAGCCAGGAATGAAGTATTGGACTCTGGGTCCTAAAGTATGAACTAAATTGAATTCTGCTCCTCAACAAAATATGCTCAGGCTCTCCTCAACAAAATATGCTAGTTTGCAGTGTATCATTTCACAGAACAATGACAACTGCTCAAAACGTGACAGAAGAGAGGGAATGGGAGAAAGAGAGAGAGAAAAATATATTGATAGTCATAAAAATAGTTTTGGTTCACATGTTTAATAACACCCAAGAGTTTAGACGTTTTCCAGAGGAATTGTTAATTTATTGATCAATGAAATGACCTATTTTAGGAGACTTACTTGATACCCTCTTAGGTCTCCATGATTGTGTTGGCTTTGCAGGTAACCATACTTGCAGGAAGTTGCACGGATTCTCTCAAGCTAGTTATAGGTGAAGGAAGGGAGGAGATGGCAAATTAAGGGACGCTACTGCATAGGAAATGTTGGTACAAGCTCATACAAACTGTTTTGGGAGATCATTTGCAAGACTCAAATTGCAAAGGCTCAAATATACATGGTCAGAGTTATGTAAAAGCCATCTGTGCTTCAGTTATACTATCTAATTATATTTTGTTAGACGTACTATTGACCTAAATGCTGCTGTACTGTCATGTGTAACTTACTATTTTTATAAATATACTCTTGCATCCAAAGTAATTACTATCTTTACCAAAACTTATGAGGGAGATACAAGGACAGAAAGGATAAACTGTCTTCCCTACCCTTTAGATTTATAGATGCAGAGATAGTAGATATCGCTTATGTGAATCATCATGATTTCAAGAAATTGCTTGCAGTCTCCTGACATTTCCTCTGACTAATTTTAATACATGGCTTACCTATTTCAAAATGTATCATTGAGTAAGAATGCTAATCCTTAACTCTCTCTTTTTTCAGTAATAGAGACAGCATTTCTGAGAAAATAATATCTTTATTTCAGTGAGCGGACAGGCCTCACAGCCATTTTACTAAAGCACATGACCAGTGACTAAAATACAGTATTACCTTCAATATCCAGGTGTAAAAGAGAGAGAGAGTTAGTACTTCTGTAGGGGTACCCAGCAGATGACTGTTAACCTTGTGATTGGGTTTGAAGGAGTATCAGGTATAGGGTGACAGGTATAAGATACACTCCATTCTTTATCATTTCCCCAGAATCCAAATATTTTTGAGTTTGCCTTCCTGCTACACCATCATGTGAAAAGCACACATACTGTGTATGTATTACCATCCAAGTATTTACTTCTCAAATGTTTTGTGCATTACAATTTATGATTGTTTGGCTTATAATGTTTCCTCCAGTGACTGTTTCCTGTCAAGTCATCAAACATAGGTAACAATAATAAAAAAAAAAAGAACCACTGGCTTAAATATTAAAATAAGCTTATCAGATTTTATATCTCCTGGTAATTTGAAATGTGAACAATAATACATATGCTTTAAAACTATGCTGAAAAGACTGATATATGATAGGACCCTAGAGAGAAAGAAGGTAGACATGCTTATAAAGCCAGGGACCTGGGGACTTCCTGGATTGTTGTCTTACTGAAGCTTTGTTGTTCATCTCTCACTTGATTTACTTTATTCTATGATCTAACATAATATCCATGCATCAAAGAGGCATACAACCAAGAGAAAACTATAATTCAAATAGTGTCTCTCTTTTTATAAAAACTATTCTATTTATTCACAACCTCAGTAAATATTTTTAAATCCTCTTACCAAATAATTAGTAATATTACTAAATGCTACCTCTGCTATTATCAGAAAACCTTCTCAGATATGTGTTTCTTAGTGTTCTCACATCTTTTAATCTTCTTCCACTAAATCTAAATATGTTGCCTTTTATCTATTTTATCATCTATGCAACTGTATACTCAAACGTCCCTGTTTTAAAATTCCATATTGGTTTAAACACATCCACCTATTTACTGATTTGTGTTCAAATAGGTTTGAACACATCCACCTATTTATTGATTTGTTAGCAACATTAAATAAATGAAAAACTAGATAAAAATCTTATATCTACAAAATTTAAGTACCACCCAATTTCCATGAATAAATTTTAACATTAAAAATGTATAACTGTTAATAATTTATGATCTCATTTTCTAAAAATCAGAAAAAGAATTCGGGTAAAATAAGTATATTTTTTTCTCAAAATGCTTTTTAAAAGCATAGAGCAATACAAAAAGAGTAAGATCACGATATAAGTGGTCTTGATTAAAAATTTGAGTATGTCGTGAAATATTGCCATTACTACTGCTTCCCTAGAATATACACAGATTATTTTATGAAAAGAACAATGAGAGATTATAAGAGAGGAAATGAAAATGAGAAGTTAGAGAAGAAGAGGTGAAAAGGGAGTTCTAGATTAACTCTAAGTCCTTTGTTCATAGCATTCTTTGAATGTTTTGAAAGACCACAAGGACATTTATAAATCTAACCTTTGTATTTAACATAGTGACAGATAATAATGTTGATAAATATTTTTAACATGTAGATATAATTATTATGTATTATTATTTTCAAGTGTAATCAAAATTTTGCAGAAGATCACAAAGTATAAAATTACTAACTGCTAAGATAATTAATTGGAAAAGATACAGCTGATATTACATATATAAAAAAACTGCAGGTAAAAAATTACATTACATGCACATACTAACATACATACACATACATATATAAATAGCAGATGAATACACATGAGGTTATGACTGTGAATGTTTTGAAAATCCTTCTGTGATGTCATTATTTTTCCAATGTATTGTATTTCAATGGGAGTGGGCAAAAATTAGTGGATATGCTAAAATTAATTTTATTGCAATGCAAAGACATAGAGTTTTGACAGAGGCTTTGAAACCATTTAGACTGAGCTCAAATCCAGGCTCTGCTGCTTTTTAGTGTCTTCAAATTTAATTTTTTTTAGTAAAAGGGAAAATATATTCAATGCCACAGCATTGTTGTAAGAATGAAATAAGGTAAGTACATACTTGGCACTGCACAATTTCACCCTTATGTGTCATCGTTACTGATCATATGGAAAATTGCCCCACGACAACATCCAGTTTAGTGGAAGGGACTGAGAGCATTAGCATACAAGAGGAAAGACAAATATATTCAGGGTGCACCAACTATATATCCATTATGTCCTTAGGCTTAATATATTGTTGTAAAGGAACTAACTCAAAACTATGCATAGTGTGTTGGTTGGAGTCAGTAAGAAGAATCTGCCTAGAAACTGTGACTGAAGTATATATGTAATGAAACTGAATATAATTAAAAATCTACTACATTGAAGTATGAACTGTCACAAATGACTTAAGTGGCCTAAGAGTATCTATGATTATCCTATTTATTAAGAAGCAACATTATTACTTTTCACAATAAAATATTTATATGACAAAAATTTATTGCAATAATTAGTGGAAAAAATATAAAATATTCATTTTGCTTTCATTGTCCTTTGAAAGAAAAAAGGAATATTGTTAAATGAAGAATACATTTTTAATATTTAAAAAATAAAATATATTATTAGTTTATTTTTATTTATCTATATTTTTTTTAACTTTCAAATTTATTTTAGATACAGGTGGCACATGTGCAGATTTGTTACAGGGGAATGTTGTGTGATATTGAGGTCTGGGATGGAGTATGGATCCTGTCTTCCTGGTAGTCAGCTTCAGGGTAGTTTAACCTACCTTCTCTCCTTTGACACTAGTAGTTCATGTCCATTGTTCCTGTATGTACTCAGTACTTAGCTCCAACTTCAAGCGAGAACATGTGGTATTTGGTTTTCTGTTCCTGCATTAATTTGCTTAGGATTATAGCTTCTGGCTTCATTCATGTTGGTTCAGAGGATATGATTTGATACTTTTGATAAAATATATCAGTTTCATTGAAATCCATTTATATTAAAGAGTTATGTTAAATGTAATTTTTAACTTTGGTAATTTTAAAGTATTTTGATAAAATATTAAAGCTGCTTTTGGTTCTTTTGTCTTTCTATATCTCCTTTCTATTTTCATCCATATCTTTGATGCAGAGTGGCATATATTTACTGAGTACTGGTATCAAAACAAGAGAAACAGGAAATGACTACATCTCAATGCTTGTGAACATATAATGACCCTATATAATTTGTAGTTTCCAAAATAGAGTTGTGTGGGCCAGGCTACGCACTGATGTGAACCAGTCATTCCCATAAGATACATAAAAAGAGAAGTAACATCAATTTATTTAGACATATATTGACCGATATTTCTCTTAAATACTCTTGCCAGTACACCATTCCAGTTACAATAGAAAAAAAGCAAGTTTTATTTTTAATTTTTAAATAGCAAACCACATCTCAAAACTTTCCCTCTAATACAAAAATACAGAAAGAATATACAACTAATGTCACACCAGTTGACATATATTGAAACATTATATAAGATTATGAATTTCTAACAGTTAATTGACAGGATATTGTTGAATGCATACTGTATACATGTAGTAAGATACCATGAGCAATATAAAGTATTAGGGCAGGAAAAACAAAATAGACAATTGCTCCACAGTTTCTAGAGTTTGCATTTTAAAGTTCAAACTTTAAATTATTAATATTGCTAAAGGTATTGGACTTCACCACATGTACATATAAGTTTGCCTAATATGTTTGACAAATTTGTGGAATGATCTTAAGTGAATTATTAACTTCTTTAATGTCAGATTCTTCATCTGTAAAATGGTGATGATGGCAGTAGTAACTGTAGGGATACATATTTCATGGTTTTATCAAGAGGGGTTAGTAACATTGCATACATGGTTTAGCGTATGGCCCAGTGCATAACAAGTATTCAATAAAAAGTGAGATATTTTTATTATAACGTCTTAGAAGTTGCTTTGTGGTATATATTTTAGTAAACAGTTCTTCTTGCTGGACTTGAAATACCCACAGTGAAATATGCAGAAAGTCAAATGTCATGACCATATATTTAATCACATAGTATTCTTTACTTGTAGAGAAATTGTTTTCTTTCATTTTATGAAAAGTTTAATTAATATTCTATAATGACATATACCCTTCAAAGCATCCTTATTTTCTGCCTTACTATCAGTGAACTTCTTACATGGACTTAACATATAGAATTTTATATATTATACTTCTAGGAAATATTTGCATTAAAAAACAAACTCCGCACATATACCCCAGAACCTAAAGTACAATTTAAAAAAATTCTTGATTCAAATGAATGGCACATGCTTTTGTTTTATACCCAACGTACACCATAGAAAGCTGCCTACTCCCATTGTTTTTAAGACTTGCTTGGATTGGTACAGAAATCTGTAATTTATTTTCCATTGTGCCTTACAGAAGCCTGACAGAAATAAGGCCATAATATTCAATTATGTCAGTGGCCACAGAAGTGAACATACATAATGTTGTCTTCCTCAGTAAAATCCACAATTTTTGGTTCTTCTTGTATTCAAATTCTTGGAATAAAAGTTGCCAAAATTATGGCCCAATACGAATTTACTTTCAGCATCTAGAATAAAGATAGGACTTTTTTCTTTCTTTGGAAGGATTCTGTAATTGTCCAAAAGGTTCTACTTTCTCATTGCAAAAAAGGAGACAATTTACTGAGATAGCATTATTGCAGTAGAGAAAGATTTTAATGCAGCTTGCAGACTGAAAAATATCTTGACACCAGTTTTTAGTTTTACAATAGTGATGTTATCCGTAGGAACAATTGGGGAGGCTAGGAATCTTGTGGGCTCTGGCTGGATGACTCCTGTGCCATAATTCGTAATATTGTGGTTAATTTGTTAGTTTTACAAAAGCAGTCTGGTCCCCAGGCAAGGTGGCAGTTTTTGGGGAAAGAGCTGTTATCATGTTTGCTTCAAAGTTAAACTATACACTAAATTCCTTTTATATCGAGCTTGAACTACACCCAGAAATAAATAAGGGCAACTTGGAAGTTGAAAGCAAGATAGAGTCAATTAAGTCAGATTTCTTTCATTGTCATAATTTTTCAACATCAAATTTTTCTCATTGTCATAATTTTTGCAAAGGCAGTTTCGACTCTGTTACAGCTTGAATGTGTTCCCTCCAAAATTCATGTTGGAACTTAATCCTCAATGTGGTGGTGTTGAGTTGAGGCCTTTCAGAAAGTGATTAAAAAGTATTGGATTGTGCCTTATTAAAGGGCTGCAGAAAATCAGTTTAAACCTCTTTTTTTCCCCTTCTGCCTTCTGTCATGTGAGGAAGGCCTCTTAGCAAGAGGGGCCTTATCAGACACTAAACCTCCTGGCAGCTTGATCTTGGATGTCCCAGTTTACAGAACTATGACAAGTGAATTTCTGTTGTTTATAAGTAACTTGGTCTCAAGAACTTTGTTATAGCAGTACAAATGGATTAAGACAAACTCTAAGGGTAAAGGGAAAATAAAATGGCTTGGATTTACTTTTTAATACACAGAGTATAAGTGCAATTATGAATCACTTATACAGGTACTTTTTTTCCCTTTTTCTCTCTCACTATGTCATAAACACAATCACACACACACACACACACACACACACACACACTATATTTATCACAGTAGCTAGAACTTAGATATTGTTTTCCTGTGTAGTGCAACAAGAACCCCTTTGTTTCCTTACTTGTCTACTATGTTAACTTGTGATTAATGCTTTCCAAAGCCTGACAACTAAAATAGATTAGTTTGGGGTTTGAGATTATTTTAACCTAATTCCTTTAGTGATTTCTATTAAAAATCGAATTGACACATAGTTCAAAAGTATCATAATCACCATATTTAAATGCCTTTATGATGAACTGTGAACATTCACCAATTAATCTCCTAAATGTTTCCAATCGATTAATTTTCCAATGCTTGAAAAGAAGGGAATGAGAGACCTCATTTCCCAGTTGACGTGTATGTGTTTTAACTATGTACAGTACTATGAGAATAAATTATTTTGTATTGAAGTATTTATCC
Organism: Leontopithecus rosalia; assembly: GCA_028533165.1. Taxonomy (NCBI): domain Eukaryota; kingdom Metazoa; phylum Chordata; class Mammalia; order Primates; family Cebidae; genus Leontopithecus; species Leontopithecus rosalia. The sequence goes on along the minus strand of CM052650.1, from coordinate 29,137,483 downwards.
CTGTACATAACGTTTTAATTGTAATCCTATCCTTTTGATTAGAGATTAGAAGGTTAAAACTTGACATACTGTAATGTGAGAGAGGCTTGGTGATTCATGTTTTTCAATTTCAAGTAATGCATAGACATAACTCGTTTGAAATTTTGAACAGGCACAACAAGAAAGGAAAAAACCCTGTTATCAGCCAAATTTGTCGCATATCATTTTTTATTTAGCATTTGTTTGTTTGTTTTGAAAGCTTTATCAAAACATTCACTGTTTGGTGAAAGGGTAGATGTACTATACTTGTTATACATAGGCATTAAAATGTACTAAAATTCTTAGTGAAAAATTTAATCTCCTTTTAAGTTAAAACGAGTATATTTTTGCTTTGTTCTATCTTTTGTCTGTTAAGATTTAACAGGCTTCCTTGGATACAACAGGATGTTTATTTTTAAGTTTTTAAAAGTTTAATTCATATATAAAAACAACAGTACAACTGGTGACAAATAGTAAAAGCATATAGTAGTAAAATGTAAGGGTGGATAAGCATAAAAGCAAACACGAACTCAAAGAAAATTACTTACAAGGATTTTCTCTCACTAACTATTAATAGATTCATGATTATGATGTGTGGGGCCATTTTATTGTTTTGTTTTTTTATCTTTAACCAAGCATTTTTTTTTTAGTAATAATGTTCCCAGTTAAAATAATCTGGTACATAGATACCATAAAAAATATAAATAGGCCAGGCATGGTAGCTCAAGCCTATAATCCCAGCACTTTGGGAGGCCGAGGTGGGTGGATCATGAGGTCAAGAGATTGAGACCATCCTGGTCAACATGGTGAAACCCCATCTCTACTAAAAATACAAAAATTAGCTGGGCATGGTGGCACGTGCCTGTAGTCCCAGCTACCCCAGAGGCTGAGGCAGGAGAATTGCCTGAACCCAGGAGGCGGAGGTTGTGGTGAGCCGAGATCGCGCCATTGCACTCCAGCCTGGGTAACAAGAGTGAAACTCCGTCTCAAAAAAATATATACATATATATACGTGTACATATATGTTTATATACACACATATATGTGCACGTATATGTGTGTTGTGCAGGTATATGTGTGTATAAACACATATATGTGTATGTATATATAAACAATAACAGAAATGATAAAATATTTATTTAGTGCCTACTCATTTTAAAGTATTATTTTCTTAAATCAGATTATAAGATAGGTTTGATTGTCAAGTTAATTTTATAAATTAAGAAACTGAGGAGGAATATTTCTAAATGGATCAAGGTCACACAACTAAAAAAAGAAGGGGATTTTAGACTAGGTTTACCTGATTCTACAACGCATGTACTTACATATTGGCTATATTACTTTTGTTATTGTCTAAAAGTTCAATTTGTTTTGAGGGATAATTATATTATCTGTGATTAGAAATCAGCCTATTTTTCACAAAATTTTTTCTTTTGGAACTAATATCAAATTTATTTAACTTATAAGTTTGAAAAAGTTATAATATTTTGTTATAAGTGCATTTATTGTAATTAATGCATTATGATATAGATTAAATTTAGAGCAAAACTGAGAGAAATACAAATACTTAGTTGCAGCCTCTGCAAGCATGAATGCAAATTAATTCATAATAAATTATATCCTTTCTTCATTTCAATAGATTACAAAATGGAAGTATTATCCACAAATAACTTTTGGTTGTAAGAATAAAAATTGTATGTGAAATAACTATTAAAGTATTGATCACATTTATAAATGCACTCTATAGAGAATGGAGAACTTTATCTGTAATTGGCCAGTCAGTAACTAATTGGGGCTTTCGACTCTGTCACAACAATTCAACTCTGCCATTGTATTATGAAAGCAGTAAAAGAAAATACATGAACAAATAAGCATGGCTGTATTCCAACACAAACCTTTAAAAAGTGAGCGAAGACCCCAAATTATATTATCATTTGATACTGTAATTTTAAAATTTTAATATAATTAATAGTTAACACTGTCATGTGGTACGAGAATATGTAAATTCAGCTATAGTGAATGCTAGCCATCAGAAGGGGAAAAATTAAGTATTTATATACTCAGGTAAAAGTCAACACTGTCCATAATTGTGATCTAAATGATGTCATGTAGATACTTTTGTATTCAAGAAGAGAGAGTGGCTGATGAAGATTTGAGTAGTAGAGGTAATTAACCAGGATATAAAATTTATTCAGATGTTGAGTAAAGAGAAGGATTGGTTTCTGCACAATTTTATCTTTGATCTCAGTGCTTTCTTATATTTGCTACTCTCTACAGTTCAACTAACTGAATTACAATTCACCCAACTTCTAGAATGTTTCCTTGCCCCCTTGCCTTTGCTTCTCTTCCTCATACTTGGATACATCTCTGAGTGACATAGTTTCCATTTCTCAGTTCCAGTATCAACATATACATCCTGTATAAATCATTTTCTGATTCCTTCAACGTATTCCTCCTTGCTCAATAACCAGGCTATTTTTCAGCACTCACATTCTAGATATTAATAGCCCTTTGTCTGTGTTTCTCTCCACTTCCACAGTAGTTGTTTAATTACTTGAAAGTCTTATTTATTTAAATAGCTTAATAGTGACTCATTAATAGAATGAAAATATAGAGATATGGAGTATATATCTATTGAACTGAATTAAATGCCTCAAGAATAAAATAAAACAAATAAGCAAGCTCCTATGCTATGGAAACCAACTAGTGTTTTAAACATAGTGCTAACAACTGAATAATCAACTGCTTATAGCTGTATCCAATCTTTTTAAATTAACTGTGTTGCCATCAGCCTAAACCAACATCATATTTATAGTATCTGTCTTGACCAACACTTTTATGAATTTTTTGCCTACTGATTAGAGATGGCAAAGTGTTAATTTTGTGGAAAATATTCCTATTCAGTTGCTAGTAGGGTTTTCTTAGTCACCTAAATGTGTAACTACTTCAATCTATTGGAACACGGACCTCTATCTCCACAGTAACCTTTAAACTTGTTATCTAGCTGCAAATATTTTACAAATGTGGAAGCATATTCTCTGGTTTCCTAGCTTATACTTTCTGGATTGGAGAATTTTCAGCTTCAAACAAATGTTTTCCATGTATTATCTATGTTGCCCATATTGCACTGATATTTTTAAAATCCTAAGTGTGATCTTTGCATCCATGACCACAGCAGATAGCATGTATAGCAGACATTAGTGCTGCTCATCAAGTGTTTTCAGTTCTTCTGCTTTCTTCGTTCAAAATAAGAATTCATGGCCTGCCTCATTTGAAAATGGATGGAGGAGCCTTTTAACTAGTTCTAACCAAAAGCTTGTGAACATGAATGAGATATATCGCTCTTCTGAAAAGCATTTCATTGCCAGTGAGACCTTCCAGAGGTCTCTTTTTATTCTGCTGTGGTGACTAGCAACAATCAACATGTTTGCCATCTGTCAGTCTTGGTATAAAAGTGACTAGAGTTGCTGACTTCTGATAGACACACAGAATGAGCAAAATATAAACATTTGTTGTTTGAACCTCCAAGATTTAGGATTGACTGTTACCATAGCATCACCTAATTTATCCTGAATGATGCAGAAATCAGAACCAGAAGAGGAATGTTGCTGTAACAAAACAAGCAGACATAGATACCTGTCAGTGCCTTATGGATGGGTCATTTCAGAGTGAGAAAACTGACCACTAAAGATCTATGTTATTCAGTGGCGGAAACATTTGGTTACCAAATCACCTGAGATACTTTGGAACTCAGAATATAAAGCTGAAACTGTTGTAATGCTCAGAAAATAGATTGGACATTAGAATTACAGTAGCCGATGTTGGATTCTATTAGCTGCAGTTGACAAGCTATTACAATTAAGAAATAGCCTCTGTAAATAATTAGGTCTTGAAAAAGCAGAGATAAAAGGAAAGGCAGAGAAAATCCAGAAATAGGGAAGTTTGTAAGTTGGAAAAGGCTACTACATTCCATCCTAAGGAGATTAAGATAAAATGAGAAACGTTATAAGCAACAATACCAATTGAAATTTATTTTGCGGGAGGATTAAATCTAATAGAGGACCATTATACACTGACTGTTAAAATGTCTTAAAGAATTATTGTTGTTCCTAGAAAAATCTTTTTTGTTGTCAGAATTGTTCAGGAAAAGGTCTCATGGTGTAACATGCCCATTAAAATCTGATAAGCTCAAGTTATCTGTGATTAAGAAAGAAGAATGCATTATATCAAACTGAACTGTGGTTACTATTATTGGTTCATAAAACTAACTGCATGCAAATTGTTAAGAAACTGAGTAAGTTATTGTGAGACTTCTATGGCCAAAAAACCCCACAATCTAGATTAAAATATGAAATGACAGTCCAAGGTTTAAAATGAATTTATCTGGAAAGCAATCAGGCTGAGCATGCTACTCAACGCTCAAGGATAATATATTCTTCCTATTCAAACTTAATGTATAGACAATGAGGAAAATAAAAAGGGTGAATTCTCTGAGAGGTGCAAAGAAGCACACACACGAAAAGCTAGACTAAGGGACTTCTCTTCTACAACAGAATCAAAGAATATTCAAGGAACATTTCTCACCACCAGAATAAGAGTACATCAAAAAGTTTTCCCAGAATTGCTATAGATTACTATATGTGTGTCTTGCATCTTCTGCTTTTCAAATGTAAGTACTAATTGCAGTTTTAAGGCATCTACTGTACCATTACATACCAGAGTGTGGGGGTACATAACAACTATTTCAGTGATCCCCAGACTTTCTAGCACCAGAGGTCGGTGTCATGGAAGACAAATTTTTTATGGTTAAGGTTGGGGGTGGATGGTCAGGATGAAACTGTTCCAACTCAGACCGTCATCTAGTATGGAGGGAAGGTGTTCTCTTTCCGGGTCCACAAGGGGGCGGAGTTTTAAGGGCAGGAACTTCCCAGCTCCACGCCCCCCTCCCATCTGGCTCCATCCCAGGGATTTAACTGTCTTTGTTTAAATTTTTGAGGCCATGTGAAAGGGTCAAAAGTCAATCACTCCAGCGGAAGTTCTAAGGAACTTCTTTCACTGGCCAAGGGACTTGGAGAGGGAGGGAACCTCCCAGGTTAAAAGTCCCTGTCTCCCTCATCTGGGCCGATGAGTCCCCTTCCACACTCTCGTGAAAGCCTGTGTTCCCCTCCTAAACTCCATCTCTCTCTCTATTCCCTTCCACTCAATGTGGAAGCTGCTTTCCTCTCCTGGATTCCATCTTTCTGGATTCTTTCACTCAGTATGAGAGGAGTGTTCCTTCTCTTGTTTTCCCCCTTCTGGAAACCCTTCTCACTCACTGTGAGAGCGGCTTTTTTTTTTCTTTCTCTCACTCCGTGTGACAGCTAGCTGTTTCTTTCTCTCTCCTCCTTTTTCTCTTTCTCTGTGTAAATAAATCACTTCTCTGCAAAAGCTTTTTGAGTCTGGTATTTACGAATGCATTGCACTGTGGTCTCCTCTCCCATTCCTGGGTGAGCGATAGACCAAGAACCTGGAGAAACGTCCTCTCAGGGGAGCTCAGGGTTCCCCTGAACCCCAAAACCCAGAAACAGTATTAGATTCTCATAAGGACCATACAACCTAGATCCCGTTCCAGTGCAGTTCACCATAGGGTTTGCCCTCTTCTGAGAATCTAATGCCTTGGGGTGATGTGACAGGAGGCGGAGGTCACGCTACAAGGCTCCCTGGCCCACTGCTCAGCTTCTGCTGTGTGGCCTGCTAGGAATAGGCCACAGACTGGTATGGGTCCAATGCCCCCATGTTTAGGACCCCGATATAGATCCAAAAAAGCCATTTCTGGTCCTGATGTGTTTAACATATCACCTTCTTACAGAAAGACTACCATTCATCACCCAAATATCCTCAATCTTCAGATTAATATTGTGAATACTGAAGGCTTAATGTGTTTTTTGCTTTGAGGTCCAAGTAAGTATATATTATACAATGAAAAGACAGAGAATCAGATAGTCCTAGTCCATTTAAGCTGCTATAACAAAATACCATAAACTACTGTTTCTTAGAAACAACAGAAATTTGGCTGGGTGCTGTGGCTCACATCTGTAACCCCAGCACTTTGGGAGGCTAAGGCAGGCAGATCACTTGAGGTCAGGAGTCCAAGACCAGGCTAGCCAACATGGTGAAACCCTGTCTCATCTAAAAATACAAAAATTAGCGGGTATGATGGCAGGAGCCTGTAATCCCAGCTACTCAGAAGTCTGAGGCAGGAGAGTCACTCGAACCTGGGAAGCAGGGTTTGCAGTGGGCTGAGATCGCACCACTACACTCCAGCCTGGGTGAGAGAGCAAGACTCCATCTCAAAAAAATGTATTTGTCACAGTTCTGGAGGCTGAGAAATCCAAGATAAAGACACTGACAGATTCAGTGCCTGGTTAAGGGCCTGCTCTCTCATAGATCGTGACTTCTGCTGTGTCTTCACTTGATGGAAATGGCAAAGTAGCTCTCTGGAATCTCTTTCATAAGGCCACTAATTGTATTCATGAAGTCTCTGCCATTCAAAAGGTCTTTCAAAAAGCCCATCTTCTGATACCTTCACCTTGGTTGTTAACATTTTAACATATGGATTTGGGAGGAACGTAAACGTTCAGACCACAGCACAGATATTTGATGGTTAGAATAGTAAAATGTGCTAATCCTCAGTGCATTCCAAATGTTTCTGGTTCTTCCCCTTTTAGGTTCTTGGTAGGATGTAGTTTTTGGCTCCCTTCTAAGTGGATGTAGACAAATGACTAGATATGACTTTTGAATGATGAGCGTAAGTGCTGATGCATAACCTCCTTTGTCTCCAGAGTTGTAACCAGCAAAATCTGAGCTAATGGCTATAAGTCATAGATGACTAGGAAAAGCAAGGTGGCTTGCCAAACATCCATGGACATGAAGGACAGCAAGAAATGAAACTTTGTGGTATTCAAGGCCTTGAGGTTTTGTGGCGGCGAAGGGGTGTTTGTTACTATCGAGTAATTTGGCCTATGCTGATGGATTCATCATGCTTTCTAACAATCCTCTGGAAGAGTTATTTCTTCCATAAATAAGCATACTTTTCCTAGAAAGAACTAAAAATAGATTCTATCCATAACAATAAAATATTTTAAAAATCTGACATTAGGAAAAGAAAAGGAGGTTTTTACCAAGTCAATACAAAATTGTTATGTAAAATGACAACACTACATATCAATCTAATTTACATATGAGGGGATCTATTATTAATACTGTGATCCATAGATCACAGATAATGACATTTACAAAGTAAGTTGTCATGTTTAACTTAGGAAAGAAGTTAGTATACTCTAAGAAGGAAACTTAAGATGACTTCCACTCTGCTTAAAGTTTCGAAACTAACCTGTTGGTCTAAAAACTGAAACAGTGTATTTTTTAAAAAACATGTCTAAAGCATGCCATTGTTTTCCCGGTGCCAGGCTGACAAAGAATGCTAGCTCTTAAAGACTGTTATTTAACAGATTTCTCTTTGAAACTAAGGAAAATATTATACAGACTGCCCCAAATTTCTCCAGTGTCTCAATACAGCTAAAAGCTGTACCATCAAAAGAAAATCTTCATATCAATATAAATTATTTAGCATTGAATCTTCCCCAGTAATAATTGAACTCAAGGCCTTCAAATACAGAGGCATTTCACAATAGCAATTTTTGCTCCCAGTTTTTGATGTAGCTCTTTCCACTGTGTTCCCACAGCCAAAAAGAAAGACAGATTATGAAAGCAGGATTTTGAAAACATTTTACACCTATTCAAGTGGATATGTGGCGTCAAAATTAATTTGTAAAGTATTATAAGGAAAATCGGTGGAAAAGAAGTAGGGAGAGGTCCTGCAAAAAAATGCAAATGTGTTACGTGCAAACATGGAGCTTCAAGAACTGAGGACAATAGGTTATTATTTACATTGATTAGATACATTTTGGTGTGTATGTCCATATTAATGTGAAACCATCATTTAATTATCCTAAATAATTATGTTTTGTCTCTATATTTTATTCCTCTCTTTCTCCTTCAGTCATACTGAGAATACAAAAATGAGGTTTTGATCACTTGCTATTTAAATAAAATAATGCATTTGTCTCAGAAATGACCCTCTTGCCTCTTCTGAGATGGCCGCAGTACCTCTAGAATTAACATAAAGTCCAAGAATGCTAAGAATTTACTCAGCTTAAATGTGAATTTTACCTATGCTGGCAAAACAGAAACATATTAGTGAAATGAGTTTATTCGTGGTGACTTTCCCTGTTGATCTGTTGCTTAAAGTGCTTCCATGACTCATGTCAGCAATAGAGTAATCAACAAAAACACAAAGAAAAAGAAACTTGGGTGTCCTTCTGGCCCCTGTCAATATATCCACAATTCTGTTCCACCACACATGTTGCACCTGCCTTGAGCCTGCCAAGTTTTCCCACCAGGAAAATTCTTACTGCTTTTTCAGTAGTTCTACTTTTTATTCCAAATTTAAATCTACATACCCTGCCTAGCCCCCACTCCGCTCCACACACATTTTCAAAAACTGACCTGTTTATATGATGTTGGCTCATCATAGAAAATCTGAGTTGGTCAGCTCCTTTTTCCCATTTCCATACTGAAAAACATATGTATAAAAAAATTACATATGTCAGGCTCTTAAATGGGCTCCTTAGCCTTTTCTTGACTCTATTTCAGAAACGCACAATTACTCTTTCCAAATATAGCAATGCGAAAACATGATTTCTGTTTTGACATACCTTTAACCCACTTCTTTATTCCCTAACGTTACAGTCTGATTTAATTCTCACTTAGTTCAATAACTCAATCTTCAGTAGTCTATGATTGCATAATAAAATTATAGTTTATCTTCTGCATAAATTATGACTATACAAGACTACGCTGGAATAAATTCCCCCAAATTAGGGCTCTGCCATTTATTGCTTGCTATTTCTGGAACATTTCTAAGAGTATTTTCGATGTTTCCTAAATGAGTCCATCAGATCCAATCACCTTGATGTTGTCTGTACCGTTCTCCTGCTCCAGATCCCATGAGTCTGTATGTGCAACTCACAAAACCACATGGATAATCCTCATCAGTACTATTTTTTATCAGAAATTCAATATCATGACAAATAAAATGTTTTAAAATGATTGCCCAATTTTTTAAGGGTTCTGACAGAAGTAAAAAAAAAAAAATTCTTCCTCACCTGCTCTATAGCTACCCCATATTATATCATGGGACCAAAAGCTTCTTTGCTTTTGCTGTGAATCTAAACCGAAAAGTTTTATCATTCCTGGTGTAAAAGTCTTTTGAAAATTCACTGAGAAAGGACTTTTTGTCCTTGTTAGCGAATGTATATTATTCTTAACATAGGAAATAAACATGAGTCCAGTAAGTTCACATCTTTATGATTTCCTTATAATCTTCCCTATTTTTCTACCACTCAGGTTTATAAATTATCTTTTAAATATCTTATTAAATAATATAAACATAAAACTAAGAAATAAAAAAGATATAAATATGAACATTTGCACAATTACATTTGACTCAATAAATAATGGATGAACTTTCTGAAAAAACAGCTAAAAATGCTGGATTTTTAAACAATTTTAAAATCTTGTTTTTTTGGATGATCAGGAAAATGAAATCTTAAGGCCAAAATTGACATTAACTTACAGAACTAAGTAAACCATAAAGTCAATTTTCAACACAAGACTTTTTGCCCAACTATGATCCTTAGCTTCAGGTTTCACATCTTTTTGGGAGAAAGGACACAGGTGATAAAACCTAGGTTTCTAGTAACCTATCATCCCTAAGGTGCTATACTACTTGCCTTAGAGTAAAATAGTACAAATCTTATCATTCACCAATTTCTTTACCCTGTGGTTAAGGGGTAAGAAGAGAAAATTTTTCCGCCTCAGGCATTTATGTTAGTGTTAGAAAAGAATAAATGAAAAAAAAAATCTTCCCATGTGATGTCATAACTGTAAGCCACATTTGCAATAACATTCACACTAGGGAAATTATAGGGAAGAAAAATGGCAATCAAACAAAATTCTATTTGAAAGTATCCTGGGTTGTCAGTGTCCCCAATCCTGGAAATAGGAAATACACATAATGCTGAGAAGTACATAAAGCTACTTCACAACCAGGTCTGAAATAATTCTCCTCAGTAATATTCCAATGAACATTAGTTCATAACAAGTGCAAAGACTACTAATCCAGAATTTTATAAGTAGCAGAAAATAAACACACAAAAAGGGAAAACAAACTTTCAAAATGGGGAAGAAATGAGGGTGAAAATCAGGATGCTTTCAGAAAGGCAAAACACAAGAGTCATATCAAACAGATTTTTATCAATAGGAAATTCTGTGGTGTATAATTCACGCACAATGGCATTAATTTTAATGAAAGGTCTGAACAGTAAGGTAACGGATAAGAATAATAGTAAGCATATGACTATTCTAGTAAACTGCATCATATGCTAATTATAATGCTTGGAAGTTTAAAAAAAAGAACATAACAAATAACAATACAATTTTATAAATTAGAGGTAAGGTTTCCATTGTTCTAATATTCCTGCACTGCTAGAAGGTGGATAGAACTTTTGATACACATTGAAGTTCGGTGTTTTAAATTGACAGACTAAAATTTCTGGAGTAACCACTTAAAAAAAGAAAAGAGGTAAAGTGTATGACTTCCAAATAAGCAGAGGGAAAAAAGTACAATGAGAGAAAAAAAGAAAAAATCATTTTATCAAACAAAGCAAAACAACAGAGGAAGCAAGTCAAGGAAGACAAAAAGCACAGAACAGACGAGCCCCATGCTCAGTGAAATTAAACACAATGCAGAATGAGCACCATTTCACACACTAGAGGGCCAAGCATTAGAACTAAAGTACTGCGGTAATAATATACTACAGAGGATATAGCGCCGTAAGGTCATTTACTCATTATATACAGGAGTGAGTATCAATTAGTACAATCACTTATGAAATAATTTGGCATTAACTGATAAAACTGAATATGCAAATACTTTTGAAATAAGTAAATCATACGGAGGTTTGCACCAAGAGTAGCTCCCCTATGTACACATCCAAAGACCTGTAAAATCATCCAAGCTCACAGTTTAGTTGGAAACAATCTTAAATAGCCATAAATAATGAAATGTATAAATGAAGAGTAATATAGTTATTTGAAAGAACTCCGCATTTCTGAAAAATTGATTAATGAATATTGCATTCAACCACATGGATAAACATCAGAAAATCATTTGAAATGTTTGCAATGTTAAAGTTTTTAATGATACAAACCAATGTACTAAAACTCTTAAAATAGAAGGTAAAAATGATAAACCCAAAATTTAGTTATTAGTTAATCCTGAAGAGAAAAGAGATCGGGATATATATACAAAGTGATTTTAAGATAGTATTCTCTCTTTTAAACTGGATGGTGGTACACAGATGTCCAACTTTTTTTAAGACTCACTCCTGTTTTAGTAACATGGTTTCATATCTCTCTAACATTGAAGGAAAATGACAGGTAAGGTTTAATAATTTCAGGTGTCATGGAAAAGTCGTCCTTACTGGTAGCATCTGGGTACCTGTTTATTCAGCCTTCCCAAAAGGTGCTGTGTTTTTATATTAATCCATGTCTGCATGCTGTAGTCTTGCCAAGCTTCCATTGCTTTACCTCTTTGTCATTATGTCTGCTCTGCATCTAATTACCTATATATTTATATATATTAATAGATACTCTAAGAACTTTAATGCTAAAATGCGTTTTAATTTTTTGGAAATGTTTTAATATGAAATTGCAATTTTTCCCATGTGACACCAAAACGGCAGTCACATCACAATTTTTGTGTAATTCCATGTTCACATTGCTTATTGATATTAGATGGATTGTTTTGTTCATAAAGTTTTGCTTCAGTGCGGGTTATAGGATTAAAACCCAAGCACAGTCTACTAGCTTTCAGTTTTTTGCACAAAAATTTTTCTTCCCACACTATACATTTTGAGGGTCAGGGGATTAGGACTCCACGTGCACTAAAATATGCTGTAAAGTCTAAAGGGTTGCCTGTTTTGAGACGTTTTTCCTAAATGTATTCTGTGGTTGTTCAAACAGTGCATGTATTTCAAATTTTGTCTTCATTAACATTTCATACTGCATCACCTAACATTTTGCTGTTTACATTTTTCCTTATCCTTTTTGATGGGCAAAAAACTGGGTAAACATTCTGCAAGAGACCTTCAGGGTTTATATTATCTCTTTTGGCAAGTAAAGTAGTTGAAAGAAAACTACAGCAAATCCCAAACTGCACCCTTAGGTCAATGTGGAGCAAGTATAAAATGATTAATATCTGAATGTAGATGTTTTTCAAGTCAGATACTCTTTTGTTTTGTTGGCCTTTACACTGAGCAAAAATAAAGAATTCAAATAAAATGTAATCTTTCCACTCCGGATGTCAATGCTTTGTTGGCAGAGTTGTTCTTCATGCCCTGGCTATTTTGCAAAATGTCCAAGAAAGTGATACACCTTGTTTTTCTGTCTTACAAGGGCCCTCTTCCCTTCATCACTTGAGATGCATAAGTAGTTTTAAAATCAATTCGGTGGAGATACTGTGGAAAGTGTTAGCCTGCTCCAGTCAATTAGTCTCCAAAAAAAGTTAAACAAAGCACTTCTCTTTAAAATAAAACAGGAGTGATTGAGAACTCAGTGTTAAGCTGAACTTATTCTAATTCTGGGGCACTGAGGCTGTCTGTATGACAGAAAACCACAGAAGTCTCAAATGTGCATGTTTTTAAGCATTATTTTGCAGAAGAGAAGAGTATAGTCCAACATGACAAACACTTCAAACTTCCCCAGTGAAAGAGGGAAGAAAACACATTCAACAAGTAGAATAACTTAAAATTATTTAAGAAAAGTAATGTTACCCTCTAAAAAGGGTTTTCAAACACAGACTCAGAAAGACAAAGGAAGAAATTACCTCTCCAAACAATAAATGTAGATTATGATACAAAAAAAAGACAAAAGAAAAAGAAGTAATAAGATGAACTGTAAAGAGTTATTGAAAATTAAGTACAACCTTTGAAGTAATTTTAATATCTCAGACAAATCAGCTAAATGGATACCACAAATAAGAGAATCTGTGACTAAATGATTAAGCTGAGGAACTCTCTCAGGATGTAACACAGATATGCGTACAGATAAAGTCAGATACCTGAGAGGTAACTGTTACAATATTCATCTAATAAGAACTTCAGAATGAAACAGTAAAAATTAGGTGAGGAAAGAGCAGTAGTTAGGATCCTTCAGAGCTGAAAATAAGATTTCTCATGAGAACACTCAGCAAGTGTTGAACAGGGAATTGAGGAGAGGAAAAAAAGCAAATATATTGACACACTGTGGTGATTCTGCACAACATTAAGACTAACACAATTCTAAAAGCTTCAACAAGTGAAAGACAAATGACCAGTAATGTAATGAAAATGAGACTATTTGTATCTTGCCTGTTTCCGTACTATTCAATACAAAGAGATATAAGAAAATATCTTCAAAGAGCTGCATATAAAAACTTTATATAAAATTCTTATCTAAAAAATTATTACTCAAGATTAAAAGTGAAATACAAACATTTGAAAATAATACGTTTAGCTTACATATAAGCAAATTCTTCCTTTAATAAACCTACTTGAAAAGAGCTACTGTGGTAAAAAGAAAAATAAAATATTAAATACAATAAAGGTGAAAATAAATCAAATACATTTTAACTCTAAATGTTAATAATAAATTATATCTATAATTACCTATATGTAAATTTATAATTAGTATTAACAAATTGATTGCTAACAATGAGATTAAAAAATTGCTGAAAATCTGTTGATTTTCTAAGAGAAGATATCATATTTGATTAATTCAGAAATAGTTTAAGAAATAAAAGTTAAACATATATATTTAAAGTATGAACAAACTTTTGGAAGGACAGATATGGAATCTACAACTTTCAAATCAACCAAAAACAATAGGGAAAAGGAAAAAAAAATATTTTTTTTCATGGAAAGCCGTCCAAAACAAAATTAACCAGCTGTAAAGTCAGGAGAGTTGCTGTCCTCCAGTACTTAAAACAGTACAAATCATATGCAGAAAATAATTCTAAATCATACAATGTTAGTGACTCAAGGTTATGAATAATATGCTTTACCATATTGTCTTACTAATTTACAACTGAAGAGCAATTGTACATTCTATTAGGTAATTAACATGATCCTAATTTGTTCATTTGACACATGGAAAATAAAAAAGCCAAAGCTTTGGATATGGTCATTACAGTGGATGCACAATAAATTTTTAATATAAAATATTTAGAAACTAAAAGCTAAAATATAGAAATTTTAAAAGTATCCATTATGAAAATAGGAATTATCATTTAAAAAAATACTGCATGCAAACTTCCTGTGTGCTTTATTGCAAGAATATGGCTCATGGTTTGTGCATACCTAAAATCTCAGGGTATGAATTTCCAGTGTGAAATCTTGAGACACCTCAATCTGGCAAACACAACAAATTGAATTATAATTAGTTTATGAAGAACTTCACAAGAATAAGTTGATCTATTTTAAAACCTACACTACCTCATTCAGCCTAAAATCTTGTGTTGAACTTGGTATTTATCATTCTGCTTATAATTAACATAACCACCTACTGTAGAGCTATTTAATCTATTCTTCCTACTTAGAGTGACAAGACCACTGGTTATTTGGTAATTACCATTTTTTATGCCATGGTATATAAAAAAGCATATTCCAAGGTTGGGCGCAGTGGCTCAAGCCTGTAATCCCAGCACTTTGGGAGGCTGAGGCGGGTGGTTCACGAGGTCAGGAGATCAAGACCATCTTGGTCAACATGTTTAAACCCCGTCTCTACTAAAAAAATACAAAAAATTAGCTGGGTGTGGTGGCACGTGCGTGTAATCCCAGCTACTCAGGAGACTGAGGTGGGAGAATTGCCTGAACCCAGGAGGCGGAGGTTGCGATAAGCTGAGATCGCACCATTGCACTCCAGCCTGGGTAACAAGAGCAAAACTCCATCTCATTAAAAAAAAAAAACTGAATTCCAAATCAAAAAGCTTTGTATCAAATATGAGATATAATTTAGTGATCTGCACAGGGCCAAGTCAGTGCTTCATTCATTGATACAAACAATTTAACTTTCTTGAGATATAATTCACATATTGGCAATTCATCCATTTAAATTGTACCATAAAGTGGTTTTAGTCCATTCATGAAGTTACGAATCCATTACCAAAATCAATTTACATGTTCATTACCCCAGAAAGAAACTTTACTCCTCTTAGCCATCATTCCCCAACCCTGGGAACCCACTAACATACTTTCTGTATCTATATATTTTCCTTTCTGGATATGTTATATAAATAGAATAATACAACATGTGGTCCTTAGTGACTATTTTTTTTTTTTACTAAGAATAACGTTTTAAGTTCATCTTTATTGTACCATGTATCAATATTTAATTTTCTTTTACTGGCAAATAACATTTCATTGTAGAGATACTCTATTTTTATTTGAACTTTCATTGGTTGATAGATACTTGGTTTATTTCAACTTTTTGACTTATTATAAATAATGCCACTATGAATACCCATGTGCTAATGTTTGCTTGAATATATATTTTCTATTTCTTTTTTTTTGT
Source organism: Leontopithecus rosalia (assembly GCA_028533165.1). Classification (NCBI taxonomy): domain Eukaryota; kingdom Metazoa; phylum Chordata; class Mammalia; order Primates; family Cebidae; genus Leontopithecus; species Leontopithecus rosalia. Next base: position 29,121,754 of record CM052650.1, on the reverse strand, counting down.
TTCTATTTATGACTGGGAGTGGAATTTCGGGGTCATATGATTTAATCATTTGAGGACTGCCAGAATGTCTTCCAATGTGGCTGCTCCAATTGGGATGAGGTGTGAGGGTTCCAATTTCTCTACATCCTTGCCAACATATGTAATTATCAGTCTTTTTGATTAAAGCTCTCCTGGTGGGTGTGAAGAACTTCACTGGGGTTTCCAGTAAGGTTTCCTTGTTGGCTAATGTTATTGAGCACCTTTTCAAGTTGTTTTTTAGCCATTTGTGTATCTGGTTTGGAACAATAGCTATTCTGATTTTTGCCAATTTTTACAGAGTAATTTATGTTTTAATTATTGAGTTTTAATATGTCTTTACATATTCTAGATTTAAACACACAGATTTTAATGTAACCCCCCTATTCCCAAATCATAAGAATTCACTTACAATTGAACTTTACATAGGTAAGAACTTTACTTTCTTGTCAACATGACACAGACTTCTCCTATAATCCATATTCTGACATACACACTGTTCAGCCAATACATGTGGATTAATTAATCCGTCCAATAATATATACTGTAATTGTTTTAGTTACCTTTGCAATTTGTTTTATTATTAACAAATGCTTTTATTTCCATATCCCATGCCTGATTGTCTTAATGTTAATCATGGATGGTTTTTAATTAGAGTTTCCAATAGTGTCGATATTTTTTGATGAATTGATAAAATGCGGTTACCTCTACAAAAGTGGCACGTGAATATTTTTAATCTATTTAAGTATAGTTCTACCTCTCTTAAATTAGCAGAGTGCACTGTACTATGTAATATTATACATTTAGAAACAAATCTATCTTGCTTTGTTTTAGAGTAGTAGTCTTCAACCATTTTTGTTACTTCTTCACTTCATTGGTATTTTCACTCCTGAAACTCTCTACAGTCCTTGCCAACTTGCCCAATTGTGTCATTTTGCCTCTCTCTTATCTTTCTACTACTTCTGTCCTTTCAAACTTGGTTGTTTTCAACTAAGAGAGATATTATTTTTCTAGCTTATTAAGCATTCTCATCACCCATTAACCAGCTCAGGCCTCTGCCTTCACAAATATCACCTTTATTATTCTCCTAGTATCTTAATTGATCCAAATTAAACTGAGATGTGTGCTGTGCATTTCCAATGACAGAACCCAAATCCTTCCAGAGACTCAGTCTGTGCTTTCCCTTTTAACGTGTAATTCTTCCTCTTCACAATAGACTCCTCTGGGAACTATCATTTTAAGCATGTAGATTTCACAAAATTAGCTCCACAGAAGCTAACCATTTTCAAAGTGCCAATAGCACTATTATATGTAATGTAGTTTTAAAAGTAATTTTCATTTTCAAGTAAATTAAAATAGAAATTAATGCATTTTTATTCCCATAATCTAAAATCTATAAATGACTATTAATAACTTGTCATTTGTGAGGACTAGATCTGAATGCCATAAGACACACAAACGTTTTAATAAACCTTATTTTAAAGCCATTGATATTAAAATAAAAAAGGCAGAGCCTTAAAAAACATTCATTTGATCCCTAGAACTTGTTTAGGTGTTCATGTTGTAAGGCATGACACTGCTCTGTCATTTTAATTTATATTTCTAAATGTGGCATACAATGTTTTTGTATTTTAAATTAATATTAGGTTGGTGCAAAAGGAATCACAATTTTTGTCATTAAAAGCAATGGCAAAAAGGAACTGCCATTACTTTCAATGGCAAAAATAGCAATCTCTTTTGCAACAACCTAATATATTGTATACACAACTTATATATTCAATAGAATATGTTATCTAAAACAGCAGAGGCCATGGTTGTCTTGCTCTTATTATATACCCAAGGCTAAGATCATAAGATCATAGATTCTCAAAAATATATGATGTATATATCAATAAATCAAAGAAAGAAATCAATGGAGGCATGAATAATGAGAACACTTCTGAAGAATTGGTAAGGCTTAGAAGTAACATAGGAAGATGCTGAAATTTACAGAGTTGGAAAAGAAAGTGGAGTGAGAGGAATTCCAGAGTAAATGACAAAATAATGCCCCCCAAAAACATGAAATTCTATGGCAGTCTTATGAGGTAATGGGAGAACTGGCAAGATTAGGGTAATGAATATATGTTGGAAGTTAAATTAGATATATAGTATCAGTTTCAATTATGAAGGGATCTAAAATCAGGTAAAGTAATTTATCCTTCTGTGGTAGGATAACGGAAAGCCATTGAAGGTGTTTTCAATTTCATTTTTTTCCCCATCCTGAACAGCATAATGAAAGCCATAGTTTGAAGAAATATTACTTATAGCATTTTTGGTAGTTTTCTGTCTTGAAACTATGTGAAAAATGAACTGGAAGAATTTCGAGTCTAGAAGATGTCTCAAAGCTAATTGTTATTCTCAGGTTTAAAAGTTTTGCTTATCCTAGATTGTCTGGAAATAAAATACATACATACATACATACATATATAAATTATATGCTGCCCCCCAAATTTATGATTTTATATTTGTTTTTACTTTTATATTGTAGTTTTTCATTTTATCTGTGGAATATATAAATACACATCATTTTTCAGAATTGACAAGGTATATGTAAATGCAAGCTAAACATAAACAGAAATGAATTGCATTATGGTGGCTAGCTGGGAAAGTGCTACCACACCCACACATGAGTCCAGAAAACCCTGGACAACGCTAGCAGAAGAGACACTCTACAAGAAGCTCCACATGCGAGAGACATTTCAAAACATAATCTAGAAATATTTATTGAGTAGAAGAATATGCATCAGGTGTAATCAGAAGATGAGTTAAAGAGGGCCTAATGGTGTGCATAACCTACTGGAAATTTATTTTTGGAAAATAGAAAACAAAGCTGAGAAAGAAAATGATGAGGCAGTTGAACTTTAAGGTTTCATGTCACTTTGAAACATACAAGAGGACATATCCAAGAGACAATTTCAAGATATTAGAGTAATAAGAAACTTAGCAGTCAGCAGCAGAGTGAGAAAGATAATGTGTAGACTGTTAAAATAGATCAGATCGACCAGGCATGGTAGCTCACGCCTGTAATCCCATCACTTTGGGAGGCTGAGGCAGGCAGATCACAAAGTCAGGCGTACAAGTCCAGCTTGGCCAACAAAGTAAAACCTCATCTCTACAAAAAATACAAAAATTAGCCAGGTATGGTGGCACACGCCTGTAATCCCAGCCTCTTGGGAGGCTGAGGTGGGAGAATCATTTGAACCTGGAAGGCAGAAGTTGTGATGAGCTAAGACCACTCTATGTCATTCCAGCCTGGGTGACAAAGTGAGGCTCCATCTCAAAAAAAAGAAAAAAGAAAAAAGATCGGCTCTCTCCACAAGAGAATGGGCGTATATCAGAAAGGACAGATGATTCTGATTTATTATTATATTACTTAATATAATACTCGCAACTGTGTAGGGGAAAATAGAACATACTGCATTATACAAGAAACAAGAAAATCTCAGAGAATATCAATATTATGTAACACAGTTACATAATAAGGGAAAGTAACACAGTTAATATATGGTGCACAGTGAAGCTGCATTGAAAGAATATCCTCATACAGTGCTGGTAGAAATGGAAACTCCAATAAACTTTCAGTTGAAAATTGGTAATACATACAATATTATAAAGGTTCATGTATTTTACACAGTAATAATATGCTTGTTAATTTTCTTGAAGAATAAAACATAAAATATTATAAAGGGTCATGTTTTTTACACAGTAATAATATACTTGTTAATTTTCTTGAAGAATAAAACAGACAACATGGCCAAGAGTGGTGGCTTGTGCCTGTAATCCCAGCACTTTGGGAGCCCAAGGGAGGCAGATCACCTGAGGTCGGGAGTTTGAGACCAGACTGACCAACATGGAGAAACACAGTTTCTACTAAAAGTGCAAAATTAGCTGGGTGTGGTGGCACATGTCTGTAATTCCAGCTACTCAGGAGTCTGAGGCCAGAGAATCACTTGAACCTGGGAGGTGGAGGTTGCCGTGAGTTGAGATTGCGCCATTGCACTCCAGCCTGGGCAACAAGTGCGAAACTCTGTTTCAAATAAAAAAGACACACACACACACACACACACACACACACACACACACAAATTCATATGTACACTTATTCATTGTAGCTCTATAAATAAGAGCAAAAATTAAAAGTGATATAAATGCCTGATGATAAGATCATATATTTATTCATGTTATAGAATATCCATGCACTCTAGTACTAAACAGCCTTTAATCCATAGAAAATATTTTTTATTAATAGAGTTTAGATTATTTTGTTTAATAGATAAGCATTAATAAGAAAATGACTGCTTCCTAGCTACTATCACAATGTTAGTAACTGGAAATATTTATTAAGTACATACTCAGAGGCTCTTTTCTAATTGTGTTCTATGTTCAATACTTTAGAGTTCACTAATTTTGTTCACTTGCTCTACATATATCTGTGGAGTAAGCCATCTAGAAAGAAACAAAGGCTCAGAGAAACAAAATCTCTGAGGTATTTAGCATTCAATATAGCTAACTCCAAAATTACTATTCCTTGAATCCTAGGTTTCATAGAAACTTCCTTCCTTCCTTCCTTCCTTCCTTCCTTCCTTCCTTCCTTCCTTCCTTCCTTCCTTCCTTCCTTCCTTCCTCCCTTCCTCCTTCTCTTCCTTCCTCCCTTCCTCTCTCCCTTCCTCCCTTCCTCCCTTTCTTTTCCTTTTTTTGAGACAGGGTTTTGCTCTGTCCCGAGACTGGAGTGCAGTAGTGCGATCATGGCTCACTGCAACCTCTACCTCTGGGACTCAAGCCATCCTCCCACCTTAGCCTACCTAGTAGTTGGGACTACAGGCACAATCCAGCATATTTTTCTAATTTTGGGGTTGAGACAAGGTCTTGCTATGTTGCCTGAGCTCAAGCAATCCTCCCTCCTTGTCCTCCCAATGTCCTGGGATTACAGGTGTGAGCCATTATGCCGGCCCGAACACAGTATTTTTTTAAACAATATTTTTATTTTGTGCAAATAATTGTTAATAACAATGGAAACATTATACTTCACATACCTAACATTATCTAAAATTTCCCAGATAACAATATCTTTACCCACTATTACATAAATCTTCTTGCTTTAGTATCACAATAAAACCAAATCTAAGTTGTATTCAAACTCTCAAGTTCGAAGGATCTTCTAAATTACTTTAGGCTTCAGGCCTCAGAGTGACCAGTTTTATTTTCTATACCATGTTCAGCACCTTGAATTCTTTGATTTAAAACTTCCAGTGTATTTTAAAAGAACATGAGAAATTTTAGGATTTGTCTACATTTCCTCTTTTTGTTCTGCTAATTGAACTATGCATTGGTTAAAAAAAAGTTAAGCAGCTGCATAAGAGTCACACAGAAGAGCTTTCAACAAATATTCAAGACTTGAATTATGCTCCTACCAACCATACTAATATGGCATACTTCTAGCCATGACATTTGCGGCTCTATTACGAAAGGTTTTGAAATGTCTGCTGCCTCTAGTTGCTTTGCCCTTTGCCTGGCTTATGGCAATCTTCTTCAGGCCTATAATTCACTCAGTACTGCACCATGGTGTGATCTCTTTTAAAACACTTAAAGCAACTTTAGGCTATGTTAATTTAAGTGGAAATATGTGGTGATATCAATGCAAAAACCTGAATTCAGCTGATGGCTGTGAAGGTTGACATGAGCTTCATATGGCTGAATTTGCCCGTGCCTAGGTAATAACTGCTAAAAATATGTTGTAAGTTATTTTTGAGTGACAACTGAAATATTTATTTTAACTTGGGTATAATAAAAATTCTGGTTTTAGAAACACAATTTTCTAGGAAGAGTAGGTGCTCTGGGGTCTGGTGTATATAGTAGTTCGTTTAATGCTACATTTATTTAGTACCATTGCCTACATGCATTATGTTATGTCTGGCGATGCTGCAATGAGAAAGGGGTCTCCTTTCTTCCCACCACTCAGCTGTTATTACATGTTGAGCCTGACTTTCCGGTGGTTGAAACATTTGCTCTTGGCTTATAGCTGTGGAGCAAGGCAAGCTGTACAAACAGGAAGGTCTCCGGTAATGCCCATTTCACAAATATAATTCAGTGCCAGGCCCTTCTGCCAATTTAGTTGTGTGCTCTTGAGCTCTGAGACTGTTCTTAGTGCCAGAGGATACCAGACCACAGCCATGGCATAAACAAACATCACCTCTGCTCTCATGGGTCCTTTCATTGATGTCTACCTTATTCCTGGGCAACAAGTCAGCCCTGCCACAAAATATGGCCTGGGCACAAGTATCTCCTTAATGCATCAAGAGGCAAAAATATGTCAAAGATATACACCCATGCTACCCTTCATCCTGTAAGCAGTACCTGTATCCACATCATTTTTGAAGCCCAAGACTGAGTTGTCTGTGATCATCTCACTTTTCTTCATTCCCTATATGTAGTTAATCTGCAACTTTCTCTTACAACTCATCCTAAACGAGTCCATTTTTAATGCCTTGTCCATTGCTTCAAGTGCAATCAGCTTTGTTTCCTTTCTGAACCATTGGAATAGCCTTCTCTTTTTATAATCCTTGGCTCTGATAATCTATATTTAGCTAAAATGATTTTTGTAAACATAAATCTGATCCTGGAACTTCTTACAATCCTCCAATAATTGTTTCGCATATCCAGATGTATTATCCTAGTTTATGTCCCAAAATACTACCCTGTTTTGTAAGGTCTTTCTTAGTCCTGCTCCTGCCTGTGTCCATAACCTAGATTCTCTCTGCCTTACTTTGCTTTAGCCACACTGAACTCCTGTCTAGTCTTTACTGTGTCACATTAGCTCCTGCCTTACAGCTCTGCACTGATTTTCAATCTGGACTATCTTTCTCTTGACTAGCACAAGAATGACAGCACTAGCTACTTCCTAAGTCTCCCTTACATGTTACCCTTTCGGAGTATCACAACAGCATTTATTGTTATTCAAAATTTTTTGTACATTTACATATATGTATGGATATATTGCCTGTGTCCTCCTAACTAGAATGTGAGCTCTTTTATAATAATAGTCTTGTCTCTCTTCGTCTGTCTTGGATTCCAATAATAGGCCTATCCCCATGAAGCAGGTCACCAGTGACTTCTGCAATCGGGTAACTCTAAAAAGTAGGACCCCGAAGGAAAGAAAGAAAAAAGAAAGAGAAGGATGAAGGAAGGGAGGTTAGGTAGAAACATCTTAGCTTCAATGCAGTTCTAAGGAATACTCAGTAAGGTCACTGAGGGATCCTGGGGTCACCCATCAGAGAGTCCTAATCCTCAGACATCAGCCTGCCTTAGTGCCTCTGCCATGCTTAGTCTTCACCTGGGAGTAGTCAGAAGTAAGTGTGACCTAAGGACCAGTAAAGTCATGAACATGAAAGCACAGCTGCTGGACTGTTTGATGAATTTTTCTCCCTGCAGTTAGAAATCTAAAAATTATATTTCACCATCACTATAAAAGGTTAAAGGACTAAAGGTTATTTGTCAGTCATATATAGATGATACCATATAATGTGTGTCTGTGTGCGTGTGTCACAAGGAAGGGGGATATTTGGGGGTGTATATATACCTACTCTAATATATACATAGATATAGTAAAATACAATATACAAGTACATATTTTAATAATAGTAAATGATATCTAACCTATATCTTAATACAAATATAAATTTTTACAAAACACATTGAAAGAAAAATGAAAAGAAGGAATTTACAAAACTTGTATTAAAATAGTTACATTGGCTGGGCATGGTGTTTCACACCTGCAATCTCAGCACTTTAAGGGGCTGAAGTGGGAAGATCTATTGAGCCCAGGAGTTCAAAATCAGAGACTTTGTCTCTACAAAAAATTTTAAAAATGAGCTGGGCATGGTGGTATTCATCTGTGGTCCCAGCTACTAAGAAGACTGAAGCGGGAGGATTGTTTAATCACAGGTGGTTGAGGCTACAGTGAGCTGTGATCACAGCACTTCACTCCAGCCTGGGCAACAGAGTGAGGCCCCATCTCCAGAGAAGAAAATAAGAAAAATGGTTATCTCTCATGCTGTAGGTTTCCTGTTCCCTATGATGATAGTTTTGTTTGCTGTGCAGAAGATATTTAGTTGAATTAGATTCCATTTGTCAATTTTGGCTTTTGTTGCAACTGTTTTTGGCATTTTTATCATGAACTCTTTGCCCATATCTGTGTCCTAAATGTTTTTTGTTTCTAGGCTTTGTGTTTTTGGGTTTTACATTTAAGTATTTAATCTATCTTGATTAATTTTTGTATAAGTTATAAGGAAGTGGTACAGTTTCAGTGTTTTGTATTTGGCTAGCCAAGTTTTCCCAGAACCAATTGCTGAATAGGAGATTCTTTCCCCATTGCTTGTTTTTGTGAGGTTTGTTGTAGATAAGATGGTTGTAGATGTGTGGTATTATTTCTGAGGCGTCTGTTCTTCTCCATTGGTCTATATGTCTGTTTTGGTACCAGCGCCATGCTATATTGGTTACTGTAACCTTGTAGTATAGTTTGAAGTCAGGTAGCACGATGCTTCCAGCTTTGTCCTTTTGCTTAGGATTGTCTTGGCTATATGGAGCTTTCTTTGATTCCATATGAAATTTGAAGTTTTTTTTCTAATTCTGTAAAGAATGTCAATGGTAGTTTGATTACTTTGGACAGTATAGCCATTGTCAAGATACTTATTTTTCCTATCTATGAGGGTGGAATGTTTTTCCATTTGTCTTCTCTTGTCTTTCCTTAAGCAGTGGTTTCTAGTTCTCCTTGAAGAAGTCATTCATGATTTGGCTCTCTGCTTGTTCACTGTTGGGATAATGGAATGCCCATGATTTTTGCACATTGATTTTGTATCCTGAGACTTTGCTGAAGTTGCTTATGCGTTTAAGGAGTTTTGGGGCTAAGATGATGGGATTTTTAAAGTATAAAATTATATCATCTTACAAAGGTCTAATATCCAGAATTTACAAGGAACTTAAACAAATTTACAAGAAAAAAAATCAAATAACCCCCTCAAAAGGTAGGCAAAGGATCTGAACAGACCCTTCTCAAACTAAGACATTTACATGGCCAACAGAGTAAAAATAGATCAACATCACTGATTATCAGAGAAATGCTAATCAAAACCACAATGAGATACCATCTCACCCCAGTCAGAATGGGGATTATTTAAAAAGTCAGGAAACAATAGATGCTGGGGAGGCTGTGGAGAAATAGGAACACTTTTACAGCATTGGTGGAAATGTAACTTAGTTAAACAACTGTAGAAGACAGTGTGGAGATCCTTCAAGGATCTAGAACCAGAAATACCATTTGACCCAGCAAATCTCATTATTGGGTATATACCAAAAGGAATATAAATCATTCTACTATAAAGACACATTCACACATATGTTTATTGCAGCACTATTTACAATAGCAAAAGCAACCCAAACGCCCATCAATGGTAGACTGGATAAGAAAAATGTGGTAAATATACACCATGGAATATTATGCTGCCATAAAAAAGGAATGAGTTATTTCTTTGCAGGGACATGGTTGAAGCTTGAAGCCATCATTCTCAGCAAACTAACACAGGAAGAGAAGTTCAAACACTGCAAGTTCTCACTTATAATGGGAAGTTGAATAATGAGAATATATGGATACAGAGAGGAGAACAACACACACCAGGGCCTGTTGGGGGTTGAAGGGTGAGGGGAGGGAACTTAGCGGATGGGTCAATAGGTGAAGCAAACCACCACAGCACACATATACCTATGTAACAAACTTGGTTTGTTACATGATAGGTGAGTACATGTGCAGAATGTGCATGTGTACTCCCTTTTTTTAGAGTAAACAAATAACAGAAAAAGAATAATGGTTATCTTGGGACAGTGCAATTAAAAATAATAATTTTTATATTCTATCTTCTTCTATTCTCAACATTTAAGTTTTCTTCAACAAATATGTTCTACTATTATAAGTGGCAACAAATGATTTAAAAAGCAATAGGAAACAATGTCATAAATAAATAAATGAATAAACTGAATGTTAATTTTTTGCTGTCTTCATGTCAATATCATAAAATCCTAGAACTCTAAGGGTGGAAATGTTCTAAAATATTACATTTCATATCCAGAGCTTATGGGCTATATTTATTTAAAAATTGTTCACAGAAAGATCAGTTGGATTTTTTTTCCATGGAATTGTTTTTCTTTTTCCCCAAGACAGAGTCTTGTTCTGTCTCCCTGGCAGGAATGCAGTGGCATGATCTTAGCTCACTGCAACTCCTGCCTTCCAGGTTCAAGCAATTCTCCTGCCTCAGCCTCCCGAGTAGCTGAGATAGCAGGCCTGCACCACCACCCCTGGCTAACTTTTGTATTTTTCAGAATAAATAAGTTTCACCATGTTGGCCAGGCTGGTCTCAAACTCCTGACACCATGGTCCACCCGCCTCAGCCTCCCAAAATGCTGGGATTACAGGCTTGAGCCACTGTGCCAAGCCAGAATTGTTTAAAGTAATTTTAAATGCAAAAGATAAGTAAATATAAAACACTAATTTCTCCTTTTCATGAAAGGATCATTAGGATCTGGAGAAAGGACTAAAAGGACTAACGTTAATGTTAGTGATAATAAATTAAAAACGAATGTGCTTACCTAGTCCTTTGCAAATACATATTGTCTTCACTATATTTGATGACAACTTTTCATCATTAAGAGTGCCAAATTTAGCAAAGAAATGATTCTGTTTCTGTTTGTTGGGCTACCAGACAAAAACTGCCACAGATCGGGTTGCTTAAACAACAGAACCCTACCCACAGTTCTGAAGGCTGGATGTCTAAAGTCAAAGTGACAGCAGGGTTGGTTCCTTTGGACAGCTTTTATTCTTTGCTTGGAGACAGCTGTCTTTTCGTGTTTTCACCCAGTCTTCTCTTTTGTACATACCCCTGCTCAAATGTCCTCTTCTGTAAGATGAGTCATACAGGATAAAGGCTTACCCCAGTGATCTCATTTCAACTTAATTACCACTTGAAGGGCCCTGTCTCCAAATACAGTTCCATTCTTTGAGATCCTAAGGCATAGGACATCAATGTATGATGGTGGTGAAGGGTGTAGGGGGAGCAAAACTCAGCCAGTCAATTTACTTAAAAATTCTTCAAATTTAACTGAGTATCCTGTATTTTATCTAGCAACCCTATTCAGATCCTGAAATTGTTCATCTAATTCATGGTTTCATATGTTTATTTTTATACACCTTTAGGATCTATCTTTGTCAAAGTCAGTGATTTAAATGCCACCGAGGAAATCATTTTATATGAAATGTATATTCCATTCAGATTGCTAGCCAAGAAATTCCTTTGATTTAAAAGTGAATGCCTGTTAATTTGAAAGCAATACTTGATCCAGAATCTTCTCCATTAAAGGTTAATCATATGTAAACTAGGTAAAATAATACATTTTATTCACCTTTTACATGTTCTTCCATCGACCGGAACAAGAGTGTCTCTTGGAATACGTTTAATACCCAATCACCAAAGAACCAAGTCTAATGGTGTTAGCATCACCTACCTTAATTATCTGTGTTTGTAAAAAATCTGAAATATTTGACATTATCCTTAAATAATTATCTGAACAGAAGACAATTTCTGCTAAAAATGCTTTTTTCTATCTTTGGTAATTTAATGACTCAGTTTTCTTTATGATTTTGGTGTTCTAAAGTTAACTTACATTATACTTTGGCATAACACGTAATTTCATATGTGAGAAAGATTAGCTTTATCTTTCGGAGTTCTGAGCTTCAGAAACTAATCCTACTATTTAACTAACCCTATTGTTTTAAATAGAATGTTTATTCTATATTTTGAAATAAATATTACAAATAACATTGATATTTAATATACTAGAATTTTTTTAGTAACTATTCTAAAAGCTAATGTCACTATACTTGGCCTGTCTTCCAGACATGTTATCAATAAAAGCAATTTACAGACAATCCAATGTCAGTTGCAATAAATGAAATTAAAACAATTTTTAAAACATATTTAAAAAAGAATTATGTGTGATATGCACTTTGTCAAATCTAAATTTTAGCAGCAATAAAAGGAAAACACACTTTGGAATTTATATAGTTCTGGATTTTCCTTACAACCTTGCCACTGAATAGCAAACTTGGACAAAAGACTTGAATTTTCTTATATTTAAATCTCTCCTTTTTAAAATGGAAATAATATCTCCCTTCACAGATTTGATCTAAGAGCAAAATGAGATAAAATATTAACTATTTTAAGTTTCTTAGGGCTGTAATTATTAACAATAGCCACGGGGGGGAAATTCTTCAATGTCACATTAGTAGAATTATTTGTTTATAATTTAAATTTGCCATAATATTCAAGAATCTAGATTTTAATGTAATGTGAATATAATTAAACTGAATACTATTAAGCCATGAACTGGTTATTATTGGTTATGGGATTTGGCAATAAGATTTGATGCTATGATTTTCTTGAATGGTACACATAAAACATGTAAATACTTCTTCAGATTTCAGTGTTTTTATTTATTTTTTTAATATTGCTGTTATTTACTTTCCAGGTTAATGCCACATTCAAATATTTGACTTAAATTCTTCTTATGAAATAATAGACATAAAACTACAGGAAGTATAACCATAATGGAAGAAAATGTAATATGTCTCTACATATCCAAGATGTATATTGTTGTACACTTATTTCCTATAATGATTTGTATCTAGCATTGATGGAGCTTTCTTTATGTTTCAGGCACTACACTAGTTGCTTTATATAATTTTCTCATTTAATGACCACAGAATCCAAGCAGTAATTGTTATTATTTCTTAACCTGTTGATAAATTAAACTGGCCATTAGAAAGTCACTGTTTCATTAGCTGGGCATGGTGGCACGCGCCTGTTATCCCAGCTACTCAGGAGTCTGAGGAGGGAGAATTGCTTGAACCCAGGAGGCGGAGCTTGCAGTGAGATGAGATCGTGCCATTGCACTCCAGCCCGGATAACAAGAGCGAAACTCCATCTTTAAAAAATAATAGTAATAAATAAAATAAAATAAAGAAAGTCACTGTTTCAAAGACAAAATGCCAAAAGCGGTAATACAAGGACTTGACTTTTTCCAAATCATTTACTCTAAACAATCTGCTAGCTAATAAGCATAGACATTGATTACTTATGTGTAATTTTGTTGAAATCTTATAAAAGTAAGTCAGTTCATTATTCCAAAATCTTGGCAACTTGAATAGGGAAACAACTGTATAAGTTGCACCTAGTAATGGCTTGCTGGTGATTCATTGGCAAGAGGTTAATAGTAAGGTGGATTTAGAGAGTAAGCACTGATGCCAGTCTGGAGTAGAACAACACTAGGTTTCATCAGAGCTACATAAAGACTAGTTCTATAGAGTTAAATCCACTTTACAGATTCTATGTATGATAAGCCTATTCACACAGAGTTGCCAACACCCAAGTCCACTTTATTGGAGACCTTCAAGGCTATAGGGCTGTTTTACTCATTCTTATGTCTTCAAAAATGGGTAATTATCATTTGTATTTTTCTTCCAGGGCTACCCCAAGAATGCCACTGTGGCTTAAACATTAGAAATTTATTTTCTTGCAATTCTGGAGGCTGGAAGTCCAAGTGGTGCCAATAGCATTTGTTTCCGGTAAGTTCTCTTTTTCTAGTTTGCAGCCAACTTTCTCAGTTTGTGCTCGCATAGCCTTTCCTCTGTGAGCACTGGGAGAGAAACAGAGATCCCTAGCATTGCTTCTTCTTATGTAAACACTGGACACTAGTCCTATCGAATTAGGGTTCTACTCCTACAACCCCATGAAACCTCAATTACCTACTTAAGGGCTCCACCTCCAAATACAGTCATATTTGGAGTTAGGGCTTCAACATATGAATTTCTGGAAAGTACACAATTCAGTCCAAAATAACATGTAGTTTTAATCTCCCATTTACCATGCAGCATTTATTCATTCCTGTTGTTTCAGTCTTTATAAATAGGGAGATAATGTCCCCATTGGAAATAATTGTCTAATTAACAAAGGTTGATGGTTTAAGTCAATATCGTCATGGGCACAGGTAGAAGCAAATTGCAGTTGCTCAAACAGGTTTTTGGTATGCACACAAATGTTCTGTAATAGAATTATATGCCAAACTGGAAGGACAAGTAATATTCATTTGTGATACAACTTTTAGAGGTTATATATGGAAAAAACCTTTTGGAATGTTAAAATATGCAAAGAATATCTAATTTGTTGTGTTTTGCTGACAGTAAAATAAATACAAATTCCCTTTGACTATTCAAATGGCAGAGGTAGCTAATCCTTCATTCAGTAGCTCATTATGCATTGTCATGAAATAGATAATACAATTCCTACAAACCTCTTTTGATTTCATGTCAAACCCATTTGATAAACAAATAGACAGAAAAAGCAAACCTGAAACCTCAAACAATTTGTGTAATTGATTACTTTGTGCCATCTATTTCTCTTTCCTCAAAAGACATGTACATTTCCACACAATTGAGAAAATTTTCCAAATTGAGGTTTAGATAGATTGCATATTAAGAAAAAAATTAAAGCAGCAGATTTCTTGAATATTTAAAACAAAATTAAGAATATATACAATTAATCCCCATATTGAGAATCAACAAGTAGTTAAATTAAATTGAATTACTTACAACTCCATCATTACTTGTAAGAATACTGGCTCTCTGAATTTCTGTATTATTTTTTCCAGAAAATGTTCTAATAATGTATTCTATAATTGATTGAATATGGCTTCTTATGATTCCCCAATTATACTCTATATTATCTGTTACTCCTCCGGTCTATATTATCTTGCACATGCAGCTATTTTCCAGAGGGCAAACTCTGACTTTTCTTCATGATTGAGCTTAAGAGTGTCTCTTCTGTGAAGCCTTTTGAACCTTCAAACTCCAGGTAATTAGGCAATGCCACTCTTCTCTTTTAGGAAGTGGTTACACTCCTTTACTTCTATGACATTACATTGCCATCAAGGCACATATTAAATTCATCTTTGTTACCCTCTTGCTTAAAGCAGCCTCTAGTTCAAAGTAAGCATTTAATATAGGTTTGTGAAACCACAAATCACTGGGTAAGCATATAGACTTTTCAACAGAGATGATTGCAGTTGAATTTTGTCCTAAGCCACTTAAGGATTTGGTTGTCCTGAGAAAATTTCTTAAAGTCTCAAAAGTTTAAGTTTGCCTGTTTGAACAATAAGGAAATTTATGCTACTCACATATTATATTATTATTTGAATTAAATACAATTACAAAGATATAAAGAGAAAGAGGGAGACAGAGAGAGAAAGGGAGGGTGGGAAGCAAAAAGAGAAAGAATAAGAGCAAGAGAAAGCTTAGCATAACACCGGCACATATATTAATCTTATTTCTTTCTATTATGGTTATTATATGATTATTAATATCTAAAAAGACAATGTTCATGGCTTACTCTCGATTTACTACTCACTATTACTTCAGTAAAAAAGAGAAATTTTAATGGATAGGGTAATTGTGATTACTTAGTTAAGTCTATCTCTCATTAGTCAGAAAAAAGCAAAAGATAAAAATAAAATAAAATTGGACTTGTCAATAACTTAATTTACTGCAGCTGGATACTAAAATTTCTTTCTATGATAACTTTTGCAAATAATTTGTGTAAGTTGTGAAGCCTTTCAAGTATTTTGTAAATATATATGTGACATAATGTCCACTGTGACCCTTCAGACTAGACTGTCTCTCTGCATTGTCCCCATCTCACTAGTTAACACAATTGTAATTAATCAATTGTGTGATTATCTGTTCAATGTCTACTATTACCACCAAACTTGAAGTTTTATAATGTCAAGAACCACATTATTGTTCATTAGCGTTCCCTTGATACCCCTCAGAGTTCCAGTGACTGAGTTCTTAAAAACCATTTTGAGAATGAGAAAAAACAAAATTTTAAATACTTAAAAATAACACCCAGTGTATCAAAAAACTTTCAGAAATATTATTTCATTTGTTATAACATTTCTCATAAATAGAAAATTATACCTAAACTTACATTCAAGCCAAAAGGTTTTACTATTAGGAAGGGAAAAAAATTAAAATCTCCATCATAGTAAGAATAATAGAAGGGAATGATGTTTACATTTTACTAGAGGATTGGGTGAAGAAAAGAAAAATGAAGAACCAACTGGTCCATCAGAAACATTTTTACATAGTGAAAAGATAGCATTAGAGATGACAGAAACGGATGAGGAGCTAATTATAAGAGTTAGTGTCGAAGGGGTATCTGCACCAACCGCCAAGGTGTATAGACAACTGGCAGGAGTCAGAATGATGAAGACCAGCTATAACAATAAAAATATAGATTTCAGTTCCCTAGTAATAATCACAGTGGTCCAAAGATGAAACGAGCTTTCTATCACTGAAGATGCTCACACAAGCTAGGCATATGTTTGACAAGCGTTCTTCCATGTCCTGTTTTGGAGATTACATCAGCAGCCCCAACCTACTCTCTGCCCATTTGCTTAGCAGGACATCCATGGGATAACTCTCTGTGCCACAGCCAGGACATTATCCATGGGTAGAAATCTGAGGCAAATTCAGAGCTCACATTGGGACAGTCTGCTTTCTCATGTTCCCAAAAACATTTGTCTCATATAGTTTGTTTGGTTTAACAGCTTTTAATTTTAGGGAGACTAGTCGAGAACCAGACATTTTACTGCAAGTGGCTTTTTTAATACTATTATTTTAGCACCACATTTTATCTGAGGCTGAGTGAACTTGGAAAGCTCAAGTGTGTGTAACACAGGTTTATCCATACATATCCATTACGTAGATACCTCACAATTCAAGTCAGTCCATTTCACATGCTCACTTTTTATCAAATTTTTTGAAATCCAAATATAGCAATTACTAACTCTTGGAAGGCTGAATTATATTGGAATCTGCATGACTTTTAGTCACATTTAATTTCTGAAAAGTAGTAACTAATCTACTTTTTAAATCTGAGATAACACCATATTTACATTTCAACTAATATTTGCTGTTATTGAAATAAAAAAAATTATAATTCTATTTGAGCATTCAATTTAATTAAACTGTAATTCCTTCTGTTTAGTATAACTATGTAATTCAACATTATTACTATATGCAAATATTTTTCTCCTCCCATTTAAACTGTTTATAAATAGTAAAAGAAAGAACGGTGAGTCCTAGCCACCAGAAATATTGGTTGAAGGGCAAATTTCACAAAGCAGGTCAGCTGGGGTAGTGATGGTTACTTTCTCAAGGCATGGGGAGCAGAAGGCTAGTGGGTAACTTTCCACCAGGTATGCCAGGTATGTAATTTATTGTGTCCATGAGTGTTTGAATACAGGAATGAGTCCAGTTGTGTGAGCTCCCAAGAACAGTTGATTCCAAAGGGTAGAACCATGAAGGACCAATAAGATAATTATGGTCATCACATCACACAAATTAAACAATGAACTCATTGTGGAGAATCCTGTTCATCTCACCTAACCGCCTCTAGTTCCCGTAATGGTAACATCTTAATGTAGAAGATGTATTATTTGAATCCTAAAATGAACCAGTCTATATTGTCCCTTCACGTATTTGTTCAGAAAATATTTTTATGATTTACTGTGTTTGAGATGGAGCAATTCCTGGAAAAGCAAGTTCTCTAAGACATAACTCCTATCTGCAGTGGCAGGAAGCATAGCTCACGGAAGAATATAGACATTGAAGCCAAAATTCTGTGGAACAGAAAAGTTAAGAGTAGATTTCAGAGAAAATGGCACTATAACCATAGACAAAATATTTTAGAAACACATTGACAAGCTATGATTCCTTAAACTGTTCGTCTGTTGCGGTTCTTGGGATCAGAAATAAATTAAGTATGTATTCTTCCCTACCAGACATAATATCAAAAAATGGTATTTTTAAAAGGAGAAAGAGTTTTCTGAAAGAAAATACCATAATTACTGGCTAGAGTTTTATTTGTAATTATAGAATATATTGCAAGATAAGGCAACTTTCAGACATTTAAACCCTTTGGAGAGAGGGAGACGAGAGAGAGATAAAAAGAGAGTGGTGTGTGTGTGTGTGTGTGTGTGTGTGTGTGTGTGCCTGTGAGAGAGACAGAAAGAAGGAGGGAGAGAGAAAGAAATATAACTTTTAATTTTGCAATTATATCCAAATGACTAGCAGAATTCTCTGAAGTTAAAAACAATTATTTAGAAATAATTTAAAGATAATTTTATTCATTGAAGGAGAATCAATCATTTAAAAATATATATGCTATATTAATTCAGCTTAAATGAACAGGTATTTACATTCTAATAGCTGTAGTTTCTGGAAATAATGATGACCTGTCTTACCCCAAAATAAGGTAGGAAATTTAGTAGCAAAGATATCATAATAAAGTTTCTCATTAAATAAGTTTTAAGTACAATGTAAGGTCTACATGATGATAATTAGATGCTCAGGAAGTACCCTTCTGGGGTAATAAAGCTTTGTTCCCTCCAGTTAGAGTTTTGATGGGATATTCAGAAAACTTAAAAGAAAAACTCATAGAAAAATTTTAATTGCTAAAGGATGGTTTTCATACAATAACAATACGTTGTGCAAGGCCTGGCTTAGTGGCTCATGTCTGTAATCCCAGTAATTAGGGGGAGGCCAAGGGGGGCAGATGCTTAAGCTCAGGAGTTGAGACCAGCCTGAGCAAAATGGCAAAACCTTCATCTCTACAAAAAATACACAAATTAGCCAGGTATAGTAGTGCACACCTGTAGTCCCAGCCACTTGGTAGGCTAAGGTGGGAGAATTGCTTTGCCCACCAAGGAGATCAAGGCTACAGTGAGCCATGATCGTACCACTGCATTCCAGCCTGAATGACAATGAGAGACAATATCTCAAAATAAAGTAAAATAAACTAAAAATAAATAAAGCAAAGTGCAAAGAAATTCTGCTTAACCAAGAGCGAACTCCCCAAATAAAGATATTGTGTATATGTATAATAAAATGAATTATTACATAATAGTAAACATTCTGATTAGATAACCTTGGGATCTTTTATGAACAAGCCAGTACTCA
Source organism: Leontopithecus rosalia (assembly GCA_028533165.1). NCBI lineage: Eukaryota > Metazoa > Chordata > Mammalia > Primates > Cebidae > Leontopithecus > Leontopithecus rosalia. Next base: position 29,102,583 of record CM052650.1, on the reverse strand, counting down.
GAGATTTTGTTACCACCAGGCCTGCTTTACAAGAGCTTCTGAAAGAAGCATTACACACAGAAAGAAACAACCAGTATTAGCCTTTCTAAAAATATACCAAAAAGTAAAGAGCATCAACATAAAGAAGAATTTACATCAACGAATGGATAAAACAACCAGTTAACATCAAATGGCAGTAACCCTAACTTTAAATCGACTAAATCCCCCAATCAAAAGACACAGCCAAAACCCAACGGCATGTTTCATCCAGACCTATTTCACATGCAAGGATACACAAAGACTCAAAACAAAGGAATGGAGAAAGATTTACCAACCAAATGGAGAGCAAAAATAAATAAATAAAAAGCAGGAGTTGTAATTCTCATATCGGATAAAATAGATTTTAAAGCAACAAAGATATAGTGGTAAAAAGATCAATGCAACAACAAGAGCTAACAATCCTAACACCCAGATACATAGAGATTTAGATTCAATGAGACAGAAAATTAATAAGGATATCAAGGACTCGAACTCAGATCCAGAACAAGTAAACTTAACAAATATTTACAGAGCTCTCCACTTCAAATACACAAAATATACATTCTTGTCAATACCACATCACACCTACTCATAGGTTTAAATGAAACATTGATTGGCCATTATTAATACCCATTTTTTTCTGAATAAAGCAATATTTCCATTCACCCTCCCTCTTTCTCTTCCTCTTTCTTCCTCTCCTTTACTCCTTTTTTTCTTTCCTTTTCTCAACAAAAAGAAAAAAAAAAGAAATCAACTTGTAAACCTCTAGATCCAGGTCGGCAATGTCTCTCTCATTGCTTGATTTCCTTTCTTCTCTTCCCTCCCTCCCTCCCTCTCTCCCTTTCTCCCTTCCTTGCTTCCTTCATCCCTTCCGTCCTCCCTCCCTTCCTCCTTTCCTCCCTTCCTGCCTTCCTCCCTTCCTCCCCCGCAAAAAAAAGAAAAAAAAAAAGAAACAAAGGATTCATTGGCTTTGATACAGAAGGAAGAAAGGAAAGAATGAAGGGAGGGAAGAGAGGCAGAGAAGAGGAAGGGAGGAAGAAAAGTAAAGAAATAATGCAAAAGGAAAAGAAAAGCTAATAAAAAGATAAACAGAGAGGTAGTTTATTTCAGAATTTCAAGCCCTTAGAAATACCCCGCCGTTTTTCCTATGAAGTGTTTGACTTTAGAAATACAGATCCTTGGGAATCCACAGAACTTGACATGTCTGTGTATAATAGGACTAGGATTAATTCAAGGGATCATAAAACACCAATTTCCCCCCTTTCAGTTTTAACTCAATGATTGGTTTTCCTATCAAAAGAGAGACATGAAAGGCCAGGGTAAGCAGTCAAGACTAATTGCTTCTTTCTTAAAATTGGGAAGATAGTGTGGGAAATAATATGCATAGTATTTGGAAAAGAGTATATAATAAAAAAGATATCTTTGCATTTATATTAATTGTCCTCAGTCATACATCATTAATAAGTAGTAAATGTTATTTAGTGTAAAATAATATATATTTTAAAAATGTTTATTAGTTTTAATACAACAACTTTTGTTCTGGAAAAGAAATCATTGAGTGGGAGAGCACACAAATTCTGCTTCTCAGGCTGAATTGGTTCAAAGAGAAATCAAAGTGATTTGGACCTTGAGGCCACAAGTAGAGCTCGGGTACAGGTTACTACCAACGCAGACAAAAGTCTTCAGAATAAATAAATGCCTCCTTCAGCACTGATCTTATAAACTCTAAAAAAAAGTAATAGATGTCAGTCATAAAAGCAGACAGGGCGATGAAAGTCAAATCTGGTTTGTGAGTTTGCCCACTTAATGCTCTTGGGAAATTAAAGGATTTACATCTCATATGAAATCCAATAACATTTTAAAAGCATTTTTGTAACTTTCCAGGTAAGAAAAATTATTTTAAATATTCAAGGACAAGCAGCCATGATCATCTTTTAGGATCATTAACTTTTTCTTCCTACAGTATTAAATGTACTTTATCCTTTTCTTAATGCTTCCTTAATGCTACTACCAAGAAAAGAAATTTGATGATAAATACGCTCCAGGCTAAGAGTTTGACACTCTCATTTAATGTTATGCTTGAATTGAAACACTCCTAACTATTCACATAGTGAATCCTTATCCTCTGCAGAATAGTTCAAGTTTAATCCTTATTTCATTTTCTCTGGATTTTAAATCATTCCATGAATGCCTGGGTAGATTTTGCATTTTTGTTCAAGGGTTTTAATAATTTGAAATAAATCATTTATTTTCAATTTCAGTTCATGTATTTGGAATATTTGCCAATATTATTAATCACACATACATTCAAGCAGACAAAGGTATTAGAAAATGAGTGAAATGGACTATATAGAATATTACAGTTATGCATTATATATCACATTAGTATATAGAGTATATAATTGAACACATATATGCACATATGTAAGCAGAGAAATATGCATTAGAAACAGTTAAATATATGATATACAGTATATTATAAATATAGTATATGTGTGTATATATGTAAATAGGAAATATATCAAGATATATAATACCATATATTTAATATATACAGCACACACAGTATGTGAAAGTTGCAGATACCACAATAAAAGCATTCTTTTTGGCCCTAATCAAATTAAAGCTAGAAAAGCAGGAAGGAGGACAGCTCATGCTTGCATGTCTAAGGTAGGGGTTGTCTTAAGAACTCTCTAAAATAACTCTAGAAGGATTTTCTTCTTTAGGTCTGCAGCAATTGAAGTAAGATACTCTGGTAAGAACACTTGCCCAGTAAAGGCATCTCCACCAATGGACTGATGACAATCAGAACCAAAGACCTCTATTCCAAGCAGTCTAGAGGGTCTACTTTTTTTGTTTGTTTTGTTGAGACAGAGTTTTTAGCTCTTGTTACCCAGACTGGAGTGCAATGGCTGCATCTCGGCTCACTGCAACCTCCACCTCCTGGGATCAGGCAATTCTGCCTCAGCCTCCCAAGTAGCTGAGATTACAGGCACAGGCCACCATGCCCAGGTAATTTTTTTTTTTTTTTGTATTTTTAGTAGAGACGGGGTTTCACCATGTTGACCAGGATGGTCTCAATCTCTTGACCTAATGATCCACCCGCCTCGGCCTGCCAAAGTGCTGGGATTACAGGCATGAGCGAGGATCTACTTTTTTTGTCGCTAAAAGCTGCCCTTTATCCTCCCTTCTTTGAATGCACCCATGGCTTGTGATGACTGTGCCTCCTGAGTATAAGCCTTTTTCGTATACTCTCAAATAAAATCATCCTATTCTGACATATTTTTCTGCAACAGCTTTTTTTTTTTTTTAGGTTGATATAATCTGGTGTCAGAAGTAGCTCTGAAGCAAGATGAAATTTCTAGGGAATCAGTGACTTTTGGAACTGACTGCAGTACGCACAACTGAGTCCTTTGTATTTTCACCTTTTTCTCTCAAGGTAAGCTTTCTCTCAGGTCCAGTTCCCTCTGTTTGATAGCAGCTCCCTGAGCACTTCATTTTGGATCTAGTTTGGTTAACATTAACTTCATAAAAACTTTGCATTCCTTCTGGGATCATGAAGACTTTACCCATTTTGTCTTTTCTGGCAAGCCCTTTCTGGTACGAAGACCTTTTATCTTTCTGGTCTTGGTAAGTATTCTTCTGACTTCAATTTTATTCTGAGTTGTTTATGTTTATACCTTTGATTGTTGATAGGTCTTTCTTCTCTGTGTTTTAACATTTATCAAGATAAATAAAAATGGAATCTCCAAATTTCAATGCATGCTACAAACTCTCCCTTCTGGGACCCCAGGCAGCTATGTATGTAAAAATCACGGCCCTTGTCTGTGCGCATTTTTAAATCAATGGACAAAGTACACCTAAACTAGTTTAAATATTCAATGGGTCCTCTTGAGAGTCTTTTAGTTTCCCCAGCTTCTCTCTCTTAGGGCTGAATTAAAATGCTCTGATTCTAAAATTAACAAATCGGAGTGAAAGGCCTACTTCAATTGGAAACTTGGAGCTTCTAAATGCATTCAAGATTCAAAAATTGCCTCCATGGAAGATATTGTCTCAAAGCTGGCGGAGAATCTCTTTTTCATAGTCTTCCCTCGCTTTCCTATGTCTTTTTCTCCTTATTCTTTTGTTAACTAAACTCTCTTTGTCCAAAATTCATCAGCTATTCTGGCATATTGACTATTTAAGTAAAGATAGTTCAAAAATAGCAGCTATAAAAATATTTATTTTAATCTTCCCACTGTTTCTTAAAAGCAGAAGATGAAATTGGCATGTAATAGGCATCCTCCCTCCATATACTTGAAGAAAAGTTAACACTGTTAATCTTCAAGGATAAAAAGTTGAGACTAAAATAATACTGTATGGACCTGGTTAGAATAATTGTTATCTTTTAAGCTTCCTTACATAATGTTGTCATATTTTCACAGTTAACTACTCTTTGTACAATATTTTGGGAACTAATTCTTACTACTTTACCCAAAATTTGGTTCACAGCCTTTATAAAATGACCTACTGGGGTAACTAAAAAATGTTAAAGTTTAGCCTTGACCTTTTCGTTAGAAACATAATTTGGATTCAGCTGTCTTTATATAACATATGCTGGTTTTAAATTTGTTGATAAGATAAAAATTAAGATGTTTTCAGAATTGTTTAGGTACTTTTTTTTTTGCCTAGGTTTGCTGACTATACTGTTTATTTTTGTCTTTGACAAACATCTTAAAATCTTAAAAGTATGATTTTGACCTAAAAACAAATTTATAGATGATAGTGCAATGCATATAAAGCACAATGATGTAACTTTTAGAGCTTTTTTTGACACAAAAAACTGAAATTATGACAAACTCAGTTTAATATCTCAGTTTTTGTAAGTAATCTAGGTATAATTGTTAAAAAGAAATAGGTTGACTTAAATAGGATATTCATTCACAAATGAACATTTTATGTAATATAAAATGTTTAAATAATAGATATTTAATCTCTGAGTCTTTTGGGTTTTCTTATTTTTATGTACCTAGTAGATGTATATATTTATGGAGTACATGAGATATTGATGCAGTCATGCAATGTAAAATAATAATTTTGAAATAAAAGAAAATACAAAAACATAAATTAGTGAACATAAGTATGTTTGTTATTAATTTAAATATATTAATATTAGAAAATATGACTTATATACATTAAAATATTCTACAAAATATGCTTTTTAGAGGTTATAAATGATATATTTATGAGATGTGAGATAACAGTTTAAAATTATTTTCTAGGTTTTCACTTAAAATTACAGTTACTAAATTTTCTAATTAATATATGTAATTTTCTATATAAAAAGTACAAAATAATTTTATATGAGAAATAATTTTCTATTCTCTCAATGATAAGAGAAAATAATTAAAAAGTGAATTTTTGTCCTAAGGTGAAATGATTGATTTTTCCAGTACAAAAATGGGGGAAATGTAGGGCAAAGACTAGGGGTTTAAGAGAATGGTACATCTAAGCCACTTGTAGAGAGTTTTGGAAAGATGGGTGTTGTAAAGGAAGTCTTATTTGTGGTTTGGTTGCTAGAAACAGGGAATCATTTTTATATGGTTTCTTAATAATTGAACATTGGTGTCAGGGATGCACTGGTACAGGACTAGAGTCTGTTTATTTATGTTTGGAGCAATAAGATTTTCTTAGAATATTGGTCTATCCTTAGGAAAGAAAGAAAGAGAGAGAAAGGAAGGGAGGGCGAGAGAGAGGAAGAGAGGGAGGGAAGAATTGAGGGAGAAAGAGAAAGAAGAAAGAAAAGGAAAGGAAATGAAAGGAAAGAAAGAGAAAGAAAGAAAGAAAGAAAGAAAGAAAGAAAGAAAGAAAGAAAGAAAGAAAGAAGAAAGAAGAAAGAAAGAAAGAAAAATAAAACTGCAAGAGGTTTGGTTTAATTCTGAAATCTGTTTTTTTAAGTTTTCAGTCTTCTGAACTGCAACCTTACAGTTTAGAGCAGTGTTTTCCTCCAGTCACTTAATTATGTACTCTTGACTTCCCTTCATATGTCTGAATTTTTTCATGTAACCAGGAAATTTCCCATGCTTTTACTGAGGTCCATGTATTTCTCTGCTCAAGGTGCTTACATTATTCTTCTATAATACTATGTATACTCATAACCTTAGACAAACATTCTTCCTGTATCTAATTGAATTCGAGTATCTTTTCATTAGGTTCCACTTTCAGGTTACCTAAATGGGCTTTTTATAAGGAGAAATAACCATGCTACTGGAGTTTTTTTCTTTGCTTTATTGGTAACTAGCCTAAGAAACAAAGATTTTACACTTTAATAAGATAATTTACTGTATTTCATGTTGTCTTTGTTAGTTTTTTTCTTTGTTTAGGAAAACTGAGCTTTGAAAGAGTTTTTTTTCGTTTGAAATATACATGTAACTTTTTTTATTGTTTTGAAATCTTTTGGCACTCTGGTTAAGTGAATTACTATTATTTCACAATGGCATGTAATTGACAGCAGCAGGAAGCAAATTCCTAGGCAGACAGGGACAGGTCCCTGGTGAAACCTGACCTTCAAATCAAAGAAAATTTAAAGCCTGAATGAACTGCCAGTTCAGTTTTTGACTTGAGTGAGAACATCCTTGATGCCTCTTAGCCAATCAAATGGTAATTTTTCTAGGCCTGCCCATGGACCAATCAGCATGCACTTCCCCATAAAAACTCTGGACTCAGCCACACATTGCACTACATGCTTTTGGACACCCACTTTGGGTCCCCTCTTGTTGTCCAGAGCTTTTCTGTCACTCAATAAAACTCTTCCCTGCCTTGCTCACTCCCTGGTCATTCTTGGTCACACAACGTCATTCGCAGATCAAGAATCTGGAACCCCACGCAATGGCAGGGATGGAAAGAGCTGTAACATTGTAACCCTCCCTCCAGCTCACTGAGCAATGGGGAAACAAACTGCTGGGCACCACACACCCCTTTTGATTGCACTGGAGTGGCGGGAAGGAATGACTTGTAACACAAATGAGCCCCCCACCCCGCACCTGTTTGCTGCACTGTGGGTGGCAGGAAGGTGAGAGAGCTGTAACAGTTCCTGGGGGCTCAGATATCAGGATTCCCATAACACCCCTTGGGACTCTGTGGTTGCTGCCATCTCTGAGATTTTGGGCGCTACTGCATCCACCTCATCCACACGCTGTCACCCAAGGTGGAAGCAGGTCACAGCGTGCCCAGCCTAGATGTGGGCTGAGTGTGGGTTTTGCAGCCACCACAGCCTGCTGGGCAGGGTGGGTGGAGTCAACCCAGTGGCAAGCCCAGAGCCAGGTGAAGCCTGTGGAGAGGCTTCAATGGCCACAATTTCCTGCTGGCCAAGTGCGCTGAAAGAATATGGTGTCCTGATCCCATTTTGATCAAGTACTTTAGATCTTTTGACATCCTTGGCAGGCTTTCTCATGATTAAATTATAATTTTTTCTTAATCTCAAACCGATATTGAGATGTTTAAGAGAGTCCTAGGACTTCTCAAAGGTTTATAAAATAGAGATACTGAACTAAATCATGATTATTTGAGATGTTGGGTAGATATGGAAAACTTCAAGTGGGAAGTGTTGCTAGATCTTCTTTGAGTTACATACTGGATATATTATTCATACGAAAACTTTCAAAACTACCTAAAGTTCTTTAAAATCTATGTCATCAATAATGACTTTAGTTACTATTTTTTTTTTGCCACAAAATAACTAAATTTCCTTGTAATTTTTACAATGAATTCTCATTTGATTTTTAACTACAGCTAGGTTAAGTGTCATCATTCAGGATTATTGTTCCAATATCGTTCAAAGGCATCTGTAATCTGATTCTTGGAAAAGACTCTCACAGGTACTCTTGAATACAGGATTCTGATAAATTTAAGATCAATGAACTAAATAAAAATTCTCCAAAACGCTAACAAAGAAAATGATGAATTAATAATTCATTGTTAAGATGAAGCAGAAAAAATTAATTACGTGAAATTAAATAACTGATTAAGGTAATGTTTTTATGAGTTTAATTTAAAACACTGTTAGTTCTCTAATTAAATGTTTTATTTTCCAGATTTAAGAAAAATTTCTCTCTTGGGACATCTATAATTGACAACAACAAGTAAATTTTACTTTTGTGAACAAAGGTAAAAGCATATACTTTTTCTTTCTACTTGGTCTCTCCATAATTGAAAAATTATTTATGAGCATTCTTATTTTTATAGCAATATAGCAATAAGAATGTACATCTTTTACAATAAGATAAAATTGAGGAAATCAGCTATATTACCAAGGCTTTGGAATGATATATTTAAATTGTATACAGGTACTGCAGACAAAGGCTGAAATCTGCCTTGGTTTGGCTATGTAGCCTCTTCAAGCATACCCATATATTTGCCAAAGCTGTACTTCTTCATTATAATCATTTTTTTCCTACTCCTGAATAAACTCATTTTATCAGTAGAAGTTTTCTCTGATGTCTTTTCTTAGCTTGACAAGTATATAATTATATGTATCATATTATAATTACATATTATATGTTTAGTTTTTTTCAAGCAGGTTTTTCTGCTAATTTTGTATCAGATTAGAAATAACATTTTATATTTTCATATTAGAAGTATCATATATACAGATCTACTGAAGCTGAAAGTTATATATTTCATTTAGAAAGAAGATTATGTACACAGAACTCATCTACATTAGAAATAAATATAATAAAGAAAAGAATTAATTGCTGAACCTGTCAGCCTCACTAACAAGTTTCAGGAAATATGATGAAATATTGTGTTTATTCAAGTGCAAAATTTGAGAAGGGCCACCAGGAAAGACACAGACTCTAAAACATGGGCTCAATGTTACCTAGTGGAGAATTTTGAGGGTCATGTATATAAGCAAGATCTCATATAAGGGAAGCTTAACAGGATTTCAACATATTTGAAAGAAGGTTCATGCATAGGTACAGCATTTTGATTGGTTATTTGTAATGCTTCTTTCGGGAAGTGCAGTTAATATTCTATTTTAAGGTAATAATAGTCAAAGGGTCTTTTATCTTAGTCAAGGTTACCATCTGTGAGTCAGGTACAAGAAAATAAAGAAGCAAGTGAATGTATACCATAAGGTCTGTAATTAAGAGGCAATGCTCCGTGACTTGGTCTCAAAGTCAACCCAAATAAACAGACTATCCTTTTGTTCCCCCTACAATTTCCCCTTTTCTTCAAGATCTTTAGAATAAAGCATCACAGAAGCAATATTTAATTAGAGCGTAGTTAAATCTCACATTGCTAAGAACTCGTATTCCTAGAGAGTCATGTCCTAGAGAGGAAAGAATAGTTTAATTTATAAAATGTAAAAGGGATAGGGCTGGATTATAAGGCATCAGGAGCAAAGTAATTTATGGGTGCAGTTCAGGTCGCATGAACATATTTTCAATTATGGCAGCTTTCTAATCAATCATTACCATAATTTTAGTTGCTAATTGTAGGCAAAGTGAAACACAGATCATAAGTAATTTGATCACTGTAAAAATGAGAACAATGTTTATGATTATGAAAATAACTAGTTGAGGACCAGAACGCAATGAAGAAAGAATCCCCCAGGGTAACCAACTAGGCAAGACATTTAAAGGATCATTTTCTCTTATGTCTTGTAACAATTTCGCCTTTTGGGTTATTCTTCCTAATCAAGTCTCCACTTCTCCGTAGGTGTTAGTATAGGCACAGCAAGCGATGTGTGCTATTACACAGACTCTTCCTGTTCTGCCAATAGTCTAAGGCAAATCTGTTATTTAGTACCAACTAAGCTAAGGAGTTCAAAGATTTTTGTTGAGTTGCAATGCCTTTTGCAGTGTCTTCAGCTGTCTGACCAACAGTGGCAGATAAGTTTTGAATCATATCTCTATTAATATAAACTTTAGCACTTAGGATTGGTATTTCAAAAATGCTTTTACCTATGTTATTATCATATCCTGCTAATGTAGTCCTCTTACTTAGCTCTGTAATGGAGAGAGAAGAGCAGTTATTTATGTTTTTATATAAGTAAAAGGGAGTTACAAAATACCCTGAAAAGCATAAGCTCTCTATTTACCAGCTATGGAGGCAGCAATGTAACTGTCCAACCTTGAGTAGCCAATCAGTCTTGATGCTACATACAAATACATAACCTGGGAGAGTACAAATAACCCCTCTGAGGCTATGTTCATTAATGGCCTCACTAACAAGACAGAGAGCATTAAGTTTCACCAGAGATTTCCTTTTTTGCATATTTGCAACAACCAGCTCACATCATCCGAATTGAGAGGAAAAAGCAGGCAAAGCAGATATTCATTGCTTTTAGAAATCCATTTCTTAATTCAATAAGGAATAGAATGGGGAAGGCCAGGGCCAAATTCCTTCTGAGTAGATTTGATAGCAGATCGTTTTACACAACATATAGAAGCATTAGTTTCATGAATAATTCAGACTTGGAAAGTTGGCTGAAAGGGAGATGAATATGTAATGGCATTAGGAACATCAGAAAAATTAGTGACAGATATTATAAATGACATATATTGGTCGTGAACAGTTCTAGGAATGAAATGACAGATCCAACCATCAGATTGGTTTCCTCCAATAGCAACCTTTTGGAATATTTTAATAAAAGAATCATCATATCATTCTACACTTGAGACAAAAGAACAACCATAAGAACTACCTGCTAAAGTCCTAAAACAAAAATTATATCAACAGACTAGAATGGAAATACGTTTTTCTTTTTCCTTTTTTAAAAGACAGAGTCTTTCTCTATTGCCCAGGCTGGAGTACAGTGGTCCCGTCTTGGCTCACTGCAGCCTCTGCCTCCTGGGGTCAAACGATTGTTCCACTTCAGCCTCTGGCATAGGCATGTGCCACCATGCCTGGCTAATTTTTGTATTTTTGTAGAGATGGGGTTTTGCCGTGTTTCCCGGGCTGGTCTCCAACTCCTAAGCTCAAGTGACCCAACTGCCTCAGCCTCCCAAAGAGCTGGGGAAGAAATTTTCTATATCATATAAAATAATAACAATTAACAAGATACCTAAAGCAATCATGATAATAGCCACTAGTAGATAAGTATAAGCATTATTTACCAGACACAGGCCTGGACTGGTATTATAGGAGAGCTATCTAATTTAGTTGTCTTTTTCCTGGCCTGGTGTTGACTTAAATCAAAGATCACCTTCCAGAAAATCAGTTCATTCAGAAGGCTCAGCATTCTTTAAATGAGAAGTGTGAATCCAGGCGTTTATACCTTCTAGCTTTGCAGCATGAAGCACCTCTTAGGGAACTTTCTATTTTGGTTAATAAGACTCCTTTAGAAGATATCATCTCCAGTAGACAAAGTCTTCTGGCCGAAGTCCATAGATTTTAAGTTTTTTGGTTCCCAAAGGTTCACCGTAGAAATAAATATATTTTTATAAAATTGTTATTTTTAGTTATTTTATAAAGCCATTATATATGTCTTTTTTGCATTATGGATTCATAGTTTCCTGGTGATAGTTTCAAATGTCTACCTGTTATTACCTCAGTTGGAGATACCTCATTTCTAAGGTTCAGCAAAACCAATGAAAGAGCTTTTGGCCACAGAATTTAAAAAGCTTTAGTTTATTTTGTGAATTGAGTTTTAGTTATTTCATTTGTGCATTCTACTAACCCAGATGATTGAGGATGATATGAATAATGAAAATGTTGAAAAGTTGGCCACATCTTACTTACTGACTAGATAATATGTCCAGTGAAATAGGCATTTTTGTCATTATGAAGTTCGAGAAGGACTCCCTAAATCAGAATCGTGTTTTTCCAAGAGAATTTTACTTACCACTAAGGCTATTAATCTGCAAGGAAATGTTTCTACCCAATGAGGAAACATACAAATCATCACTAGAACATACCTGTATCCTTATGATGGGGGTAGCTTAATAAAATCTAATTTCCATACCTTGATGGGGGCTTCAGGTAAAGGAAAATGTCCTTGAGAACTATGTTCCAAAATTATTGGAAACTTTCTCCAAATACCAGCATAAGATACACAACCATCTTATCAGGACTCCAATGAGCTAAATCACATATGTAGGTTAAAAAAAAATAAAGACTGTAATTTAGTAGGAAATACAGGCAAGTTATTTAGCCCATTCCTTATTTTATCCTTAGGGGAACATGTTCCCCCTTTTGTTTTCTGATTTTCTCCAAACTGAGCTAATTTTATGTCAAATTAGGGGTTTCTTTAAAGGTTAATGTAGATTGTTTTTCTTGCCTAGTTATATTTAGAGCAAATCTCTTTGCTACCTTATCACCTGGTTGTTTGGTTTTATTTTATTTTCTTTCTGGAGGATCTAATTTGTAATAATCTGGGGTTTTAATAACAGCTAGTGATTTTGGTGAAAATGTGGCTTCTAATAATTGTGAAATAAGGTGTCCATTTTTTGTAAACTGACCAGAAGAGGTTAAGTACCCTATTTGTTTCCAGAGCATTTCAAAGTAACAAGACTGCAAAGGCATATCTGCTGTCTGTATGAATATTAGCAGTTATTCCTTTTTTCCAGCTGACAAACTCTAATGAATAATATCAATTTTGCTTGTTGAGTCAACTTTGCATTGGGAAGATAAGCACTTTCTATTTCTTCAGCTAAGGACACTATAACATAAACTACATGACAAATTTCAAGTTCATCTTTTAAGGATGATCCATCTGTAAATCAAACATTAGTGCTACTGAGGGGAGTTTTGTGCAGGTCTATCCTAAGATACAGAAATTGATCAGTTAAGGTTATACAATCACATGGTTTTTTCATCTAAAGTTAGGGGCAGAATAGTAGCAGGATTTAGATGATCACACTGAGAGATGATAATATGAGGTGCAGAAAGAAGTTAGACTTCATAAGAGAACAGCAGCCTGCTAACTGAATAATACTGAGCGTGGTGTGAACTTAGAAATGGTTCTACAGAATGTGGAAACAAAGACAGTGAGAGGAGATCCTGTCACTATTTATTTGATTGCTTTACTAGCAGGGCACCAGCCATTCTTGAAATGGAGCAGCAGAAGCAGGATGGGGAGGAAGAGCAGAAGGTAGATTTGCACAAAGTCATTCACATAATAAAGGATAAAGACAGAACTAAGAATGATGGAGAAGGAATTGAGCAGTCTTTTTCAAATCAGAAATTGTTTAAGAAAATTTTTTGGTTTCTTCCTGTGAAGAAAAAATTTTAACAGAATCTTTTTTGGAAGCTTTCAAATACCATTGAAAATAACTTTCCAATTGTTCTATTTTACTTTAGAGCCATCTTTTTTTTCTAATTGAGCAAGCATGTAAACGCTACTAGTGTAGCGTTTCAAATCAAAGTGATTTTGGCCATTGTAATTTGGGATTGTCACAAGTTATGCATGACCAATTTTTAAAATATTTTCATGAAAAGTCACCATACATGTCTTAAACAGAAACTCAGCTGGAACTTCTAAAGGTGCGTCTCTCTTTAAGGTGCAAAGTGTGGTTTTACGTGCACATTTGCCCAGAATGTAGTGCTTCCCTTCCTGAAGGACCAAAAGACTTAGGGAGAATGTTTTGAATCAAGCATGCTGCTTGTGGGAATGAGTTACTTCTTCCCTTTTACATTCTCAGTGACCCCAAGAAACTTGGGTGCTTAAGGCTCTAGGTGATCAGTCATTTATGGGTGCCTACTGGATTAAGTGAAATTCCCTTTACGTTCTGCTTTTGGGATCCCCAATGAGATCATTACTTTCATTACAATTCAACCCTCCCACTAGAACTTAGGGAATATTCTAAATCTAAAGAATAATAAATAAAAATCCTACCTTGCATCAGAGCTTTAATTTCAGTCCAGTTAAATTAGGAATGTATAGCTCGAATAAAGCCTGAATCATCAAGCAAGCTGGGAGGATTCAAACCCAAGTGAGGCCTCACCAAGGATCCCTGTTAACTATTCTGGGGGTGGAAGAACAACAGTGGTTTTTGCTGATAGAAAGGCTCTGTCTGTTGTCAGTGACAAGGATCACCAGAGGTTCACTTCTGGTCCTATCTGGGTCACCAAAATGTCAACCTTAATGATATTCAGGCAATATAATTAAATATTATGTTGACTCAAGTGCAAAGTTTAAGAATGGCCACCTGGAAGGACACAGATGCCAAAAACATGGGCCAGGTGTTCTGTAGTGGTTTCAGAGTAATTTATATTGGCAAGGTCTGGGAAAGCTTAACAGGAGTTCAACATTTTTCAAAGAAGATTAGTGCATAGTTACAGCATTTTGACTTGCTATGAGTGGTGCTTCTCTTGGGAAGGGAGCATTTAATATTTCACATTAAGGATCTAATAATCAAGGTTTTTTTTTTTTTATCTCCGTCAAGAGTTCTTTTATTTTAGGTGCTATGATGGTTAATATTGAGTGTCAACTTCACTGGATTGAAGGATGCACAGTATGTTCCTTGATGTGTCTGTGAGGGTGTTGCCAAAGGAGATGAACATTTGAGTCAGTGGACTGGGAGAGGCAGACCCACCCTCAGTTTAAGTGGGTACAATCTAATCATCTACCAGCATGGCTAGAAGAAAACAGGCAGAGGAAGGTGGGAGAAGCAGGCTTGCTGAGTTTTCTGGCCCTCATCTTCCTCCCATGCTGGATGTTCCTGCCCTCGAATATCAGACTCCAGGTTCTTCAGCTTTTGGACTCTTGAACTAACACCAGTGGTTTGCTAGGGACTCACAGGCCCTTGGCCACAGACTGAAGGCTGAACTCTCAGCTTCCCTACTTTTGAGGTTTGGACTCAGCCTGATCCACTACTGGCTTCTTTGCTCCTCAACTTGCATTGGCCTATCATAGGACTTTACCTTGTGATCGTTTGTGTCAATTCTCCTTGTTAAACTCCTTTCCATATATCCTCTTAGTTCTGTCCTTCTAGAGAGTCCTAATACAGTGTGATCTAATCTGACCCTGGTATAAGAAAATAAGATGGAAGTGAATTTATGACAAAAGATCAGTAATTTAGAGGTTGTGCTCTGTTTTTCTGTCTCCAAAGTCAACCTTCCTCAGAGCTTAAAAACTTTAAAAAGCCTCTGAATATGCAGACTACTCAGTTTCTTTCATAAACCGTTAGAATACAGGTAAATCTTTTTTCCAACAGGAAAATGTAGATCATTCAATGTCTATATCTGAAATAGAACATTAACTTCTTTTCACAAGTGACCAATTATTGCCATGAGTATGCCTGCATTTAGACTGCATTGACATAGATTATTTTGTGTATTTTTTCAGTACTAACAAGTACGTACAATTGCTATGTTATCATAAAGTGAATTTTGGTGGGAGCTGTGGTAAGCAGAATAATGGCTCCTCTAAAATGTCTAAATCCTAATCCCTGTGAATGCATTCTGTTATTAACACATGGCAAGGAGGATTTAAGGTTGTAGAAGAAAGTAAAGTGTCCAATCAGCTAATTTTGAGATGGGGAAATTAACCTGGATTACCCACCTTGGCTCAATGTAATTACAAGTGTTCTTGTAAGTAAAAGATTGAGACAGAAGGCTAAGAGAGCAGCCTGAGAAGCTTAAAAGGGCAATCCACCTGATTTTCCACTGCAGCCTCCAGAAAGGAACACACCCTTGCCCACACTTTGAGTTTAGCTCTGTAATACTCATTTCAGATATCTGACTTCCAGAAATGTTAAATAACAAATTTGCGTCATTTTACTTCACTAAATATATGACTATTTGCTACACCAGCAATAGAAAACTAATACAGCAGACATTACTCTGTGATAAAAAGACAAAATTTTCTACTATTTAAGAGAAATAGAACTGGAAAATCATAAGCTTTGTGGAAGAGTGGGAGTTTTCATCATTTATACTTATATGAAGACTGTCTAGCAAGACCTTAAATGATGACAAATGGTGACATTATTAAAATTTTACCCAATCAGAAGTTTCATACCCTAGAGCTCTATTGGAAAAAAAATTACTTATCCCTAAATTTTATACAAAATATAATTACTTAACAAAGTAAATGACAAATTGTTTTTGTTTGAAATATATAAAAGGAACCATGTTTCATGTCTATGCTTTTTATTTCTTGATCTTTTTAGTTAACAATAAACATATTTACAAATATTTAATTTATATATTTGGGGATATTTGTTCTGAAGTTGTAGGAAATATTTTCATTGATTTCTCTTTTTGGTGTCCAGGTGTGGTTCCCTGCCTGTCTTCTAAGGCTAGGAAAGATGGCTAATTAGAGAAAGGATGAGATATGTTAATACTCAGGTTCTATTTTGCAATCACCATCATAGTACATAATCATGCAAATCACAAATTAAGTGCTTAATAAACACTTGTTTGGAGGATTGAGATTTAACTTTGGGGGAATAAATGTGGTGGAATTTCTTCATTCTTTTATTTTTTTAATAATTAAATACTAGGTACAACTTACTACTGAAACTCCTGGGCCAGTAAATTTGTCGGTGGGTAAGAAGAAGCTTTTTTAAATGTTTTCTTTCAGTAAGCCTCTTATTGAAGTATACTATGCAAACAGCTAAGTGCACAGCTCTGAGTACAGCTTGGTAAATTTTCAGAAACTGAAAACACCTATGTAACCAATGCATAGATCAAAATATAGAACCTCACTTATTAGCAGTCCAGGAGCTTTTTCTTTTGTTCATTACTCCAATCAAATGTAATTGATTTCCTGACTTCTGAAATCAAATTTTGATCGATGATGCCTATTTATAAACATACAGTAATGAAAACGTACTAAAAACTATTTTTGCCTGGGCTTCTTTTCCTTCATATCACCTTGTGAGATTTATCTAAGTTGTTGCTATTAGTTGTAATCCACTCATCCGTGTTGCCATATAGATGTCCCACTGCCTGATTATACTAAAAGTTTATTTATTTATTTATTTCACTATTGATGAGAGTTCAGGTAGGCTTCAGATTTCACCCACTATAAATTGTGTTGTCACGAATATTCTAAAGCAGAATTTTTTGGTGAATATCTGTACTTATTTTTAAGTACATTTCTTCTATTGAAATTGCTAAGTGAAAGAAAGGATTTATTTAGCTTTGGTACCTCCTCACCACTTTCTAAACTGATGTTACAAATTTTCACAATCTCCAAGGGAGATCAGAGTTTCAGCTTCCCCTGCAGGCTCCTGCCTTTTAGTATCTATTTTTCTCATTTTAGCCAGCCTGGCAGGTGTACAGTAGTATTACATGGTAGCATTTGTTTCTTTGAATAATAAAGGACATTTATATTTTTATATTTATGTGTATATAGTGATTGAACACGTTTTGACATTTTTATGTTTTCTTCCTTTTTCTCACTTATTTGTAAGACTCCTTTAAATATTCCGATTCTGTGTCCTACATACTGATTATATGTATTGTAAATATCTTCTTTCATGCACTGACTTTATTCTTCACTCTAATAAGCTTTTGATAAATGTAAATTTTTATTTTAATGTAGTCTTTTTTGTTCTATTTAGTAATCTTTGAAATATATTTAGGATAAGCAATGTTTTTCTACCTAAAAGGTCTAACTATATTATTCTGCTTTCTTCTCAACATTTTATTGTTTTTAAGGTCTCAGGATAATCACCCTATATCAAGGTCCTTAATTTTAATCACATTTGCAGTGTCCCATTTGACATGTATGTAAACATAACAGATTCAGGGGATTTAGACAGAGATATATTTGGATGGTGATTATTAAGCCAATGGATAAATATACATAAGTATAAACTATAAATCTCCAAACAAACACTATATCGTATATAAGATCTACTAATATGTAATAATATAATTATCAAAATATCAAAACAGTACTCAGTTAGAAGCTGTTCTCCTGAGGAACAGGGCAGGAGAGAGAGCTATGATCCTGAGCTTATTATATTAAAAGCTCCCTGGAAGTATTTTCCTTTTATGCACAATAAAAATTTTAAGCATTAAATGAGTCCCAGGAACCAGTTTTTATTGTTGAAGTGAATGGTCCAGTTTAAAATGTCATGAATTTTTATTCACCAAATTGCATACCATAGAGACTTATAAAATAAAACCTCATAAAAACGTAAGACAAATGTATATGTTCTTCTTAGTCTTTAACAAATTAAGCACACACACATACACAGTACTTGCAGTTATTAAATTAAAAAAATGAATTTAAAAATTCATGGAAAGTTGCTTAAACATTAATTAGGCTACAAATAAAAATAATATGTAAAATGTAGAAAATTTAAAATAGTACTGATTACTGCAAATTAAGCACAGTGGAATGAATATAATTTTTATCTACATACTTCCCAGAGAAAAAGTGTTGACATTTTTTAAAATTTTAAATTTATAAGGCCAAAATCATTGAAAAGATCAATCAAGCAGCGAGAGATGTTAGCACATTCTTGGAAAAACTAAAATAAAAAGTTGTTTTATTAGAAAAACCAAGATTATACGAAAGTGATTAAGACCAATGGCATGGAAAAGTAAGAATGATTATGTCACCTTATTCCAGAAAGAAATAGAGATAGATGAATCATTTGCCTAAGAAGAAAAAGGCGAGAGGCAAAGTTGAAAAAAGAGGATTATTTGATGAGCAGGTAAATTTCCAAGTCTTTCCAATAAAGACAAGATCTACCTCCTATATTCCCAGCAGAAGAATACATGTTAGCTCTACAAAGTAAACCAAAATTTAGTGTGCACCAAGACACAAGGCAGCAAGGATAACAGCAGAGAAGAACCATACTAGAAACGGGAATTAAGGTTCAAGAAACATTTTCTGTAAATGGTCAGTTAGTTAACATTTTAGGGTTTCCATTTCATGGCATTAATGTTGCAACTACTTAACCCTGGTATTGTAGCATGGAAGTCATCTTAGTTAATACGTAAATGAATGGGTATGGCTGTGTTAAAACTTTTATTTACAAAAGTAGGCTAGGTTTTGGCCCATAGACAATAGTTTTCTGACATCTGGATTTAATTAAAGTCTGTACATTTAAGAGTAAGGGCACTAATAATTTTGCTCAACTTGGTAATCAAATGTATTCAAACCAGTCTTACATAATTGTATGCTATCAGTGTGTATTAGTCAGGATTCTCTAGAGACAGACCTAATGAAGAGGAGTTTTGAGGAGAGTTGTCTCACACAGTCACACAGGAAAGTCCAAGGATAGGCTGTCTGCAAGCTGAGGAGCAAGGAAGCCAGTCCGAATCAATCCCAAAACCTCAGAAGTAGGAAAGCTGACAGTGCAGCCTTTAGTCTGTGGCTGGAGGCCTGACAGCCCCTGGCAAATCACTGCTATAAGTTCGAGAGTCCAAAAGCTGAAGCATTTTGAGTCTGATGTTTGAGGGCAGAAAGCATCCAGCATGGGATAAAGATGAGTGTCAGAAGACCCAGCAAGTCAGCCTCTCCTACCGGCTTCTGACTGCTTTATTCTAACCGTGCTGGCAGGTGATTAGATGGTGTCCACTCTGATTGAGAGTGGCTTCTGCCTCTCCCAGTTCACTGACTCAAGTGTTAATCTCCTTTGCAATGCCCTCACAGACACACCAAGGGACAATACTATCCATCTTTCAATCCAAACAGGTTGTCAGTCAATGTTAACCATCATACCGGCTAATATTAGAAAATTCCTCTCTGGAGATACTGACTATCCAAGGAAGAAGGCCTACTTACAGACCCCAGACAAACCATTCCTCTCCAATCTAAAGAAAAGCCCTCCCATGAAAACATGCAATTACAGCATCTAGGAAGCCTTTAAGACCTCACTAGTAAGTGTGAATGCAGAGAAAAGGTCATCAGATATTTGAGGAAATCTCTAGGATGGAAGACAAGTCATAAGAAAACAATAAGAATAAGAAACAGATGGTAAAAGATAGGCCAGGTGTGGTGGCTCACCCCTGTAATTCCAGCACTTTAGGAGGCCGAGGCAGATGGATCACTGAGGTCAGGAGTGTGACCCTAGCCTGGCCAACATGGCAAAACTCCATCTCTACTAAAAATACAAAAATCAGCCAAGTGTGTTGGCAGGCACCTCTAATCCCAGTTATTAGGGAGTCTGAGACAGGAGATTTGCTTGAACCTAGAAGCCGGAGGTTTCAGTGAGCCGAGATTGTGCCACTGCACTCCAGGCTGGGCAATAGTGCAAGACTTGATCTCTAGAAAAAAAAAAAAAAAGGCAATAAAGTGAACTGAAATTTTAAAATGCATTATTATTATTATATATTATTAATATTCTCTGAAATTAAAAAGAGCAGTTGCATTCATAAAATAAGATGATATGCAATTGGAGTCATTCATCTTTTACTTCAAAAATATTTACTGATTTTTAGGCCAGGCGCGGTGGCCTGTAATCCCAGCACTTTGGGAGGCCGAGGCGGGTGGATCACGAGGTCAATAGATCGAGACCATCAACATGGTGAAACCCCGTCTCTACTAAAAATACAAAAACAAATTAGCTGGGCATGCTGGCGCGTGCCTGTAATCCCAGCTACTGAGGAGGCTGAGGCAGGAGAATTGCCTGAACCCAGGAGGTGGAGGTTGCAGTGAGCTGAGATCACGCCATTGCACTCCAGCCTGGGTAACAAGAGTAAAACTCCGTCTCAAAAAAAAACTTACTGATTTTTGTGCATGACTCAATAGAAACATTTGAGATACAGCAATAAACAAATTATTTAAAAAATCCCTGCCTCCATGAAACTTCTGCTTTAATGAGGGTTGAGAGAAAATAAACACTAAACATAATAAATATAAAAAGAGAATCTACTAAATGCTATCAAAAATATAAAACAAGGTAAGCAAAATTAAAAGTTTTGAATTGTGATCTTCAATAGTGTGGTTAGGGTAGGGTCTTATTTACAAGGTAATGTTTGTGCAATGGCTTAATTAGCTGTTAGCCTTTGGGGAGTTAGCCATTTGGATGTGATGGAAGATCACATCTAAAGCAGAGGGAACAGCCACCGCAACTTCTAAAAACTACTATATGTCTCCAGTATTTGTAAAATAGCAATCAGGTCAATGTGGCTGAAGCGGAGTGAGGAAGAGGAGAGCCAAAGAGGGTGAGGTCAGTAAGGAAACAAAAGGAAAATTGGGATAGGCTTTTAGAGACAGGTGATTCTTATGGTGTGATCTGCAGACACTTCGAAGTTTCTGAGTCCCTTTCTGGGAGTCTATACCTTCAAAAATAATCTCATAAACTGTGCTTTTGACATTTACACTCAAGATGCATCTCAGTAATGATGGGTAGCATTGCTGGTGTCAGCACAAACTGAGGCAGTGTACAAACTCGATTAGTGGTTACCATGTATATTTTTCAAACATATTAGGAAAAAATGCCAGCCAAGTTTTAACACTGTTTTTGATAAAGTAGTAAAAAGTATTAATTGATTAACTCTCAACTTTTTATTTAAATTTTTTCGGAAGTCTTTTTCATATTATGTGACAAAACAGAAAATACCCATAAAACAATTCTGCCTTATATAAAACTATGAGAAAGCACTTGCAAGAGTTTTTGAATTATGAGATGAAATTGCTTTTTTAAATCATGAAATTTCATTTTATGTGAAAAAGTAATAAACAACTTCTATTCATAGTTTTATATGAATAAATATTTTATTTATATTTATTTATTCATAGGGGAAGACAAATTTTCAAAAGTGAGCCTATAGCTTTAATAAAAGAAATTGACAGTATTCATTATTAAAGATAAATTTTGGGTTTTCAATTAAAAAATCAAAATTTGAAAAATGGGTCTGCCACCATGACTGCTTTCTAATACAGCTATGTACCACTTGACAATGGACATATGCTCTGAGAAGTGCCTTGTTAGGCAATTTTGTCACTGTTCCAACTTCACAGGGTATATTTACACAAACCTAGATGATACAGCCTTTTGTACACCTAGAATACATGGTGTCGCCTATTGCCCCTGAGCTGCAAACCTGTGTAACATTTACTACACTGAAAATGGTAGGCAGCTGTAATGATAGCAAGTGTAGACAAAGAAAAGATACAGTAAAAATATGGTCTTATAAATTTATTAGACCACTTTCATATATGCAGTCTGTCATCAACCGAAATATCTTTATGAAGCATATTACAGTACTTAAATACATTTTTGATGACATTAATGGTGATATTAATGAATGTGATCATTTGATCATGCATAATGTAATGTTTCAAAATTCTAAAAGAAATGTATAACTATGTGAGCCAATATTGGATGTAGCATGATGTTACAAAACTTGCATTCAAAATAAAAACAATGATCAATTAATTTCAATGTCATAAAACACAAATCTTCATTAACATGGTGTTAGAACTCAGATGGTAAGTCACTTTTAAGTAATTACTACTTTCCTTGCAGTATCACAGAAGAACTCAAAAAGAGTTCTCAAAAGGAATATTAAAATGTCTCTCCTTTTTCCATGGGGTGATACTTGTTTGGGATCAGATTTTCTTCATATATTTCAGCCAAACAAAATGGTGCAACAGAGTAAATATAAAAGCAGATATAAAAATATTGCTGTCATTTATTAAACCAGACATTTAAAAGCTTTGCAGAAATATAAAACATTGCCACTATTTTCAATATTTTTGGAAAAAATAGTTATTTATCATAATACATATTTATGCTACTAAATATTTATTATTACTATTTTAAATATATACATACATACTATTTTTAGGCTTTATCAGTTTTTACATAAGATAGTGATACTGAGAGATATCCAAACACACAAAAGCTCTTTGGAGTCTTCAAGAGTTCTGAATAAAGGTGTGCTGAGGCTAAATGTTTTGCTCTATCAATGTGTAGCCTCTGAAATCCTTTTTTACTCTTATCTATTCTTTGTTTATTCAACCATTGAACAAGAGTCAATTGCAAGTGTTGCTCACTCAGTGCTGACTAGTAATCACTTTATATAAAAAAGTGCTTTCCTATTGGCCAGTTTTGGAATTGACTATATCTGTTTTAATGGATAATGTAACCTTTTGGCCAGATGTCAAAAAAGACAAATATATATATATATATATATATATATATATATATATATATATATATATGGATAAATTGTCTTGAGAAATATGTTTGAAATACCAAAGCTAATTATTAACATCATTGAAACTTGTATCTACTGCAAGCATCTTGACATTGGCAATCTCATCACTAGCAAGAAAGATACAAGTTTTTTTTATCTTGCCAAGGAAATCCTTAATATAGGTTTGGACAAGATTTAGAAGATAATAAGAAGTGAATAATATTCTAGCCTTCATCTTGCAAAATGTTCACCAGTAGTTATAGCTCTTATTTTATTTCAGATAATTAGAGTTTCTAGGTTTGTTTTTTACTTCCATTTATTTATCTTTCCTTGTTCCACATTAGTCAAGACATATTCTTACCGTGAAGAAGTCAGCTGTTCTTCCTTTGTGGCCAATATAACCATTTTGGCCATGATACATCTTTCAGAAATGTTGACAGCATATACGAAAGAGCTCATTCTAACTATCATTTCTCTAAAAGGCCTTTTCTGTTTATTCAGCCTAAGTCATGCTTTAAACAGTTTATTAGTCACAGAGCCCTCAGTCTCAATTTTCAATAGACTTTGTTCCTGACTAGACCAGGATAGGTTAGCAATGCTTCTAAGGAGTTCACATGACACCCAGTACTGTCTCATCTTAGCAATTATCATAGCACATTAATTTTTTTTAAACTGGTCTGTATCCCAATTTGACTAACTTTTATAAAGTCAGGGGTCACATCTGACTTTTTTTATCATTGTATCCTCAGTACTTACCATTACCTCAGGAACATACATTTTGGAGTGGTATAGGGAATTTTAGCCTATTATTTTCTTTCCTAAAGCCTCATGTCTCAAAGATGAAAATATAAAAGTATCATTCAGCTCTTCTTTAAAAATGTATATTTTTTAAATTATTGTCAAACAGAAATGTAAAGTCCAATATGCTTTGGATTCTCCTGAGGCAGGCAATTAAGAGAAAAAAATGTTTTGTTTGTTTTTAATGGAATTCTAAATATCAGAATTTCTTTATCATGAACTAAATCTAGAAAATTCAAGAGCTAGGTTAGCTGGATCACAAATAATGCAATAATTGAATTAAGCTGTGTCCCCGAAATCAAGGAAGAGATGAAACTGCTGGGATTGGAAGCTTAGAGAAGATCAGTAAAACAGAGCATAGAGTTCAGGTGCCCAGCCATCATTGTAACCAAAATCTGTGTTATGGTGGAGGGAGTAGAGAGGAGGGATGGCATCTACTGAAGTCAACTCTTAGATTTGTGATCTGAAAAAGAGGGAAATTTTGAGCTACTGACTATTAGGAACTCTCTAAATGGGTACAGAATGTTTCTAGACCAACATAGCTGCAGAAGATTAGCAATGCCAGTGTGAAACAATGGAAGTCTGAAATAGATATCCTGCATCTCAAATATCCCTCAGATTGCATAGGACATAGATAATATCCATATCTCCAGAATCAGAGTCCCAGGGAGAAATAAATACTAATTCAGCTGCTTAGAAATTGTTATGGGAATTTTGGATTCCATGGTGCAAACTGCAAAGCCATCAGGAGGTGAGCCAGGATTGGGGCAGAGTCATCCAGAAAGTCAGTCATGCTATCTCCAGAATAGTCAGCATGTTTGCCTGTTCAATAGGATCAGAGAAAATACACCAACCTGAGATGCTGATGATGAAGACAGAAGCCAATGCTCATTATCAGGGAGAAAAAGACCTCAGCAGAGGCCAATGAGAACAGCAGAACATACTCAAGCCACAAACATTCCCCAATTCCAGGGCTATAAAGTAGTACACTGGAGTTGCTGCCAACCAGCTCATTAGAGCCAACTGTGAGCATCTCTGTCCAACACTGCACTACGTGATGTCAAGTTGGAAGCTCAAAATTGGCCACCATGTGAACATTCGTAACAGAAACTTGGAAACCCTACAGATTGGGGTCTTTTTTGTTTTTTCCCTCTAGAGAGCTGGTTGTAGTTAAACATTTACCAGCACACTACTGATGATATATAAGCCAGCCTTAGGTCACCCTGGGAAGAAAGAAAAAGAGGGAGTAGAGATAATCAGATGTTACCTTGAATTGAGAAGAATGGGTTGACGACCCTGCAGAAATAATTTCTAAGAAGTAAACTTTCATTATAAACAAATAAATACAAACTTTGCTTTCATTTTTGACTATCAATTTTGATCATAAAATTGTGAAAAGAATGTATCTGCTGGTTGAGTGAATAAATAACATGATAGTGTTCCAAATATCCACCCATCAGAATTCCAGGCAAAGATGATACTTTATTGCTATTCAACTCATTCTTAGTTATTTTTGTCTCTATTTTTCCTGCTGTGAAAGCTTTTGGTAACAGAGATACTTTTGTACTAAACATGTTGAGTTAGTCATCCAGATGGTGAAATGCAACTTTCCCTATGGTAAATGGGTGGCTTCTTGCCCATTGTACTGAAGTATTGTGCTTCCAAAGATATTAATGCTGTCAGTGCCATTAGCAGGATTTTTATAAATCCAGTTTATAGATTGGTGCCAAAGTGGCTCATGTCTTGGCATCAATTGCTAGATTGTCATAGTGGTTTACAGAGGAAAGAAACACCAAAACCTTTGCCAGCCTGGAGTTTACCACATGGTAATTTTGCACCATTATCGGCCCTGTGAATCTGCTTTCATTAGACTGTCAGAGAGCAACTTGAGTTAGCCTTAGAAACATATATAAAAAGTGACTGCCTTAGTTTTGAATTTGCCAGTCCCTTTGCTGGCCAAAGTTTTCTGCTTAGCAATTAATCTGTCAGAGCTCGTTCTAAGCGTCATTTTCTCTAAAAGGCCTTTTCTGTTTATTCCATCTAAGTCATGCTTTAAATTACATTTTAAAGGATAAAAATACCATCATAAATCTTATCAATCATATTCATAATTTTGCATTCATCTTCTATAATTATTTAATTAATAAATACCTACCAGATTGTAGGCTCAATGAAAGTGAGAGCTTGTTGGTTTTTTACCACCGATTATTTTTTTTGTCACTAGGAGTAGGATACTGTGTAGCTTATAGTGCATGCTAATGCATATTTGTGGAATAAATAAATGAATGATGATTTTTAAAGAGTTACAACAAAAGTTAATATATACATATATTTCCAAAGTAATATTGCAAATTAATAAGATTAAAAAATATAAGACAATATAATTTAATAAACTCTTAATCAACTAAGACACAGATACAAAAAAGAGAAATATCTATGTACAAAAAAGAGAAATATCTATGTACAAAATATTTAATATCACTATTACTCAACACATTTGAAATTCAGTAAGTGTAGATTCAAACGATGTAGATAATAATATCAAATGATGGTGAGGTTTTGATAAGCAGCTACTCAAATTCCTAAAAGAAAGAAAAACCTCTGTAAACTTTCACTGTATAATTGGTCAAAATCAATAAAAACTCATAGTTTTACCAAATAATTCCACTTCAGGGGAATGGCCTTCCCTAAATATTTGCAAAGATGTATATAGCATGGTGTTCACTAATACATTTATAATACTGGAAATAATTTAAGTGTTCAAAAATATAGAATTAATATAATGATTCATGGTTACAAAAGAAAACTAGTTACCATTAAAAATTATGTAGCACCAATAATTGATTGACTTAGCTATTTATTGACAATCTATTTAGATGAAATTGGGGGATATGAAACTTTATATGTTTTATATGTCATATTGCAGAAGACTATACACAAAAATATTTATAGTTCTTATCTGAGGTTTTGAGTCTTTAGGTCATTTCAATTTTTTTTCTCTTTTTGGGTTTCTTTATTTCAGATTATTTTCTATTTTGATAATATTTTACTTGAATAAATTAAAAAGAGAAGATTAAAAGAAACAATGGTAAAGCAGTAAGTGGTTTATCTCACCTACTAAAATTGACTTACAGATAAATGTTTCAAAAGAGATTTAGGGTTGAATTTAGAAACAGGGATTTGGGAGTGAGAATTTTATGAATAGGTCCTTAATACCTGCTGCTGAATTAAAGTTGTTATTTTCACTGTTACCTTCTTACATATCAGAAATATTATCTGTGTATTCTTAAGAAACAGACATAGTTAATGGTCAGATTTTAAGGCCTAAGTTTAAAGTAAATTAGGTACATTATTTTCAGTTCGATAATATAAAGAACAGGACTTTCTTTTCTCCTGGTGGTAAGTGGTTCTGCTTTCTACGGGTTTCTGTTTTTCCTTTGTAAAAACTGTTAGGGCAGGAAACATGTTAAGTTCTCATAAATGGAAAGCACCTGCTGTGGAAAACATCTATTTCGACTTAAAAAGGAGCATTAAAGCCTCTGTAACTTCACAGTGACGTGAAAATTAAAAGAGCAAACGTGAAGTTCCTAAATATCCAGGTGGCAAAAGTGACAAGTTCAAAAAGTTTAAGTTTTGCTGTTGTTTTTTGTGAGGCAGCGGTGATTTGTGTTTTTACCAGTCATCTCTGTTCTCGTCAAGGTAAAGTCAGTTGCTGGGCTGTTGCTTCTCCTGGCTCACCATCAGATAAATTTCTACTTCAAAATTCTTCCTTTGTTAAGTCAGCTTCCAGGAAGCTCTCACGAATGAATGATAAAGGGCAGCCTTGACCCTTCCTTTGCTTAATAGCAAATTTCTATGGCTCCCCATTAGCTATTCCAGATAGAATTTGATTACTTTTTTAAATGTATCTCTGCTTTCAATATCTGAGAAAATGCTTATTGAGGTTCTGTTTGTCTTCAGTATTTTAGTCGCGGTTGTCAGTCAAGGCTTGTAAACTTCAAAAAGTTTCTTCTTCTCTTTAACTCGCCACGTACAGTAGCTTACACAACTTGGCAATCAATTTCAGGTATAACATTGGTTTTGATGATGCAAATACATGCAGAGCTTGGTTGCTCGATCTTGGCAACGCTGACATTTTATTTTATTTTTTAAATTTATTTTAATTTTTTTCTTTTTATTGCGTTTTAGGTTTTGGGGTACATGTGCAGAACATGTAAGATAGTTGCATAGGTACACACGTGGCAGTGTGTTTTGCTGCCTTCTGACCCTTCACCCACACTGACATTTTAAACAGTTAAATGTTTTGTTGTGGAAGGTAGTCTTGCACATTGTAGGATATTGTACATACCTCCTTTCCAGTTGTAAAACTAAAAAAAATTCTAAACATTGCCCAGTATCCCCCAAGGGGCAAAGGAGACCCCAGTTCTAAACCATTGATTTAGTAAAGTCAAACAAAGAGAATTTTATGCACAATATTGGGTATACTGTGTATTTACTTCTTTAAATGTTTTAAGAAAAGTCACACAAGTAAGTTTGACTGTGTCCTAATTAAATACAATTGTGTTGTGTTTTAAGATATTGAATCATAATCAGAAATTGACCTGTCAAACCTTCATGTAAATATCAGTTGTAAAAGGTTGCTTTATATTTATACTAAATACACGATAAAGAAAAAAGAAACAAATAATGTAGTTGTCAGTTTTAAGCAAGTGACTCCATCACAAATCTCATTGTTTGCCCTGACATGTAATACAGTGCTGCGGCAGAAAATCAATCACAGGCACATGTGCCAGGAGAAAGGCGGCCCAAGAAATGGGATTGAGGCAAGTCAGAGACCTCTTATGTGCAGTGTTCTCCAAAGTGTATTTTAATTTGTCCTTAATTCAGTGAAAGCTTCAAATGTCGCATAAGAATGAAATCTTTCTAAATTAAGAATGGGAAATTAAGGAGTCGTAATAGAATTAGAATGTTCTCCTCTCCTAATCTTATGCTGAAATGTGATCCCCAGTATTGAAGGTGGAACAAAGTGGGAGGTATTTTGATCATGAAGGCAGATTCCTAATGAAAGGCTTGGTGCTCTCTCCCCATGGTAATGAGTCAGTTCTTGCTCTCTTCACAGGAGAGCTGGTGGTTTGAAAATGTCTGAAACCACAAGGCACGGTGTCTCAAGCCTGTAATCCCAGCACTTTGGGAGGCCAAGGCGGGTGGATCACAAGGTCAAGAGATCGAGACTATCCTGGTCAACATGGTGAAACCTCGTCTCTACTAAAAATACAAAAAATTAGCTGGGCACGGTGGTGTGTGCCTGTAATCCCAGCTACTCAGGAGGCTGAGGCAGGAGAATCGCCTGAACCCAGGAGGCAGAGGTTGTAGTGAGCCAAGATCATGCCATTGCAGTCCAGCCTGGGTAACAAGAACCAAACTCCAACTGAAAAAAAAAAGGTTGAAACCTTCCTCCACTTCTCTTTCATGCTCCCCTTTTGCCATGTGATGCTCTGCTCCACTTCCCTTCTTTCTTGAATAAAAGCTTCCTGAGGCCCTTGCCAGATGCCAGCCAGATGCCAGCCAGATGTGGATGCCATGCTTGTACAGCCTGTGGAAAACAGTAAGTCAAATTAACTTCCTTTCTTTATAAACTACCAAGCCACAGTTACTCCTTTACAGCAATGCAAAAATGACTAACAGAGGCGGGAAAAGACATTTACAACTATTGGAGGCATGCTACAGAGTTACATTTGTGGCGAAATGGAAAAATTATGGATTTTAAAGTCAAATATATTTTGGTTAAATCTAACCTTTTATACAATTTCTAGCTGTGTAATATCAGGAAAAGTTTTTTGTTATTCATGTGTTTTGTTTTATGCTTTTAGTTTTTATTTTTATCAGTAGGCATAATTACACTTTATAGAATTGTTATGATGTCTAAGTTTAAAGTGTCAAATGATCTAGCATCATGCCCTTAATAAAATATATATATATGTTCAGTAAATATTTGTCAGTGATTGAGTAAACACAAAATAAAGTTGTCTTCTATATAGAAATTTGTAAGCATGCAATATATATTAGTTCTTTCCTAATCTTCTATTTTATAAAATTTGACTCAGAAAGAAAAACATGAAGATAAGTAAAAATAGGTTAAAAAGTGTTCATTTCTTGGCTTTTAAGATGGTAAAAACAGCATTTTATTGCAGCCAGTATTTTATTTTGTGTACCATGGTGCTTCAAACATCGTTCAGAAGAAAACCACCTACCTAAATATTAAACCAATTCCGAGTGGGCAAGAATAAAAATAAAATATTCAGTTTGCTTTAGTCAATTGCCTCTAAACACTTCACAGGACTTCTTAAATCACATGAATACAACACCTTCTAACTGCCAATAGTGTTTATATAGAACTTTAATTTTTCCACTTATTATTTTACATTGCAGGATGTATTTTAAGGTGGCTTACTTCTTTGACATTTGATTGGGAACAATTTGAATTATCTTGACTTGTTTTCTAGTTAGGAAGAAAAAAAGTGAGTTTTCCTTCCTTTCGCATAGTCCTGCTGAGATAACTATTTTTTGTTGTACACTCAAGTACAAGAATACGAAATTCAGCTTCTCTTAACACTGTGGATCAAACATTTAAGTACCTTCTAAATAACAAATGCTGCAGAAGTTACAAGAGTCAGAGGCATTCAAGAAAAATAGAGAATACCTTCAGGCATTATCAGTTTAATATAAAGGAGAAAGAATCAAACAGCTAATTGAAATATGATATACTATGATAAAGACTGAAACCTTGGTAAGCAAAAGAATCTGTGAAAAACAGAAAAATTGTTATCTTCTAATATGCTATCTTAATCCACTAAGTAAGACTATTTTTCTGAGGCATGAAATATGTCAATGTTCATTAATTCATAATACTTTTGAAAGAATTTGGCATGAGAACAATACAGAACATTAATAAAAGTTCTCAAATTTGTTTGTACTTTAGTAACAGCCAGGGGGAGTGTCCAAAGACCTGTTTATTCAGGCCAAAACTCCAAACCCATTAAATTAGAATCTCTGAGACCGATGTCTTGGAAGGACAAGATTTAAAGCTCCTCAGATGATTTTCGTGGACAGCCAACCTTGAGAACCACTGGTCTAGAGAGAGCATAGGAACTCCATGTTAACCAGTGTCTGAAATAAACTCAGTAGTATAACTAACCATGGAATATGGCTATTAATTTTGTGGCTGAGACAAAACTAAAGGGAAATGCAGATTTTTGGTGTTATTTCACAGAAACGAACCTATATATTTGCCAGAACAAAATGAAGATTTTTTTTCTTTACACTAAATCAAATACTACAGTGTTTTATTTCAAATTGCTGATTAAGTAAAATTGACTGTATTATGCCCCTGACGTTCTGTTATGTCAGATGATGGTCGTAATGGTTTGATAGTAGACCTTTCATCCAATCCTGGTCAAGGAGAACCCTGCTTAAGACCTCAGCTAATTGGAAAAGGGGAGTTTTTCTATAAAAGGGTTTCAATGGTCTTGACCGGCTGCTGGGTAGGAGGTTTGGGTAACTATCTCTATTTTCTGATAAGAAAAGCCTGTTTGAAAGTAAGGAAAGCAGAAGTAGGGAACTGGGGGGAGAGATCTTCTCGCTTTCATTGAGCACGGGGATCCAGCTGTGAAAGTTCTTTCTTAAAGAACTTAGCAGTCATCGATGGGCATTTGGGTTGATTCCAGGTCTTTGCTAGTGTAAACATTGCTGCAATGAACATTCGTGTGCATGTGTCCTTATAGTAGAACGATTTATAGTCCTTTGGATATATACCTAGTAATGGGATTGCTGGGTCAAATGCAATTTCTATTTCTAGGTCCTTGAGGAATTGCCACACTGTCTTCCACAATGGTTGAACTAATTTACACTCCCACCAGCAGTGTAAAAGTGTTCCTATTTCTCCGCATCCTC
Source organism: Leontopithecus rosalia (assembly GCA_028533165.1). NCBI lineage: Eukaryota > Metazoa > Chordata > Mammalia > Primates > Cebidae > Leontopithecus > Leontopithecus rosalia. Next base: position 29,070,780 of record CM052650.1, on the reverse strand, counting down.
TGGGAAAATGTGGCACATATACACCATGGAATATTATGCAGCAATCAAAAATGATGAGTTCGTGTCCTTTGTAGGGACATGGATGAATCTGGAGAACATCATTCTCAGCAAATTGACACAAGAACAGAAAAGGAAACACCGTATATACTCACTCGTAGGCGGGTGATGAACAATGAGAACACATGGACACAGGGAAGGGAGTACCACACACTGAGGTCTATTGGGGGAAATAGGGGAGGGACAGTGGGGTGGGGGAGCAGGGGAGGGATGGCATGGGTAGAAATGCCAAATATGGGTGAAGGGGCAGAAGGCAGCAAAACACACTGCCACGTGTGTACTTGTGCAACTATCTTGCATGTTCTGCACAAGTACCCCAAAACCTAAAATGCAATAAAAATTTTAAAAAATTTTTAAAAAAGAACTTAGCAGTAATATCTAAAAGGAAAGTCCCATTTTCTTTGGCTAAGGCCTAGTTGAGATGAATCTCAGACTTTTTAAATTAAGAGTTCCAAGTAATACAGACATGAGATATCTTATTTAAAATGTTTAAAAGTATGATACTTGTATTGTTTCTCTCTGTAATTGATTAGGTTACAAAGTTAAATTCAAAGAAGATAATTTGAGTGAGGGCATAGTGGAATAAGGTAAGAACCCAAGATAATTATAATCAAATTTGCTTTTCTATGCCACTAACTTATCCCATGGGAAATGAATACATAAAAGATGGGAAATATTAGTGATTTTATTGGTCATTTTTTTCTGATTTTGGAGGAATATGGAAATGGGAATGAAAACAGTGGTAATGACTAACAATTCAGTGTTCCATACAAGATACTTAGGTATGGCAAATGAGACAACCAAACACACTTTTGGTAGAATAGCAAAAATACTACGTTATATAATTAATATCTAAGGAAAAGAGAGATTGTGAAGCTCAAGGCTATTATTTTTATCTTTTTAAACCAATAACGAAATACTTTCACAGAGTGCTTTTATCTATCTCAAGGGGCATTTTAGGCATACCAAAAATAGAATAAGGCTTAATGCACATAGTTTTCAAGAATGTCTCACATGATAAATAAGATATTCTCTACAATTGCATAGGTAAAAGTACGAAAATCTATATTTCTCAATAAAAGTGGCCCAGTGGTTTTTAATATTTTTCCCATTTTCCTACTAAATTGCAATTACACAGGGCACTGGATCTTATTAAATCAATGTACCTTGGAGAGATCTGAAAATTTAGAATAAACTGAGAATTTCTGTTATAAACCAAATAAGTGACTCATATCAGTACATTCAATCTTTATGATGTGATCTCAAATCCCTTACAAAAAAAGATTAGCCTAAATTTGTTCCTAGTTGTATTGGTTTTGGACCAAAATATAATACATCTTTCATAGAATCAACAAGTTATCTATCACTATGGATTACTCAAAGAAATGATCTCAACAAAATGAATTTTGTTGAATTAATAGCTATATTAAAAAACAAGGAAATATGGTTTCCTTTTTTGTATATGTAACAATATTTTATTTCTGATTTTGTCCCACTTCCACCATGAATCAGAATCTCAGCTTTTCAACTTCATCTTCATGCTAAGTTGCTGTTTCAGTTTTTATTGCTCAGTCAGTGGAAGGGCCACAGGCTTTAGTCCAAGCTGATCTGAGCTTGGGTTTTACCTTTGCCAATGACAGACCTTTCTACCTAGGGAGAGTCACGTAAACAGTCATGTAAACAGCTAGAGCCTTATTTTCTTAATTCATAAAATAATAATAATAAGTTCTCAGTAAATGATGACTATTTTTATTTGCCTAGATTGAAACTTATGTTAAGCAAATTGTCTGAGAATAAATTAGGAACTGAAAATCTCTAGGCTACCATATACTTGAAACTGTCATTCTATGAGGTTGGTGCAAAAGGAATTGCGGTTTTGTTCTTAAAAGTAATGGTGAAACTGAAATTACTTCTGCATCAACCTAATATTATAACATATTGATATGTAACCATTTTTTAAAATGTAACCAGTAAGCCCATCCATATTCTGTACCTTTTTCCTTTTTTTCAGCCTCCAATTTTCACCTGCAGAGAAGTCACCTGCAGATCACTATACTTTCTGGTTAATTTTTGTATTTATTTTTTAGTAGAGACGGTGTTTTGCCATGTTGGTCAGGCTGGTCTTGAACTCCTGACCTCAAGTAATCCACCCGCCTCCACCTCACAAAGTGCTGGGATTACAGGTGTGAGCTACCGTGCCTGGCTTTTTCCTTATTTTCAAATGTTACCTGTCCAAAATTGGCTTATCAAATGACCTGTCTATTTTTTCCTCCTTCCAAATCTTTCCTGTGTGCCAATGCCTTTTTTCTTCTTTTACTTTCTCAGGTAAAAAGATCACAAGACATTTTAATTTTTCCTTCTTCATAGGTTATACCCAATGTTGTCATATTTCATTTTCTTTAAAAATGTTGCCAGCATGTCATTTACACTGTCATTTCACTTCACATCCTCACCCTGTCTCTTTATATCTATGATGAGGCTTAGTTAATAAAACTATATATATATATAAATTTATATATATATATATATATTTATATATATATATATTTATATATATACACACACACACACACACACACACAAACATATATATATTCTCCATTTAAAAAATGTTATGTATATTATACATATATAATGTACATATAATATATAGAACATTATATATATAATATGTTCTAAAAGTTGAACACCTAATTAGAAGTAATAGTTTAAATTAGAAAAAGAGTTTAGAATCTGGTTAGTTTTCTTTTATATTAATTCAAATCATATTAAATTGATTAGGCCTGATCATATGAAGGAAGGAATAATCTACTTTGTACCTTTCACTCAGTTCTTTATTATTTTCTATTAGCAGTCTATGCACAGAATACTAGTTATTTATCCTCCCCAAAGCTTTTGTCTGCATTGTCTCATGACACACACTTTCTTTGTTCCAGAACACTGATTTTCACCAACTTATCCTGTCTTCTCTATGCTCCTCACATGTGGACATGTACCAAGTTTCTATCCTGGGCTTTCTCATCTTGATACCCCTCTTTCTTTCTCCAGAATATCTTCTAAGGAATCTCTACTGCCTCATTATTTCAGCTACTGTTTCCAAGTATATCAATGCTTAGATGTGGCAACTCTGTATCATCAGTTCTAATCCCATTTATCTGCTGCACAGCACTATTGAGTATTCACAGAATTTACCTTCAGTTTCTTCTTTTAACAAATATTCAGAAATTCTACATACAGAAGTAACATTTAAAAGTACTTTATAATGGTTTCCATAAGAATTAATAGAGCACAGGCTCACCATTTAGGCACTTTAATGTAGAACTTCATATTTATATGGACAGGCAGACTTCTCAAAAAAATAATTGCTACTTTCTGGAGTTTTGTTTATTGTCACAACACTCAGTAGGTAGAAAAAATATTTTGATTTCAATTTTATAAATGAAGAGGCTATTAAAATATTTAGGAAACTTTCCCAGTGTTTTGAATTGCATGGTAATTTTCCCCTATATCATCCTGCCTTCCTTATCCTGAAATAAACTCTTTAAACGAACCAATAATCATTGTATTGTTTTTCTTTTAATCATGTCAACACTGCTGTATTTTTGAGTTTCCAAATTAAAAATGCTGAGTCATCAGAATAAAATGTAACTATGATCACGACTGGTAAAAGGGTCATATTTTGTTTTGGTTTCTTTTGTTTTCTTTTGAGACAGTCTTACTCTGTCATCCAGGCTAGAGTGCATTGGCAGGATCTCCTCTCACTGCAATTTATGCATTCTGGAAACAAGCAATTCTCTCATCTCAACCTCCTGAGTGGCTGGGATTACAGGTCCGGCCACCACTCCTAGCTATTTTTTTGTGTTTTTAGTAGAGACAGTCTTTTACCATGTTGACTAAGCTGGTCTTGAACTCCTGATCTCAAGTGATCCACCTACCTCAGCCTCCCACACGTCATGTTTTGTTTTTAACAATTGATCTTCTCTTTCATTTTTTTTTGAGAGGGAGTTTTGCTGTTGTTACCCAGACTGGAGTGCAATGGCACGATCTCAGCTCACCGCAATCTCTGCTTCTGGGTTCAGGCAATTCTCCTGCCTCAGCCTCCCGAGTAGCTGGGGCTACAGGCAGGCACCATCATGCCCAGCTAATTTTTGTATTTTTTTTTAGTAGAGACGGGGTTTCACCTTGTTGACCAGGATGGTCTCGATCTCTTGACCTCGTGATCCACCCGCCTCCACCTCCCAAAGTGCTGGGATTATAGATGTGAGCCACCGCACCCGGCCTTCTCTTTCATTTTTATTCCTTATAACAATACATGAGTTTAATAGTTGTAATCATTTTTGTTATGATTACCTCTTCACCATAAATTTATGTATTTCTTAAAGGCAAGGACAAAATTTTTGAAAATATTATTCTGATTTAGTCTATACTATACTTTTGACTCAACTCAATGTTATGGAGTAAATGTTTCTGTCCCACGACCTGCCCCTCAACCTCAAATTTATATGTTGAAACTTACTCCTCAAAAACACTATATTTAATGATAAGTTCTGGTGGAAGAGGTTTAAGGTTAAATGAGTTCATAGGGTGTGACCCTATTCTGATAGGCTGGTGCCCTTCCAAGAAGAGAGACACCAGGACTCTCTGTCTGCCCTTTGAGGTCACAACAAAAGATGGCTTTTTGCAATCCAGGAAGAAAGTCCCCATGAGGAGCTAAATTTATCAGACTTCTATTTTGGACTTTCAGCCTCCAGAACTTTGAGAAAATAAATTTTTGTTGTTTCAGTCCCTGACTCTATGATACTTTGTTATGGCAGCCTTAGCTGATGGAGATGCTCAATAAAATGTTCCCTGTTCTAATTTAGGGAATTCATGTTACAAGAGACAGAAGGAAAACATTGTGAAGTCAACAAAGGATTCTGTAGTATGTTTCTAAAGTGTATTCCAAAGTTAAAATTGACAACTTAATTTTACCCTAATACATTAAAATTATCAGTTTGACTTCAGCTATTCTGAAGTAATATTTTCAAAAAAATTGCTTTGCCCACTTGATCAGTGGAATTTATCATAAAGGTGAAGATTATTTAGACAAACATAAATTTTAAATAGAGCATATTGGGAAATTTTAATTGAAAATATGTCATGTCCAATTTGCACTTACAAAATTGGTAAGAAAGAACATCGTTTTATATTTTTATAGTATTTGTAACATATGAGGTTCTTATAAGGATTCTAAGAATAAAACTGCAGATAACACATCATTAGCTATATAGCTGAAAAAGTAGAATTAATAAATAAGAAAATGAATCACAAAGAATTTATTTGTATGTGGTGGGGTTCCAAGATGGATAACAAAACAGATAACAAAAGGGTCACGTGAGGTGGAAGAAACACAGAGAAAATATCTTTTTTTCTTCAATGTAATCCTAGTTAGAACAGAGTGTAACATTCTTACCTTAACCATTAGCTAAATTACAGAATCTACAGTAGCTCTCCTCTAAATCTTTAGTATTTTCATCCTCACATCAATTTTCCTAAGTGATCTATAAAAATATGTTTCTTGTGATTAATTATGTATTTAAGAGGATTAATAATACAGTTATGTGTTGCTTAATGATAGGGATAAGTTACGAGAAATGCCTCATTAAGTAATTTTGTCGTGGTGTGAACACCATGGAGTGTACTCACACAGCCTGGGTGGAAGAGCTTACTACATACATAGGCTATCTTGTGCAGCCTAGTCCTTCTTGTGTATAGGCCTATATAGAATGTTACTGTACTGAGGATTTGAGGTAGCTGGAACACAATGATATTTGTGTATCTAACCTGTCCAAACACAGCAAAGGTACATTAATAATATGATATCCTTGATTTAAAGAAATGATTACCCCGAATGGATCTTGCAGGACTGGAGGTTGCTCTGGGTGATTCAGTGAGTGAGGAGTGAGTGAATGTAAAGGATATTACTGTACACTACCATAGACTTTGTAAATATTGTACATATAGGCTACCAAATTTATAAAACAAATATGTTCTTCAATAATAAATTAGCTTATTGTAACTCCCTTTACATGCTTTCTAAGTTTTTAAACTTTTTTGCTGTCTTGTAATAATACTTAGCTTAAAGCACAAACATATTCACAGCTGTAGAAAAAATTTTATCTCTTCATAGACTTCTATAAAATGTGTAATTTAATTTGTATTTTTTACTTTTTACTTTTTTATTAAAAAACTAATAGACAAACACATACATTAGCCTGGGCCTACACAGGGTCAGGATTATATGTCTATGTGTATATACATCACTGTCTTCTACCTCCACATCTTATCCCACTGGAAGGTTTTCAGGGTCAGTAACATACATGGAATTGTCATCTCCTGTGATAACAATGCCTGATTTTGGAATATCTCCTGGAGGACCTACCTGAGGCTGTTTTGTAGTTAACCTTTTTTTTTTTTTAAGTGGAGAGAAAATACTCTAAGATAATGGGGAAAAAAGGTATGGTATAGTAAATATGTAAAACAGTAACATATTGTGTATTATAATTATCAAGTGTTATGCGCTGTACATAATTGGATGTGCTATACTTTTATAGGACTGGCAATAAAGTAAGTTTGTTTACATCAAAATACCCACAAACATATGAATAATGGATTGCACTGTGATGTTACAATACCTATGAAATCACAAGATGATAGGAATTTTTCAGCTCCATTATAATCTTATAGGACTCTCATAGTATATGTGGTTCATCATTGACCAAAACATCATTATATGGATCATGACTGTATTTTATTTTCCAAATAATATAAATTTAAGAATAAAATGAATATTTGCATGTACACAAAAAGGAAGCTGAGTTGATAACATAATATCTAATGTTTTGATTACATTTTCCTGAACCCCCAGTTTGTTTTTGTATACGTCAATTTTTCTCCAAACAAATGTTGCACAAAGAACAGCTCAATCTTGCTATCTAATGAGCCCCTCTGGTCTTATTCAAGAAATTTTTCGAGCTCTCAGTCTTTCACTATTTAGGAATAAAGGCAAACATTGAATCTGAAAACTACCATCGCAAGATGATATATATTGGTAGCTTCAAGTATTTTATATGCAAATTGGAAAATAGACAAACTGTAAGACTAGAAGAAAAATATCATGTCAAAAATATCTGTGTTGACTTTTAAAATTTCAATTGCCTTTAGTATTATATACATCCTTCAATATTTTAGGAAGCCCATTGTACTAAAAGTTCATTTACCTGAAACTTTACTTTTTAAATTTGTTTTTATGTTTTCGGAAAATGTTTAACATTTACTAGGCAGTAATAGAAAAGTTTAAATAAAATGAAATATAATTTAAAATGTTGGCTTAGAGAATTGAAAATGAACTTTTTTTCTTAAATTTAACTTTTTACATAAGGTAGTTTTTTTCTAACAATTTTTTCCCTTGGTGTAGATTGAATGGCAGTCCCCGAAAAGATATGTCCATATCCCATAACTTGCAAATACAACATTTATTGGAAGAGATCTTTGCAGATGTAATTAAGAATCTTACAATAATATTGATCTGGATTATACAGGTATAACCTAAATCTAATGACAAATATTTTTGGGGGATTCACATAGCCGAGACACATAGACAAGAGAAGCCCATTTAAAAATGTGAAGATTATCTAGACAAGCATAAATTTTAAATAGAGCATATTGGGAAATTTTATTTGAAAATACATCATATACAATTTGAACTTATAAAATTGGTAAGAAAGAAAATCATTTTTCCATTTAAAAATGAAAGCAGAGATTAGAATGATGCAGCCACAACCAAGGAATGCTAAGAGCCACCAGATGCTGGAAGAGGCAAAGGGTTCTTCCTTAGATACTGTGTTAGATCCTGCAGACCATCGTGCCTAAACTTCGATTGTAGACTTCTGGCTTCCAAGTCTATGAAAGAATAGATTGTTGTTGTTTTAAACATAAAGTTTGCAGCCATTTGTTACAGCTGCTCTAGGAAATGAATATAGTTAGTGAATTCCCAAATTTGATTGTTTGCCTCTATGCACTGCAAATCCCACTGACGCTATAATTCAAGGTTATTGTTTTGTGCAAAATCCTGGTCAAAAGACAGGAAAAAAGATTAAAATAAGTGATTAATTCATAAGATTTTACATGTAAAGAGAACTTAAAAATTATAAAACTCAATCCCTATATTGTAGAGAAAATCAAGTTGAGAGAAGCACAAAGACTTACCATAGCTCACAAAAGCTGCCCTCAACACCAGCCTTCCTCTGTACAACTATTTGAAATGTAAACAAATGTCCATATTAATCATGGCTTATGCTCCAGGTTACTGTTTTTTTTCTTCTCTATTAATCTACTAGGGATGCCATTAAAAATAGCACAGACCAGATGACTTAAACAATAGACATTTTCTCAGAGTTTTGGAGGCTAAAGCTGCAATATTGAGGTAATAGCAAATATGATTTCTGCTGAAAGTTTTTTTGTTGGCTTGTAAACAGCCACCTTCTCACTGTGTGCTTATACACCTTACTCTTTGCTTGGGCAGAAAGAGAGAGAACTCTGGTCTCTCTTCTTTTGTAAGGATACAAGTTGAATTGGATGAGGGCTCCACCCTATGGCCTCATTTCACCTTAAGTTACCCCTTAGAGGCCATACATCTGAAGGTTATCACATTGGGCGTTAGGGCTTCAACACATACATGTGGGGTGACACAATTTCATCTATGAAAACTCTTAAAGAAGAGCTCATTATTAATGCATCTTTAATTATAAAAGTGAGATAACTAAAGCAACTAATTGGATAATAATTTTGTCTTCTTTATCACAATCTAGACCTGATTTGAAATTCGAGTCATTCCCAAAGAGACGTCAATTGTCTATTTTTTTTTCCTCTTTTAACAGAAATCACATTTGCTGTAGCCATCAAAAGTACAGTCTTATAATTTGTGGTTGTGACTATAATTTTCAGTCAAAATAATGTATTGCATTCTATATAAATACATTCCTAGACTTGCATATAGAAGCTCCACGGTAGATGTAACAAGAAAATGATAATAAAGGGACTGTCTCAGACTGTTTGGACTGCTATGACAAACTACCATAGAATGGGGGCTGTACAAAAATTAGTAATTTATTTCTCACATTTTTGGAGGCTGCAAAGTTCTAAATCAAAGCTGTGGCAGATTTGCTGTCTGTGGCGTCCTACTTCCTGGTTCATAGAAGTTGTCCTCTCCCTATATCCTCATGTGGAGTAAGGGGCAGGGAGTCCCTCTGGGGTCTCTTTCATAAGGGCACTAATTTCATTCAGAAAAGCTCCACTTTCGTCATTGAGTCACATCTCAAAGACCCCATTTCTAAGACTTTTACACTAGGGATTAGATTTCAAAACATGATTTTGTGGGGATGGAGGCATGAATATTTAGTCTATAGCAGAGACTGAGAAAATAATCTGATTAAACATTTTGTGCTCACTTAAAACTAGTTCCTCTTGATGTTTTTACTGCTGTTCTCACCCTAATTCTTTCTTTTGTCACCGTGAATAGTGTTCCGTCTTCTGAAAACTCTGCCTGATTGAGGATTTCTATATAATCAAGGAAGGTCAGCAATGGATATTTTCACAATTTACCCAGAAAGAACAGAAAAGAACCTTCAAAGTTTGTAATAAACAGAGCAGTCTTTGGGGATCAAAACAGTCCCTTAGATTCAATGCCAGGTGTCTTTCCCAATCTTAGCTTCACAACTTCCCAACTGCATCAACTACTTACTCTGAGCAGGAGTCGAGCTGATCCTGCTGTCAGAAAGAGTCTGGGGAAAAAAAAAGGCACAGCTGCTGCAGGCATATATTGTACCTGCCAATTTCACAAAAGGAAAATGAGGGTGATATATAGTGTCCACAAGGTATTCAGTTTTTTTTTTTTTTGGCTTTCTCAACTCCTTTTTCCATTTTCCTGTCTGAATACTTTATATTCCCCTTTCTCCCTCAATGATTTTCTTTGAGTTTTTGTCCTTGCTTGTCACTGAGGTAGGTGTACCAGAATCAGAACTGGAGCATCCCAAATGGACACCTTTTAAATTTCAGAAGATCAGGAAGGACTGATAATGATTATAGGATAGTGGTCCTCCTTCCTTTTGCCAGAAATGTGAACAAATGGCAGTTCATGAGATTAGCTGCTTCCATTTTTTGTAATGTAAAGTAGAAAGTGGTCAGGCCACTTTAAGAAGGATGGAAGCAAGAGAAATAATACCTCTTCTGAACTCATTAATTGAAATTAGTTATTTAATCACATTACTCTCTGGAATTCAGACATGGTACTTTCAATTTCATTTGGAGGCAATAAATACTTAACTAAAGTTTGACAATCCAAATCTGATTTGAGTCCTCACCTTACTTAAATATGTAAGCCTATCTTATAAAGGTGCTATTACTTGTGTTTATGAGATATCTAATAAGATTCACTAGTATCTTAAATATGCCTGTCTCAAATGAGGTATTTAGCATACAGGATAGGAGTTACAACTTTTTTAAATGAAGGCAAATTAAAAGTCATTTGTATTCACATTCCTAATACAGCTTAAGCAATTAATAAGAGCTTTAAAAATGTTATTGGGTTTTCTTTCTAATACAAGATATTCATTCCAAAATTCAAAATAACACATATGTAGAAAAAAGGAAGTCCTATCTAAAGCCACACACAATGAAATCACCTCAAACACATATACAAGGGTACCATCCTAAAGTCCACCTATGGAAATAATTGAATTATGGTACTTTCATACTATGAAATATCTCACGGATCTTTAAAAATAATTGGTTAGGGCCAGGTGCAGTGGCTCACACCTGTAATCCCAGCACTTTGGGATGCCAAGGCAGGCAGATCACCTGAGGTCAGGAGTTTGAGACCAGCCTGGTTAACATGGTGAAACCCCATCTCTGCTAAAAATACAAAAAAAAAATTTGTTGGGTGTGGTGGTAGGTGCTTTAATCCAAGCTACTCTGGAGGCTGAGGCAGTGGAATTGCTTCAAGTCGGGAGACAGAGGTTGCAGCGAGTGGGGATTGCAGCATTGCACTACAGACTGGGCAACAAGAGTGAAACTCCATTTCAAATAATACTAATAACGGGCTGTATTTGAAATTTTTTTTTAAAATCACTTTTTTTTTTTTTTTTTTTTTTTTTTTTTTTATTGAGACGGAGTTTCCCTCGTTACCCAGGCTGGAGTGCAATGGCGCCATCTCGGCTCACGGCAACCTCCGCCCCCTGGGTTCAAGCAATTCTCCTGCCTCAGCCTCCTGAGTATCTGGGACTACAGACACGCACCACCATGCCCAGCTAATTTTTGTATTTTTAGTAGAGACGGGGTTTCACCATGTTGACCAAGATGGTCTCGATTTGTTGACCTCGTGATTCACCTGCCTCGGCCTCCCAAAGTGCGTAAGCCACCGCACCCGACCTAAAAATATCACATTAATTGCAGTACTCTTTTGGAATGTGAAGGTGATAAAGAATGGACAAAGCATGCATTCCTTTTTGTCAAACTTATATGGTATCTAGTAGATAAATTAGTAAATTTCAGGTTGTAAATGAGAATGATGAAACTTTGTGCTCGAGTTACATATCTATTACTAACAATACCATACATTATTTCATATCTTACTATCCTATAGGGAAAAAAGTCACACTTGTGGAGAGCTCATTTCATCTTCAATGATGAAGACAGGTATTTCCGAGAAAGAGAAAATCACTTGAAACCACTCAAAACAGTCCATTGCTTTTATAAGCTGAATTATAATGAATAAGTAAGCTTTCCAGAGAAAACTAGATTGAATCTTTTGTTCTTTTGTCAAGATACAAGATTCTCCAAGCTGTGTGTGTGTGTGTTTTTGTGATTTAATGATTTAAATTTTTTTTAACATAAACTTACTAAGTAATCAAACTTAAATTTGCTAGACTTTTAATAGTCATTGAGAGTTAATCAACATACACTGTTTTGAAAGGATCTCATATGCTATCCAAACTAATAAAAGACATATTTGATAATAATTTATGTGTTCAAAACCAATATTTATTTAAATAATTTAATATGTAATTTGCTATGATAGAAACTGCCATTTATATATATACTAGGTCCTCTGTTGCCCCTCCCCTCAAGAATGTAAATTAATAGAGGAAATACAAAACTAATATACTTGCAAATTATGATTGTATGTGGTACAAACTGTGTGTGAGGACAGGGGAAGGTATAAACATGTTTAGAGAATGAGCATTAGTCAACGTGCTGAATGGGAAAAATGGGCACATGTTAGTCAAATAATCTCTCCCTACGCAAGTATAACTAGTACACATAAAAGCATATTAGATATTTCCATATAATAATTTATTACCTATACCTTTTTTTGTTAGAGATAACTGCTTACTACCACAATTTCCATAGCATATGAAGAAAATCATTTTGTTCTCCTTATGACCATATATATTCTGGGATCTTGAAACATCTTATAATGTTTTTTTCTATATTTTTGTTCAAGCCAAGGACAAATACATTTACTATTGCAGTAGGCCAGCTTAGTTAGTCATGTATTATGGATTCTGAGTTGGCCACAGCTCTGCGGCTTCACTGGAAATTATGCTTTCAAATATCTAACTGTACTTTCTCTCTCTTTTTTAATAGATAATATTTTTAAAAATAATTTAAACTTTCATTTTAGATTCAGAGGGTATGTGTGCAAGTTTGTTACATGGTTATACTGCGTGATGCTGGGACTTGGGGTATGGATGATTCAGTCACTTAGGTAGTGAGCACAGTACCTCACAGGTAGTTTTCAGTACTCTGCCTCTGGTACTCCCCGTGTCTATAGTTCCCTTCATGATGTCCATGTGTACTCGGTATTTAGCTCCAATTTATAAGTAAGAACATGTGGCATTTACTTTTCTCTTCTCAAGCTAATTGACATATGATAACGGCCTCCTGCTGCATTCCTGTAGTTCCACAGTACCTGATTTCATTACTTTTTATGGATGCATGATATTCCATGATGTGTGTGGACCACATTTGCTTTATCCAATTCGCATTGATGAATTGTAGCCAACAAATGTATGAAAAAATGCTCATCATCACTAATCATTAGAGAAATGCAAATCAAAAACACAGTGAGATACCATCTTACACCACTCAGAATGGCTATTATTAAAAAGTCAAAACAGAACTGATTCTGGTGAGGCTGCAGAGAAAGGGAGCACTTATACACTGTCGATGGGAATGTAAATTAATTCAACCACTGTGAAAAGCAGTTTGGAGATTTCTCAAAAAACTGAGAACCACCATTTGACCCAGCAATCCCATTACTGGATATATACCCAAATAAAAGTAAATCGTTTTACTTTTCTATCATTCATACTCCATTCCAGTTTACCATGTAGCAGCTGTCAGCATATCCCTATGAACTATGCTCCTCTCAGAGCTGTGACCACTGCTTTAGAGTTGATGTTCTGGCTAAATTCCAGACTTTCATTAGAAGTAAACTGCCTTGTCACTTAAAGCTAATTTTTACTTTATTTGGTACTGTTAAAAACTCTCCAAGAGTTTACAACATTATAACTCTAGTCAAACTGTCTTTGATTCGAATGAGCTAGAAAAACAAATAAATGGAATAGCCGAGCAATGGAGAAAATATCTTTTATTATTAAACATCTGGCATCTGGACTTAGGTTTATTTATTAGCTGTGTGGTTCTGGATTAGTTAGAATTTTTGTGATTGAGTAGCTTTATTTAGTGGTTCTCAATCAGTGGTAATTTTGCCATTCAGGGTACATTTAGTCACATCTGGAGTCATTTTTATTTGTGACTACTGATATCTTAATAGGGACAGGTCAACTCTGCTTTTTAACATCATGCAATGAAAAGGACGGTCCTGTAAAACAGAAATATGCACCCTGAAATGCCGACAGGACCAATGAGAAATCCTGATTTATATGCCAATGGTCACTAGAATACCTTCTCTATGGAGGGTTTTATAAGGTTAAAGGCATGTCTTTACATCTCTCCACAAGGGCCTACACATTCTGCCTGCACTACCCGCCCCAGTGCCCCTCAGTGCATGCTTCTCTTCTATTATCTCCTTTGGCTTTTCTCCTTACTCATTCTCATCTATTCTCATTAGGCCTGGGATTCCAGACCCACTCTCGCCTTAGGATGCTCACACAACTGCTCCTTCCCCTAGAAGCAATACTGCCCCGTGATATCTACAAGACTAATCCCTTTTCTTCAAGTTAGTATTTAAATGTGGCCTTTCCCATGAGGCTTACCCTGACTACCCTATTTAATATTGCATCCACTCATTCCCACAGGCATATATACATATATACTTCTGACAGTCTTCTCTATGCTTTTGTTTTATATCATTCAACTCAATATAGCATAATACATATTTACCTGTTATTTTCATTAACTACTGATTGTGACCTTGATAGACTGTCAGATTCAAAGAGTAGAGATTTATGTCTTTTTTTATTGATGTGTCCCAAGAGCATGGGAAGTACACAGCTGAATTTTAATAAATATTTGTCGAACATACCTGGCTCACTTTATTTATTTATTTATTTTTATATTGAGAAAGTTATTTTATTTTATTTGTATTGTACTTTAGGTTCTAGGGTACATGTACAGATCATTCAGGATTGTTGCATAGGTACATACATGGCAAGGTGGTTTGCTGCCTTCATCCCCCCATCACCTATATCTGGTATTTCTCCCAATGTTATACCTCCCCACCCCATGCTGTCCCTCCCCTAACACCCCCGCCGACTGACCACAGTGTGTGATGCTCCCCTCCCTGTGTCCATGTGCTCTCATTGTTCAACACCCACCTATGAGGGAGAGCATGCAGTGTTTGGTTTTCTGTTCTTGTGTCAGTTTGCTGAGAATGATGGTTTCCAGATTCATCCATGTCCCCGTGAAGTACACAAACTCATCATTTTTTATGGCTATGTAGTATTCCATGGTGTATATATGCCACATTTTCTTTATCCAGTCTGTTGTTGATGGACATTTGGGTTGGTTCCAGGTCTTCATTTTAAAAACTGCCTCAGTAAACATAACTGTGCATGCGTCTTTATAATAGAACGATTTATAATTCTTTGAGTATTATTAACAAAAGATGTTTAACAAATATTTGTGGAATGATTTTCATATTGAGAACTTTGTATAGCACTGTCATTTAGTAAATGGTAGAAAGGTCGTACATTATGATTACTTATGTTGTTATTATGCAAAATAGCAGTCAATGTTCAACTGCCAACATTAGTGTTGATATAAAAAAAAGGTATCTCTAGACACCATTGAAATGGAAAAAGACTTAAAGGTTATATCTAATACCTTGTAAGTGTACATAAAGCTAAATGTGAAAAATTGTTCCATATAATTTCATGCCTCCTAGATCAAATAGGGTATCTAAATCTTTAATTTGGAAACACATTCAGGATTAATACTTGCCTTTCTCTTTTTTAATATCCCTTCAATACTACATGCTATGTTCCCTGTGTACCTTATCTAGAGTATTGCTTTTGCAAATCAACAAAGCTTACTTAATTTTTCTGCCATTGTACTTGGGTGTCAACAATGATTTATTCTCCTAAGAGTTGTAGTGGTGAAGAAAATACCTTTACCTTGCTATGAAAAACCTGTAATTCCCCATGTCAATAACTGGGGAGTTGACATAGAAAATTACGCATTTTCCATTTTATATATCTTAAATTTGCTCAAGAGCTTGGGCAATTGACCTTTCTTGATTTATAATAATAAATGATTACCAACCTTCTCCAACAATTAAATTTCCTCCCCTGATTCTCAGTAATTAGAAACCTCTGAAAATTGTAGCATATCTTAGAAATTTTTATAGCATCGATGCACTGATGATTTTACCATGACCTTATTCACTTGTAAGTTGTAGAATATTGTCAGAGAAAGCCATGTGAAATGAAGTACCTTGCTTTTGCTAACACTTTATTGTCCTAACAAGTATTTTCAATTCAGATTTACCAGTAAGTGCTTTCCTGAAATAATTTCACCTCATCATGTAGTAGGAAGCAAATATTCTAATGATTCTACAAAGGGCAAATGAGTCACATAATAAAGTGACTCTCTTATGAAGACTTCTTTTTCCACTAAAACCCATAATACCACTGAAATGATCTCAGGTTGTCTGCCTAATCTCCTAGTCTAATTCTATTCCCTTGATGTCTAAACAAAATGGATACTTTTACTTCTGATTTTCTCTCTACTAATTGGTTGCATCCCCTTTGCCCTTTTTAGTGCTTAAAGTGTAGTTACTGGGAAAATAGAAGCAAACCTTATTTGTACACGCATGCAATGAGCTTTTTTTTTTTTTTTTTTTTTTTGACACAGAGTCTCACTCTGTCACCAGGCGCCAGGCTGGAGTGCAGTGGCGCCATCTCGACTCACTGCAACCTCCACCTCCCGGTTGCAAGCAATTCTCCTGCCTCAGCCTCCCGCGTAGCTGGGACCACAGGCATGCACCACCGCACCCAGCTAATTTTTTGTATTTTTTAGTTGAGACGGGGTTTCACCATGTTGGCCTGCATGGTTTCAATCTCTTGACCTCATGAACCACCGGCCTCAACTTTCCAAAGTGCTGGGATTACAGGTGTGAGCCACAGCGCCTGGCCAAGATTTTTTTTTTTTTTTTTTTTTTTAGAGACGGGGTCTCGCTCCACCTCCCAGGCTAGAGTGCAGTAGCGAAATCTCGGCTCACTGCAATCTCCACCTCCGGGGTTCTAGAAATTCTCCTGCCTCAGCCTCCCGAGTAGCTGGGACTAAAGGCACATGTGCCACACCTGGCTAATATTTTGTATTTTTGTGGAGACAGGGTTTCACCCCAGGCTGGTCTTGAACTCCTGAGCTTAGTCAATCCACCCATCTCAGCCTCCCAAAGTGCTAGGATTACAAGCGTGAACCACGGCACCTGGCCAGCTTTTTTTTTTTTTTAAATTACAAGATATTTTGCTTTGCAAGTTAACATTACTAACACCTTAAACCTATTGCCTTGAAATGCCAGGGAATAAGGAAATGCCTGCCATGCCTGTTTGACATGTTGAAGCCATAAAGCCTTCCAAGTGTATCCTTGTCTATATTAGCAGTTCTTTCCATGATTCAGATCTAATTTGAATGGGTATAAGCAACCCGATTGTGCTACCATCTATACCCAACTACTGGGTGACTATTGCTTGTTACCTACATGCTGCTCCTGGGAGTAAATCAAGTACTCAACCTAGGATGGTTTTGTTCTATTGAAACAAAACAATGAAATGTTGATTGAATTTAAACTGTCAAATAATATTTTATTTATTACAATGATCACTTGGAGGGTATACATAGTCACTTTTTATATTTTCATTTAAACTTTTGTCTTTAGTCACTAGGAACAGCTATGCTAAATACATACTTCTAAACATTTAAAACAGAATTTTTAGGAGAGGAAAGTAATTAAAAAAAAAAAAACCTTGCCATCATGCAAGCCCAATGGTTAGTTAAAACTTCACAATACTGTAGGAACTAGGGATACGCACCAGTTTGTGGAAGTGGCCACATATTTAAATGTTTGTTTAATTCAATTTAATAAACTGAATATTTATTTAATTTTGTTCAGTGCTTTTAAACTTTTTTTTTTTTTAATTTTTATTGCATTTTAGGTTTTGGGGTACATGTGCAGAACATGCAAGATAGTTGCATAGGTACACACGTGGCAGTGTGTTTTGCTGCCTTCTGCCCCCTCACCCATATTTGGCATTTCTCCCCATGCCATCCCTCCCCTGCTCCCCCACCCTCTGTCCCTCCCCTATTTCCCCCAATAGACCCCAGTGTGTGGTGCTCCCTTCCCTATGTCCATGTGTTCCCATTGTTCATCACCCGCCTATGAGTGAGTATATATGGTGTTTCCTTTTCTGTTCTTGTGTCAATTTGCTGAGAATGATGTTCTCCAGATTCATCCATGTCCCTACAAAGGACACGAACTCATCGTTTTTGATTGCTGCATAATATTCCATGGTGTATATGT
>CM052650.1:28971321-29052138 GCA_028533165.1 Leontopithecus rosalia | reverse complement strand
TCCCTTCCTCCCCCCCCCGCAAAAAAAAAAGAGATTCTTCTGTCTCGTCATTCGCAGTAGCTGGGATTACCCAAGCCCTGCCAAACTTTTTTGTACTTTTAGTAGAGGCTGTTTCACCCTAAGTTGGTCAGGCTATCTCGAACTCCTACCCTTAAGTGATCCACCTACCTCAGGCTCCCAAAATGCTGGGATTACAGGCTTGAGCCACCGCACCCAACCAAGATTTTATTTTAAAAATAAAAATTATTGTATGGGGTTAAAAGGTAATTTATAAGACTACTTTGTCTTAATTGTATTCAAAATCATTTAAAACCTCACACTATTTAGTGTACATTAGACTGGGATAAACACTGTAATTTTTCAATTTCTCACAAATGGTGGCATTTTTTTTCTAAAATTCTGTGAGCAGAGTAATTTCTAATTTTGTAAAAATAAGTGAATATTCAGTACTTATTTTATTAGTGCTATTTTGAAATATTTTTCTGATTCTAATATTCTCTTTGGACCAAATTAGAGATCTTTCGATTCCCAGAGAAATTTACAACTTCACTGAATGTAAATAGCGGCCCCACTGACAGTCATTTTCCAAAAACTATGGTGGTAATATGAGCTAAAATTCATTAATATCTGGATCTGTTAAAAGGAAAGGCAGAATTAGGATTCTACACTGGGGAGAATTGCATCAGCTGAGCTCTCTTTTTCATGAAAACATAAGGCTATAACAGAAATGTATTCCCACTTAAAATTGTACTCCAGATATTGTGCTTCGTAAATTATCTCCCCCAGAAAACATTTTCATGTATTCTCAAATGATAATTTGATGTAACTTTTCCATGTGTTTTTGAAATAGTAAGTGTAGGTGAGGTGGTTATTTATGAAAGGTTGACAAAATGAAGTCAAAATCAGATGGTAGAAGGATCTTTAGGTAACAACGCCTTTAATGTGTACTGTTAAATTGCGGCAGAGTAGTTCAATCAATCTTTTTCACAGAAGCTATCAATGATCAATCTGTAAATTAGAATACTGAAAATATTTAAATTTTTTAAAGATTCATATATGCACAATTTGGTGCCAAAATACAGATTCATGCATATGTAAAACTTTGTGCTGACCACTTTTTTCTAATTTGGTATATTTAAAGAAATAAATGTCATAGCATGGTACAGTTCTACTCATTTAGTAATAATGAGATATTTTCATTGAAAATTTTATCTTTATAAGAGAATTCAGTGGATGAGAACTGTCTCAAGTACTGTATAGGATTGGGGGAATGAGCAAGAAAAGTTTTACAAA
Organism: Leontopithecus rosalia; assembly: GCA_028533165.1. Lineage (NCBI taxonomy): Eukaryota > Metazoa > Chordata > Mammalia > Primates > Cebidae > Leontopithecus > Leontopithecus rosalia. The sequence goes on along the minus strand of CM052650.1, from coordinate 29,050,845 downwards.
AGCCATAATTTACGTTCAAATCTTAACTATTTACATTGTGTACTAGAAATCCTCCATTTGTTAATGACAGCAATTTTCATTCCAATTTAAAGTTCTAATATTTGGAAGATGTAAACTTCATTTTAATTTAGCTGCATAGAGATAAATAGGGTAATAAGAATTTCATAACATCTCAGATGAAATTATACATAAATTGAGTATAAACTAATACATATTTCCATTTAGACATTCAAAATTTACTTCTAAAGTCTTATGAAACTCAACTTTACTGACCTATCCCAGATTACCTTATGATTTATTTAGAAAGACATCCTTTCCTTAGCCTTTGGGAATATAACACAGACTACATACAGAATTTTTGTCAATCCAAGACTTTTTGTCTCAAATCAACTGTCAACACAGTGTTATTTCATGCTGGAATATTTCACAGTGTTCTGTATTTGAAGAAACTTTTAAGAGCATGGCAGAATTTGGGATTCTTCTTTTCATCCACACGTAGATACTTTGGAAGAAATAGCTCTGACATATGTTTAAAATGGCATAAGACAGGTGTTAGCAATCTCTTGTGGGGCAAATTCAGCTGACTACCTGTTTTGAAAATAAGGTTTCATTGTAACAGAGCCAGACAATTTGTTTAAATAATGTTTATTGTTGTTTTCCTGCTACAATGAGAGAGCTGAATTGTTGTGACAGAGACTACCAGTTCTGGAAAGTCTGAAATATTTACCATCTGGAACTTTATGGAAAAAAAGTTGACTGTTTTTTGGCATAGAGTAAAATGGAAATATTCTTAAGTTGGAGTAATATTAATATTTTAATAAAATAATTTCAGTTATTAAAAAGGAGGTTTATATACTGTGGCTATTATATGTATTAAACATTGTTTTAATTTTTTTACTTTATGGAACATACTCAAATATCTATTGTTATTAGAAGGTAGAATAAAAATGTGTATATGAAAAATCAGAATAGAATAAGCTGAATTGGCTTTCCTCTATTTTGAAACTATTGAATCTTTTTGAATTATTATATGTCCTTCAAAACCTAAAGCAAAACACACACACACACACACACACACACACACACACACACACACACAAGAATTACCTTTCTGACTTTTACAGCATCACTTTTTCCTGTACATTAGAAACAAGTAAGGTCCACCTTTTCAATTATTTATCATCTTTAAAAACATTTTTATTTTCAATTATAGTAAAAATTACAACATTAAATTTACAACCAATAACCATTGCTCAATTTTTGTTATACATATACTTATTTTTGTGCAACAGATCTCTAAAACTATTTCCTCTTTTAAAAGCGAAACTAAATCCCCAATCAATGGTAACTCCCTAACTCCCCTCCTCTCCACTCCTGGAAACGACTGAATTTTTAATTTTTTGAATTACATGTCACACATATTTTGGGTAGACATAATATTATGAAACATGTACACAATGTGTAATAATCGAATGAGGGTAATTGAGTTATCTATAACCTTAGACTTTTATCTTTTCTTTGTGCTGGGAACATTACAATTCTTCTCTTCTTGTTATTTTGAAATATACAATATAGTATTATTAACTATAATTTTCCTATTTTACTATCAAATACTAGAATGTATTACTTCTAGCTAACTGCATTTTGTACATGGTAAATGATTTCTCTTCATCTCCCGTTCCTTGTTGCATTCCTAGCCTCTGGTAACCACCATATTATTCTTTACCTTCATGAGATTCACTTTTTCAACTCCCAAATATGTTCCTTGTTGCATTCCTAGCCTCTGGTAACCACCATGTTATTCTTTACCTCCATGAGATCTACTTTTTCAGTTCCCAAATATGTTATCTTTCCATGCCTGGCTTATTTCACTTAACATAATGACCTCCAGTTCCATCTATGTTGCTGAAAATAGTAGCATTTTATTCTTTTAAATGGCTAAATAATATCCCACTGTCTATATAAGCCACATTTTAAAAATCCAGTCATTGATAGGCACTTAGGTTGACTCCATATCTTAGAGACTGTGAATTGTGCTACAGTGAACATGGAAGTGCAGATATCTCTTTGATATACTGATTACCTTTTTCAAAAATATATATACTCAGCAGTGGGATTGCTGAATTGTATGTGGTTTTATTTTTCAGTTTTTTGAGGAACCACTACACTGTTTTCCATAATGGCTGTACTATTTTACTTTCCCACCAATGGTATATCAGTATTCCTTCTCTGCATCCTGGCCAGGATTTGCTGTATGTTTTTTTTTTTTAATAATATTCATTCAGATAGTGACAGGAGACAAACAAATTCCTAGGCACATGTTGACAGGTCCCAACCTTCCAGCCTAGGACACTCTAAAGTCTGAAAACTGAGTTGCCAGTTCCAGATAGAGTCTGTGGCTAGAGTAACAACTTCCATCCCCATCTTACCCATTCCTTTTCAGTTGTTTCCTTCCAGTTGATGCCTTCTAACCAAATGAATTGTGTTCTTTCCAAGACTTCCCATGGACCAGTCCTCATGCACCCCTACATTCTAAGCCCACAAAAACCCTAGGCTTAACCTTACAGGTGTCAACCGACTTCAGGTCCCCTTTTGTTATTGAGAGCTTTTATTTCACTCAATGAAATTCTATTCTGCCTTACTTACTCTCTGCTGTTTGCGTGTCTCATTCCTCTTGGTCATGAGACAAGAAACCAAAACTCTCTAAATGGCAGAAGTGAAATCACTGTAACTCCCCTGTCTGCCAAGCTGTAGGTTGGAATAAAAGAGCTGTAACCCTCTCTCCCACTCACTGAACAATAGGAGATAAGCCACTGGGTACAACTCTCTCCTGTTCACTGAACTATACAAGTGAAAAAGCCACTGAGTGCCACATACTCCTGCTCACTAAGCTACAGAAGTGAGGAATCTGCTGGGCACTCTTCCTCCCACTCACTGAACTACAGGACCAAATAATGGCAGAACAATTCTAACTCAGGTGAGATGATATCTAGTTGTGGTTTTAATTTTCCTGGAAAGGACTTTTTGGAACTAAGTTAAGCAAGGTGCAAAGTGAGGCAAACAATTCTTCAGGGTTGAAAGAAGGTATTCTTTATTTAACTACCAGGACTAATAATAATAAGAAAACACATACACATATGTGGCTGATATACCTATTTTACTAGTTTATATTTATATATCTATTAGAGTTTTAAATTATGTATGTATACAATGTATACAGATATACTTAAGCATAGAAGGTTATAAGAACAAGAGGAGAAAACATATGTACATGTAGTTGAATGACATTCTACTCAACCTCTTCATTTCTATAACAATATAATAGCATTTGTTTTTCACAATCCTTCATGCACAGATAATAGCACCAAATATATTCCAAATTCTCCCTTGGCTATGATTGTAGCTTAAGCTCCAACATTTGGCTAGAAATATGGGAAGGCCTGTGTTCTTCTTATATTTGTCCCTCTCTCCCCCAATCCCTGGCAAACAAAATTTTTTTACTGTCTTTACAGATTTTGCCTTTTTCCAGAATGTCATATAGTTGAAATCATATGGTACATAGCCTTTACAGATTGGCTTTTCTCACTTTGGTTATATGCATTTAAATTTCCTCAAAGTCTTTTTAAAACTTGATTGCTCATTTCCTTTTATCACTAAATAATATTTTATTTTCTTTGTGTACCGTAGTTTATCCACTTGTCTATCGAAGGACATCTTGGTTGCTTCCAAGTTTTGGCAGTTATGAATTAAGCTGTTATGAACATCTAAGTGCAGGTTTCTAACCTTCAACTCCTTTGAATGAATACCAAACTGTATCATAAGGTTAGAGTATGTTCATTTTTTAAGAAATTCACAAAATTTTTTCCAAAGTGGCTGTACCATTTTGCAGTCCCACCAGCAAGAATAAGAGCTCCTATTGTTCCACATTCTCACCAGCATCTGGTGTTGCCAATGTTCTTTACCTTGGCTATTATAATAGCTGTGCAGTGTTATATCATTTTTGTTTTAATCTGTAATAGCTTGATAACATAAAGAGTTGAACATCTTTCAGTATGCATATTTGTCTCCCCTATGTCTTCTTTGTCAAACATACATATTTGGTAACAGTTCTTATCAGGTGTCTTTTGCAAATATTTTTGCCAAATCTGTGGCCTGTCTTCTTAATCACTTAACAGTGTTTTTTACACAGCAGTAGTTTTAAATTTTAATGAAGTCCAGGTTATTAATTATTTATTTAGTGGATTATGCCTTTGGTGTTGTTTCTAAAAAGTCATGTAATAACCAAGGTCATCAGGCTTTCTGCTGTTATCTTCTAGGAATTTTATAGGTTTACATTTTAAATTTAGATATATAATCCATTTTGAACTAATTTTTGAAACTGGTATAAGGTCTGTGTCTATGTGGAATTTTTCAAGTAGATTACAGTGGTTTCAGCAGCATTCATTGAAAAGATACTGTTTGCTTTTTTGTATTACTGTTGTGACTTTGGGCAGAGATTAGTTTGTCAAAGATCAATTGATTATGTCCATGTGGATCTATTCTGGGGCTGTCTTTTCTTTTGTTTTGTTTTGTTTTCCATTCTTTTTCTGATTTTTGTTTTGTTTTGGTCAATTATTTTTCCAGTACTATATTGTCTTGATTACTATAGCTTAATAGTAAGTTTTAAATTGGTATAGTGTCTTTGACTTTCATCTTCTATTTCATTATTGAGTTGGATAGGTCTTTTGCTCTCCCATGTAAACTTTGGAACCAGTTTGCCAATATCCATAAAATATCTTGTTGTGATTTTTATTGGAATTTTTTGACTCTAGATCAAGTTAAGAACTGACATGAGTATTATCATCCATGAACATGGAATATCTCCCCACTCACTGAGTTTTATTTGGTATCTTTCATCTGACATTTGTAGATTTTATCAGAGGAATCTTCAATATATTTTGTTAGATTTTAAAAAGTTCATTTTGGGAGGTGATTATGTAAATGATAATGTGTTTTATTTCAAATTCCACTTGTTCATTGTTGATGTATAGGAAAGCAATTGATTTTGTATATTAATCTTGTATCCTGCAACCTTTACATAATTGCTTATTAATTACATGAGGGGCAATTATTTTGGATTTTCTCCCTAGACAATCATGTTTATCTATAAACAGATTTCTTGTATTAAGATTTCTATTACGTTGAAAAGCAGGGGTGAAAGAGAAAATCCTTAACTTGTTTCTAATGTTAGTGGCAAAGCTTCTAATTTTGACCATTAAGTACAGCCATGGATTGCATAACTACATTTTGGTAAATGACAGACTGCATTAATAACAATGTTTTCATAATATTAAAATAACACGTTCTTACTGTACCTTTTCTGTATCTAGGCATGTTTAGGTACACTAACACTTATCATTATAATTGCCTACCATATTCAGTACAGTAACATTCAAAACAACTTTGTAGCCCACAAGCAGCAAGCTATATCATATAGTCTAGGTGTGTAGTATGATAGACTGCCTAGATTTCTATAAGTACACTCTATGATATTCACACAACAACAAAATTGCCTAATGACACATTTCTCAGAATGTATCTCCATCATAATGTGACACATGACTGTGATATTAGCTGTAGATTTTCTTTTTCTGAAGTCTAATTGGGTAGATTCTCCTCTATTTTAGGGTTTTCTGAAAACAAAACAAAGCAATCTATAACAAAAAGACGGAGGATTTTGTCATATGCTCTTTCTTCATCTATTAATGTGATCATGTAAATTTAATTTTTTAGCCTGTTGATGTGATGAATAATATTCATTGATTTTTTTTAATGTTAAACCCGCCATGCATATCTGGGATACATTTTGTGGTTGTGGCATATAATTCTTTCTACACACTACTGTATTGAATTATTTAACAGTCCATTGAAAATTTTTGCATCTATATTCATGAGAGATATCTGTAATTATTTTCTGTGTAATGTAACTGTCTTTTTTTTGGTGTTAGGGTAATACTGGCATCATAGAATGCATTAGGAAGCATTCCGACTGCTTCTATCTTCTGGAAGAAATTATAAGTTAATATAAATTTTTTTCTTAAATATTTGGTATAATAATTCACCAGTGAACATGTTTAGGCCTACTGTCTTCTGTTTGGAAGGATTTAAATTATTGATTTAATTGTTTTAGTAGATATGAGCCTATTCCAGTTGTCTATTTTTTCTTGTATGAGTTTTGGCAGATTATATCTTTCAAAAAATTTGTCCATTTCATCTAGGCCATCAAATTTGCAAGCATAGAGCTGTTAATAGCATTCCCTTATTATTCTTTTAATGTCCATGAGATATGTAGTTTTTTTCCATCTTCCATATCTGATGCTAGTACTTTGTTTATTCTTTCTTTTTTTCTTTGATGGGCTAGAGGCTTATTGATGTATTTATCTTTTCAAAGAACCAGTTTGTGCTTCATTTGCTCTATAAATTTTCTGGTTTTTATTGAATTGATTTCTAATATAACTTTTTTATTTCTTGTATTTCACTTACTTTGCATTTAGTTTGTTAATCTTTTTCCAATTTCCTAAGATGGAACGCTAGATTACTGATTTGCATTTTTTCTTTCTTAACTTACGCATTCAAATATATAATTTTCCCTCTATGCATTTCTTTTGCTGTACCTCACACATTTTGGTAAGTTGTACTTTTATTTTTATTTTAAAATATTTTAAATTTACCTTCAGATTTTTTTTAACCTTTGTGTGTTTTAGAAGTGCATTGCTTAATCTTCAAGGATTTGGTGATTTTCCAGCTATCTTTCTATTACTGAATTCTGCTTTAGTTCTGTTGTTGTGTGAGAGCAAACACTGTATGATTACTTTTTTAAAACTTTATTAATAGGTATTTTGTGGCCCAGAAAATTTATCTTTGTGAATGTTTGACGTGAGCATAAGAAGAATGTGTAATTTAATGTTGGATGAAATAGTTTATAGATATTAATTATATCCACTTGGTTGATGGTGTTACTGAACTTGACCATGCCCTTACTAATTTTTCTCCATGCTGAATCTATGTGTGCTAACAGGATGTTAAAGTCTCCCACTACAATAATGAATTCAACTGTTTCACCCCCCAGCATTCTTGTAGTTTGCCTCACATTTGTTGGTGTTCTCTTAAAAAACATATGCGTTAAGGATTGTTATGTCTTAATGAAGTATTAGCCCCTTTATTATTATATATACCCTTACTATCCCTGCTAACCATTCTTGCTCTGAGCCTCAACTCCCTGAAATTAGTAGAGTTACTCGCACTTCTTTTGGGTGTTAGTGTGATACATCTTTCTCCATCCCTTCACTTTTTAACCTATACTTTTTTTAATTTTTAAGATGAGTTTCTTCAAGACAACATATAGTTGAGTCTTGTTTTTTGACACACTTTGACAATCTCTATCTCCTAATTGTTGTATTTTGAACATTGATGTTTAATGTGATTACTGAATAATCTCTACAGCAGTTTTTACTGTTCTATTTATTGCCATTGTTGGTTTTCATTTTTGTATTTTACAATTTTTTGTCTCTTCTGATTTAATTTAGCATTTATGATGCCACTTTCTCTCATTTTTTAGCACATTATACTTTTTTTAAATTTTTAGTAGTGGCCTTTGAATTTATTATATGCTTTACAACAAACTGAAGTTCACTCTCAAAAAACACTGTATCATTTCATGTGGAGTTCAAGTACCTCATAATAACAAAATATTTCTCATTCTGCAGATTCATCCCTTTTATCATTATTATCATTCATTTCACTTACACATAAGCATATATATATAATATATATATATATATATACATATATACACACATGCAGAAGTATGCATACATGAATACATTGTTGCTATTGTCTATAACAAGCTATGCTAGCTAAAGTAGAAATAAGAAAAATAAAAGTTTATATTCAACCTTCACTTATGCTCTAATTTTCTTCCTTTCTTTATAGATCCAGGTTTGTTGTTTTTTTTCCTAAACCATTTTTCTTTCTCTACTTTTTGTTAAAAAATATTATAAAAATTAAATTTTGTTTCTGTTGAAAATAATTTTTCTATAAAGACTAAGATAATGAATTTATATATCATGACTTATTTAGTAGTTTTATATTTAAAGCCTGATTTATTTTTGAATGGGGAAAGTCTTATAAAATTAATTTCTTTGTGAGGTTGAAGGTTTTGTCCTCTCCCACCTTTTATAGTGGCTCCACAGTTCTTGAATATTCTGTTCTGTTTTTTCTCTTTTCAGTCTTTTTTCTGTTTGATTTTTATTTTGCAAGTTTCTATGGCCACTTCATCCAGTTCAAAGATTCTTTCTTCAGCCATGTTCATTCTGATAATGAGCACATTAAAACATTTTTAAATTTCTGTTACAGTGCTTTTATCTTTAGCATTTCTTTTTCATTCTTTCTCAGAATTTTCATCTCTCTGCTTACATTATCCACCTGTTCTTGTATGTTGACTACATTTTCTTTAAATTAATACATTTAATCTATTAATCCTAATTTACAAAAATTCCTGCTCTGATAATTCCAACATTCCTACCACATCTGAGTCTGGTTACAATGCATCTTCAGTCTCCTCAGCTGTATATATTTTTTCCTTTTTGTGTGCCTTTTAATTTTTTGTTTAAAACAGACATTAAATACTAGCTAATAGAAACTATGGTAAGTAGGTCTTTTATAACATAGTGGTAAGGTGTGGTAGGAGAAGAAACACTGCATAGCCCAATAACTAAGTCTCAGTCTTTCAGCGAAACTGTGTCCCTGACTGTCAACTTTATTGTTGCTTCTTAATTTCTCCTGCTTTATATGAGACAAAATGGCAGAAGTGAACAGGAATTATGTATTTCTCTTCCCCCATGTTGAAGGCTACAGAAGCTAGAGCTGGATGTTTCTCTTCCCCCCGGGTAATATACTTTCTTGTAACGTCAGCTGATTCGGCTTTGGCAAAGTAGATTTTCCTAACAGTAAACCTTGTTAAAAAGAACAGAATGCTCCGGCATGTTTCAAAATGGTTCCCTGTCCCCCTCTCTCTGCTAGAGACACAAGAAAATTTTTCTCCAATATTCAATGTGAGGATCTGGTAGATGCCCTAAGTATAGGGCTGTTTTTAACTTTCAGAGCTGTCCACACTGAACTTCCAGAAATTTGTCAAAGTTTCAGTTTTTCTTTCCTAGTATTGGTTCCCTAGTAGGTCTCTGCTTGTGGGTTTCTGCTGCAGTAAGTTGTTATTTCTCTACGTCTTCTGTTCTCTCTCTCCAATTTTGAGGGCAGTGGTTTGCTCTGTGGCCTTACTTCTCTTACAGATCTTAGAATTGATTTTTCAGTTTCACTTTACACTTGTTAAACCCTTGTACTTCTTTTTGTGGCAACTTTCAAACTCCTTATACACAGAATCAGAAAACAGAAGTCACAACACCTTTTTAAACTCGTCAAGTCACAGCATTTTAATTAAGTTCTAATTGCCCATAATTTCTTAAATATACTTAAAATATCAATTGGCCAAAACAAGTCAAAGACTATGCTTACATAAAGAAGTCTAAAAATAATTTTGATTAAAAACAGACAAAAGCATAACATACGTTATCTCTACTTCCTAAAGTAAAAATCCCTGTATTTAATTTAGATCCTTTTAAGTAGTTTTGTCTATTCCTTTCCATATTAAATATCTTTTAAATTTAACTGGAGCATATAAATTAATTTGAAATGATGATAATGATAACAGAAAAGATTCTTTGTGTTTTTATTAGAAAGGTTTTTATAATTTTTTTAAGCAAAAGAGGCATAAGGAAACTTAAGAAATACTGTGCCCAATTATTTTGTCTTAGAGATATGCTGCCCCAAGTCATACAAGTAATCTGTTTTAGAGCAACTTAGCAAAGTTGATTCCCTGACTCTGGATCTATTACTTTTACTACGGCAGGAGGCTCATGTGGATTTTGTTTACTTTATCTTTCCTTGTTTTTCAGGGGCATAGAGGGTGTGGAGCTGCATGGAGAGACTCATTTGCGTGTTGCTTTCTGGTTATCAGTAATTTTATTGGCTTACTTCTAAGGAGTTTCATGAAATATTTAGACACAGCTAAACAAGCAACAGAACAATGAGAACACACTGGACACAGGGAGGGTAGCATCACACACTGGGGTCTGTCAGGGTGAAATAGAGGAGGGACAGTGGGGGGTAGGGATTTGGGGAGAGATTGTATGGGGGGAAATGCCAGATATACGTGCTGAGAAAGAAGTCAGCAAATCACACTGCCATGTGTGTACCTATGCAACAATCTTGCATGTTCTTCACAAGTACCCCAAAACCTAAAATGCAATAAAACAGTAATATATAATATTAAACATTAAAATATGTATTATTAATTTTTTTAAGTAACACTTTTTCTGTTTTCCAGGCTTTAGGGCAAAACTCGGAGTTCACAGGATGCTTGCTCAATCAACTTTGCTCATCCAAAATCAGAAAAATCACCTCAAAAAATTTTGATGATAATTTCGTTTTTCTCAATCTTCATGAAGATGTTAGATAGTGGTCATTCTGGGGAAGAATTAAAGCCAGACCCATCCCTGTGTCCAGTGTGTCCTCCTTTTGGAGGAGGCACAAAAGTAAATATTCCAGGAGCCATCATGATTAGTAACTATATTTTACTTTTACTTTTATGTTTTCCAAAGCTAAAATAAAGCATGAAGTTATGTAATACCATCTACCAATGGCAAAAACATACCATTTTCACATGACAGAACTTATCCACATACCAAATTATCAAATTTAGTTACTTGCAGTTTTTCCGACTAATTGTTTGGAATATGAATAAAATTATACATATAATTGTTTTCAACATTGCTTCTTCTGATGGTAGACTTTCTTCAGATGCGTCAAGATTATAGGTATATCTGTGTGTATATACCTATAGTAGAAGCAGAACATTGTTGATAATTAAAGAAAATGTTGTAGGAGGTGGAGTAAGTCTTGGGAAGGAGTGCTGCTATTCATGTTCATGTACATGACTTCAATTATCTCTGTAATTACAAACAATAGAGTCATATGGAATGGATAAATATCATCTTAATACCATTTTATCAGTTATAGTCATCCTAACCCAGGCTCACTGCAGCCTCTGCTTCCGGGGCTCAAGCGATTCTTGTGCCTCAGCCTCTTGAGTATGTGGGATTACAGGCACCCGCCAACACTCTCAGAGAATTTTTTGAGTTTTTGGTAGAGACAGGGTTTTGCTATGTTGGCCAGGCTGGTCTTGAACTCCCAACCTCAGGTGATCTGCCCTCCTTGGCCTCCTAAAGTATTGAGATTACAGTCACAAACCATCATGCCTGGATCATATTCAGCTTTTTCTATTAAAAGAAAATCCTTTTGCAAGAATATAATGGGTAACACAATTGATGGGTCTGGCTTTGATTCTCCCCAGAATGACCACTATCTAACATCTTCATGAAGATTGAGGAAAATTAAATTATCATCAAAATTTTTTGAGGTGATTTTTCATATTTTGGATGAGCAAAGTTGATTGAGCAAGCATCCTGTGAACTCAGTTTTGCCATAAAGCCTGGAAAACAGAAAAAGTGTTATTTAAAAAAATTAATAATACATATTTTAATGTTTAATAGTATATATTTCTTTTTTATTGCATTTTAGGTTTTGGGGTACATGTGAAGAACATGCAAGATTGTTGCATAGGTACACACATGGCAGTGTGATTTGCTGCCTTCTTTCTCAGCACCTATATCTGGCATTTCTCCCCATACAATCTCTCCCCAAATCCCTACCCCCCACTGTCTCTCCCCTATTTCACCCCGACAGACCCCAGTGTGTGATGCTACCCTTCCTGTGTCCAGTGTGTTCTCATTGTTCAACACCTACCTATGAGTGAGAATATGTGGTGTTTGGTTTTCTGTTCTTGTGTCAGTTTGCTGAGAATGATGGTTTCCAGGTTCATGCATGTCCCTACAAAGGACACAAACTCATTGTTTTTGATGGCTGCATAATATTCCATGATGTATATGTGCCACATTTTCCCTGTCCAGTCTATCATTGATGGGCATTTGGGTTGGTTCCAGGTCTTTGCTATTGTAAACAGTGCTGCAATGAACCTTCGTGTGCATGTGTCCTTATAGTAGAAAGATTTATAGACCTTTGGGTATATACCCAGTAATGGGATTGCTGGGTGTAATGGAATTTCTATTTCTAGGTCGTTGCAGAATCACCATACTGTCTTCCACAATGGTTGATCTAATTACACTCCCACCAACAGTGTAAAAGTGTTCCTGTTTCTCCACATCCTCTCCAGCATCTGTTGTCCCCAGGTTTTTTAATCATCACCATTCTAACTGGCGTGAGATGGTATCTCAATGCAGTTTTGATTTGCATTTCTTTAATGACCAATGATGATGAGCATTTTTTCATATGTTTGTTGGCCTCAGGTATGTCTTATTTTGTAAAGTGTCTGTTCATATCCTTCACCCACTTTTGGATGGGCTTGCTTGTTTTTTTTTTCTTGTAAATTTGTTTTATTTCTTTGCAGATTCTGGATGTCAGCCCTTTGTCAGATGGGTAGAATGAAAAAATTTTTTCCCATTCTGTTGGTTGCTGATTCACTCTAATGACTGATTCTTTTGCTGTGCAGAAGCTGTGGAGTTTGATTAGGTCCCATTTGTCTATTTTGGCTTTTGTTGCCAATGCTTTTAGTGTTTTGGTCATGAAGTCCTCACACATGCCTATGTCCTGAATGGTTTTGCCTAGATTGTCTCCTAGGGTTTTTATGGTGTTAGGTCTTATGTTTATGTCTTTAATCTATCTGGAGTTAATTTTAGTGTAAGGTGTGAGGAAGGGTTCTAGTTTCTGCTTTCTGCACATGGATAGCCAGTTTTCCCAACACCATTTATTAAACAGAGACTCCTTTCTCCATTTCTTGTTTTAGTTGGGTTTGTCAAAGATCAGATGGTTGTAGACATGTTGTGTTGCCTCCGAGGCCTCTGTTCTGTTTCATTGCTGTATATATCTGTTTTGGTACCAATACCATGCTGTTTTGATTACTGTAGCCCTGTAGTATAGTTTGAAGTCTGGTAGTGTAATGCCTCACACTTTGTTCTTTTTCCTTAGAATTGACTTGGCTCTGCAGGCTCTCTTTTGGTTCCATATGAAGTTTATGGTGTTTTTTTCCAGTTCTGTGAAGGTCATTGGTAGCTTGATGGGGAGCGCGTTGAATCTGTAAATTACTCTAGGCAGTATGCCCATTTTCACGATATTGATAACATGGAATGTTTCTCCATCTGTTTGTGTCCTCTCTTATTTCGTTGAGCAGTGGTTTGTAGTTCTCCTTCAAGACGTCCTTTATGTTCCTTGTTAGTTGTAGTCCTAGGTATTTTATTCTCTTTGTAGTAATGTGAATGGCAGTTCATTTTTGATTTGGCTCTCTTTCAGTGTGTTATTGGTGTATAGGAAAGCTTGTGATGTTTGCAAATTTATTTTGTATCCTGAGACTTTGGTGAAGTTGCTTATCAGTTTCAGGAGATTTTGGGCTGAGATGCTGGGGTCTTCTAGATATACAATCATGTTTTCTGCAAATAGAGACAATTTGACTTCCTCCTTTCCTATTTGAATACACTTTATTTCTTTATTTGCCTGATAAATATTTTAATTTGTTATCAATTGGGATAGCTAAAATGAAACCCACACTGTTTTAGACATGCCTAGATAGAAAAGTTATAGTGCCAAACTTTAATTAATTAGAAGTATAATTGAGAAAGTGGGATTACATTCACTGTGATAGAATTAACTATGGATTTTTCGTTACATTCTCCTTCAAAGGTTGAGGATGAAGTCAAGTACAATTGTTTGTACACCAGTTTTTAAACCAGACCTTAAAATAGCTGTTTACTTGCTTTATGGTATTTCACTAACAAACAACTCTATAAATCAGATGCTGATATACCCATTTAACAAACCAGAAACTGAGGTGAAAAGACCCCGAGTAACTGATTCAAAACCAGCCAGATAATAAATTGTAAAACAGGTATTGCAATATTGGCTTATCTAACTCCAAAGCTCATCTTCCTTTAAGTTCTTTTTATATCCTTAAAATAACTAATGGTGTTCATAAAAATATGCTATTTATAATGTGAACTTGCAATCGTTTCACAGACAAGGAAAACATATGGTTTAAGCAAACATTTCTTCATTAGTTACTATTTCTCCATTCTAAGATCTTACCTGAAGGAATCTTTTAAGGTATTCTAGGTTTGTTTTTACAGTTGTTAATTATTCCATCATTTTCTCCCTCGAGGTGAAGTCTTATTGATACCTCTTAATTTTACCAACATATTTCATACTACCTTGCTATTTCCCACAGCCGCTAGCATTGTTTCTTATTGTGAGTAGCCTCTCTGTTAACCGTAGTCAGTTTTCTGCCACGGCATAATACTACCAACTCAAAACATTGGAGTAAAATGATTTATTATTTCTTAAGAGTCTGTGGTTACACCAGGCAATTTTTTTTCCGGTACCTCCTTGTCTCATTCATGGGGTTACAGTCTACTGTGACTTAGCAGAAACTGGATGGTTTATGATGATCTGGCTCCCATATATCTGGAGTTGTGCTGCTTGCTATTCGTAGTTCGTCTCTCTTTCATGTTGGTCTGTCATCATTTAGAAGTGCAGCTTAGCTTCCTCAAAAGAGATAAAAAAAAGCATAAACAAGAAGGACTCTTGGGGGTATTCTCTGGCATTTACATAATGTTTAATTTGCCTAATCCTATTGGTCAAAAAAGTCATAGGACTAGCCTGGATTCAAGATTTGAGGAAATAGTCTCCACCTTTTGATAGAAGGACTGTAAAATATTGTGATCATGTTTTCAATCCGCCATAATCACACATATTTATGTCAGTATTACTAGAAATAGTCCTAGTATTAGTAGTATTAAGAGGTACAGGAGGCCAGGCATGGTGGCTCACACCTAGAATCCCAGCACTTTGGGAGGCCGAGGCGGATGGATCATGAGGTCAAGAGATCGAGACCATCCTGGTCAACATGGTGAAACCCGTCTCTACTAAAAATACAAAAATTAGCTGGGCATGGTGGCACGCACCTGTAGTCCCAGCTACTCGGGAGGCTGAGGCAGGAGAATTGCTTGAACCCAGGAGGCGGCGGTTGCGGTGAGCCAAGATCGCGCCACTGCACTCCAGCCTGGGTAACAAGAGACAAACTCCGTCTCAAAAAAAAAAAAAAAAAAAAAAAAAGAGATACAGGATAGTGTAGAACTAATATCTCCAACTCCAGAGCATAATGGCTCTGTGTTCAAACCCCAGCACTGCTACTTATATCACTGTAAACTTGGGAAAATTAATAAAACTTTCTGTATCTCAGTTTTCTTGTATTTAAAATAGGGGTGCTTTAATAGTATCTACCAATAAGGGTATTAAGAGGATAAAATTGTTTGATATCATAAAGTGCTTAGAACAGTACCTAGCTTGTAGTAAGCACTATATAAATGTTCAAATTTTCCATACTCTGTAATATTAGAATTAATTAATATACTTACTTATGAAGTACTTTGAAGCAATTAAATACTTAATTCATATTTGATGCTTGAATTTAGATAGTGTCCACATTTATCATTGTTTCAGATTAGCTTAAAGTTCATATTGGGAACATATATAATACTATCTCACTTTTCTTCACCTGCCTTCCTTGCAAGTTAACCTAAATATTCTTTCTCTCTATCCAAGCCATAGTCAGTAAGTTTCTAAATATAATCAGTTACATGTCTTAAAACTATCTTCTTTCATTTAGTGCTTTACCACTGCCTTGTCTGAGACTTTCAGACCCTCATGAATGAAATATTATAGTGACCTACCTAGAAATATGACAACTTACTCTTTGTCTTGGTTAAAATGATCTCGAATACAAAACTTGAGACAAGGGGATGGGTACTGACAATCTATTTGGGAGGTGATCACAGGCAGCAGTGTTCAGGGAATGAGTTGCTGGTGTGGGAACCAGGCTCGAATCCATTGGGAGTGTTGACAATGTGAAGACTCATCACATGAAAAATGGGAAGGGTGCATTTATTAATCAACTTTCATCCTTCATGGATGAGAATCTAAACATGGGAGTCTGAAAACACCCCTACTTCACCTCCCCGCTAGGACTTCTGGGCTGTGCTTATGGGGAAACTATAACAATAAAAAGTGCCTTGAACAAATTATAAATTATACATCTTGCAACTGAGGTAAGACAGTGGGAAAATTTGGTGAATGTGAGCTCACAAGATGTGACTGAAATCAAAAGTGGATTGAAGGAATAGAATGCAGTCAACAGAGGCATCTGCTACATCCACATATAACTTCCACCCAGTTACCAGAATAAACCTTCTCTCTTAGTCCATGTAGGCTGCTATAACAAAATACCATAGACAGGGTAATTTATAAACAATAGAAATTTATTTCTCCCACTTCTGGAGGCTGAGATGTTCTAGATAAAGGCTCCAGCAGATTCAGTGTCTGGTGAGGACCCACTTCCTGGCTTTTAGAGAGTTGTCTTTTTGCTGTGTTTTCACATGGGAAAGTAACGAGGGAACTCACTGAGCAGGGTGGAGGGTGCTTGTTATAAAGAACTAATAACCTCTCAACCACTTATAAACATGCTTCAAAGCGTAAATTTTGGTGGAGATGTAAGTAGTCTATAAGCATCTTCTATGACCTAAAACTGACCTCATCAAATTCCTTTCCCCGAAGATGTCCACATACTAATCTCTAGGAACTAGTGAAAATGTTATGTTACATGTCAAAAGAGACTGTGCAGATGTAATTAAAGTTATGGACTGTAAATTGGGGGATTATCCTGGATTATCTAGATGAGCGCAGTGTAATTAGATGGGTTGTTAAAAGCAAAGAAAGTTTGCCTAGGTGTGAGAAGAAGCAAAGTGGTAGAAGATAAGCAGCAAAATGTGAAGTCAGAGAGATTCCAGTGTGAGAAGGATCTGATGAGCCATTGCTTGTTCTGAAATGAGAGGTCCGCATATAAGGAATAAAAAGAAATCTCTAAAAGCCGAAGTCTAACTCTAGCTGACAGCCATCAATGAATAGCGACCGGAGTTCTACAGTTATTAGAAACTGGATTCTTTCAATAATGTGAATGAACCAAAAAGCAGATTCTCCCCAACACCTCCAGAGAGGAGCACAGTCAATAAATACTTGGACTTTAGCCTTGTAAATCTTGGGTCATAGAAACCAATTGAGCCTAATGGAATTTTTGACCTGTAAAACTGTGAACTAATAAATTTGTATTGTTTTAAACCACTAAATTTGTGGTACTTAGGCAACAATAGACAACTTCTACAGCACGCAGAACATTTCAATCATTTTCCATCACTTTGCTGGATAATGACCAATGAATTTATTTGCAGAACATTTGATGTTAACCCAGCCTAGACTTTCAATGTCAGCTCCTGCAAAACCCCGACAGATCGAACTGAAACAATACCAAAACTACTTTCACGATTTCTACCCATCCAATCATACCATCTCATCATGCTTTTTAAAATAAGCATCAGGATTTTGAACACTGTTTCTTTGTCCTAACTTACCATGTCTTCTCTGCCTTATATGTTTCTATTCAAATTGTGAAAGAATTCTTGCCTAAATACAGAAGCAAAGAAAACTCTTTTAAGCTCGAACAGCAAATAATAGAGCAAAAGAAGGTAGAGCTAAAATAAAATATGTGGAAATGTAAATGTATTTAGGAAGTTCTGAATCATAACGAGATCAAGCAGGCAAAGCAGGAAAAGAACCGATTTTGAATGATCCTGGATGCTATTGTAAGGGGCTTATTCTTTTAATCCATCATTTGAGAGAGTCCACTGAAAGATATTTTGTAAAGGAGTTGTATAGATTGGAGGCTTTTTATAATAGTGCTCTCAAACAGTATGAAAGAGACATTCAAAAAAACCATAATGAAATTAATCCATACCATTAATGGGAAAGATACAAATTAGAAAGAGGTTTGTAACACAGGCATTGGTGGAGACAGTAATACCTAAGAAATATTTGGCTTAGTGTATCAGCAATAAAAAAATAATGAATTAGTATTACAATCTGAATGAATATGAAAAATATTATATTGAACAAAATAAGCGACATGCAAAAGAATAGGCACAATATGTTTCCATTTATTAAAGCTCTAAACACAGTAAATCTAAATTGTGGTGATAAAACTCAGCTCAATGGTTGCCTTGGGAGGATGACTCTGACTCTAAGAAGTTACATGTAAAGTTTTTTGGGATTTTGGAAAATATTTTATAGCTTGATTAAGGTGATGTTTATATAGGTGGATACAGTTTTCAAAACTCAACAAACATACATTAAAATATATGCATTTTCCAAGCCTGTAATCCCAGCACTTTGGGAGGCCGAGGCGGGTGGATCACGAGGTCAAGAGATCGAAACCATCTTGGTCAACATGGTGAAACCCCGTCTCTACTAAAAATACAAAAGATTAGCTGGGCACAGTGGTGCGTACCTGTAATCCCAGCTACTCAGGAGGCTGAGGCAGGAGAATTGCCTGAATCCAGGAGGCGGCGGTTGCGGTGAGCGGAGATCGCGCCATTGCACTCCAGGCTGGGTAACAAGCGTGAAACTCCATCTCAAAAAAATATATATATGCGTTTATTTTATGGAAATTATAACCCAATAAAGTCTATTAAAACATTTAGAGGCAAAATTTGTAAAAATATATAGATTTGAGGGGTAAGGAGAAGTGAAATTCATGTAATGAAGCCACTAACTTCAGACTTTCAACATGGACATAAGAACATGGGAATGTCATGAGTTGAGTGAGGAAATCCAGAGGTGAAGTAGGTTAGAGGGATATGATGATGATGTGTTCATTTTGCAATATTAAGTCTGCAGTGTGCAAGAAATCTTTACAGAGAGCTGATTGTATTTTTGAGATTGAAGTTCAGGATAAAACATGAAAACTTATGTTTCTGTCATCATTTTTGCTGTTGTCCATGTGCTTTATTTAATTATTATTATTTTTGTTTAGTTCACATAATGTTATGATTCAGTTTTTTTTATTGTACTTTAGGTTCTGGGGTACATGTGCAGATCATGCAGGATTGTTGCATTGGTACACACATGGCAAGGTGGTTTTGCTGCCTCCATCCTCCCGTCACCTACGTCTGGCATTTCTCCCCATGTTATCCCTCCCTGACCTTCCCACGTCCCTGCTGTCCCTCCCGTTTCTCCACAACAGACCTCAGTGTGTGATACTCCCCTCCCTGTGTCCCCGTGCTCTCATTATTCAACATCCGCCTGTGAGTGAGAACATGTGGTGTTTGATTTTCTGTTCTTGTGTCAATTTGCTGAGAATGATGGTTTCCAGATTCATCCATGTCCCTACAAAGGACACAAACTCATCATTTTTTATGGCTACATAATATTCCATGGTGTATACGTGCCACCTTTTCCTCGTCCAGTCTATCATCGATGGGCATTTGGGTTTATTTGTATTTTGACTAGTCATGGCTGATATCCTGGAAAACCATTCATGTTTATATATTTGTTAATTCTGTGACTTGCTACATTAGCAAACTCTCATCAGAACTTAAAAACTCATGGGTTTCTAAATCAGTCCCATGAGTTTCCTATGTAGACAATCATAATGTCTGCAAATAATGAAATCACTTTCTTTTCCTCAGTATTTAGTTTCTTATTGGTATTCTCATTCTCTCTCATATTGAAGACACTTTTGGCACAACGATAGGGAATAGAAGCCCAATGCCTTGATAATACTCTGAAATAAGAGGTTCCTTGCGATTCACTGATGACTAGAACAGGGAAAGAACCAATCAGTGTAGTCTAATCTTTAGTTGCATGTGCTTTAGAGTTTCAAAAAAATAGTTTTATGTCTCAAGAATGTCATTTTAATAGTGATACGGTCTTGGACAAATTGTTTAACACCCATGAGGCAAAATTCCCATAAATGTAAATTGAAAAAAAAGAGTAATAATGCTTTTCATGTGCATTTCTGTGAAGATTAAATAGTAATGCAATACCAGATATGGTAAGTTGTTTGAAATGATACCATAGTATTCACAAATATTCTTTTCTAATATCCATGGCTTTTTACAATGGTTTTGCAGGAACTCCCATGAAGGGCTAAAGTTTTTTCTCTGAAATTGGATGGCCTTATAACTTGATTTGAAAAACAGAATGTAGTACAAGTCAATAACTTCAGTCTCACACTCTAAAGATCATAGAAACCAAGAAACTGTTGTTTTATGAATTTCCGTTTTCAATATCACTGGTGTTCAGCATGTAATTGGGTAGTTTTTTTTATCAGTCAAAATGAAAATCTTCTCATCTAACAATTAAGTCTATTCATATTTATTTCTATGACTGTTATTACTGGTCTCAGCTATGAGATTTATAATTGCTATTTTTATTATAGTTGATGTATTTTAATGATCATGTAATGAATAATTTTTCTTTTTTAAAATTTACTTGATGTTTAGAAATATCAGTAGTTTTGATCCAATGGTTATCTTTATATTAATTTTTTTAAGCCATTAATCTCTGGGATTTTTTCTTTTTACATTTTACTCTGCCACTTCTATATGGGATCTTTTGATTCCCACCTATTGATTTTTCACTATTCATTGACTATATTTTTCTTATTCCAATCTCCATTTTTCTACCATTCTTTACTTGCATTATTTCAACTCTGTCAGAATACATTTTGATTTATATATGTATACATATTGAAGTATACATATGTAGTGTGTATATGTATATATGTATATCTACAATAATTTTTTGGCCCTTGCCTTTACAATTAAATGATCATGAACCATGCGTTTGCCAGGGTTTATTTAGTCATCCCTTGGTTAGATGAATCACATTTTTTAATGCAGGGATTAATATACAGCCAGGGGCCAAATCTGGCATGCATCCTGTTAAAGTATGTTCCATGAAAGATGTTTTTCAGAATTTTAAAACAGTTGTAGAAAACAGAAGAAAAAGGAAATCTGACAGAAACACACAGAACCAACAAAGCTTAAAATATTCATTATGTGACTCCTTAACAAAAGCACTTCTGACCACTCTAGTCAGTTGCTTGAGAACAGTTAATGAGTATAGTATTCCCTAAGCTATTCACTATTCAAAACAATATTTAAATAGCCTTGATACTTGATGGACAACTTAATAGTAAATATCCCTTGTTCACTTGTTTTTTAAATGAAATTTATTTGAAAAATGATGCTCCATTAAACCCTTGCTTTTTATATTGTTTTGATAAATCTGATGCCAGTCTAATCGCATTGTCTTGTTGTTTAATTGTGATTTCGTTTGGAGGCTGAGATGGTTAATTTTATATGCCAACTTGGCTCGTCCATGGTACCCAGATATTTGTTCATACATGTCTGAATATTGCTATGAAGGTATTTTTTAAATTAGATTAGTATTTAAATAGTAGACTTTGAGTAAAATGGATTACTCATCATAATGTTGATGAACCTCATCCAATTAGTTGAAAGTCTTAAGAAAATTATGACTAATATTCCCCAGGAAAGAAGACATTCTCCCAGCAGACAACCTTCAGATTCAACATCAACTCTTCCTTAGGTCTTCAATGTGTCCTTTTATCCTGAAGATTTTGGAATTGCCAGGTTTCCCAATAGCATGAACCAATTTTTAAAAATAAACCTCTGTGAGGGAATGTGTGTGTGTGTCTTGTATCTATGTGTGTAGATAGATGCACATATATTTATAATTATATACATGTTCATGTGCATTCATATGTATGTATTTTTAGATATATTTATATATGCATATACATTTTCATATATGTTCATAAATATATATATATAATTATATAGAGACAGAGATCTTTCATTTCTATCACTGTTCCCCTATGTTTAATATATATTTTTTTCTAACTGCTTTTGATATTATTTATTAATCTTTAGGTCTTTAATTACAATGTGATTAGTTGGTGTTTTCCTTTTTTTTTACTTAATATTCTTGGCATTTTCTTCATTTTATAAATCCTTGGGTTACTGTCAATTACCAAATTTGAAAAATTTTCAGGAAATAATTCTTCAAATAGTTTTGTGCATAATTTTTTTCTCTCTTCTTTTTCTGGAACTCTGAAAGAAATATGTGAATATAAACTGCTCTCCCATTACAGAAAAGAAAATTCCTTTTCTGTGTTTTTAAAGGAAAATCTTTATAGAGATGAAATTCATATACCACATAATTCATGCACTTAAAGTGTATAATTTAATGTTCTGTAGTGTATTTATAGAGTTGTGCTATAATCAGCATAGTCCATTTTAGAACATTTTTGTCATTCCCAAAATAAATGCTGTGCTCTTTACCTTACAACCTTCCCATTGTCTCTACCCCTAGGCAACCACTAATCTGCCTTCTGTCTCTATAGATTTCCTTATTACGGGCATTGGATATATGTGGAATCACACTAATGTTGTCTTTTGTCACTGGCTTCTTTCACTTTACTAAGTTAAACATTATACTTAATGTTTCAAAAGTTGATCCACCTTGTATCATGCATCAATGCTTCATTCCTTTTTATGGCTGAATAATACTTCATGGTATAGCTATAGAACAATGGTCATCCATTTATCAGTTGATGAGTCTTTGGGTTGTTCCCACATTTTGACTCTTTTGCTCTTTGACTTTTAATGTAAAAAGAAAAAGGAAAATCCTTAAATAAGACTTTCTCATGAGACTTCCAGAAATGTTAAGCCCAGGGAAAATATTGATTAGCATCAAATTGGGAATTTTGAAATACTGCTCTTTATTCTACTTATAAATCATCCTTCTATAATATAAGTATAATAAAGCAGGGATTTTATCTGTGTGGATTATGTTCTATCTCTAGAGTAGATGGTCAGTTATCTATAGAATTAATAGATGAATGTATCTTCTGTCTCCAATACCAGGGAATAGTCCTCCTTAAAAATTTCTCTGGGGTTGAGAGCAGTGGCTCACACCTGTAATCCCAGAACTTTGGGAGGCCAAGGCAGGTGGATCACTTGATGTCAGGAGTTCAAAACCAGTCTGATCAACATGGTGAAACCCTACCTCTACTAAAAATACAAAAATTAGCTGGGCCTGGTTGTGGGTAACTCTAATCCTAGCTACTTGGGAGGCTGAGGCAGGACAATCGCTTAAACTCAGGAGGTTGAGCTTGCAGTGAACCAAGATCATGCCATTGCACACCATCCTGGGCCACAAGAGTAAAACTCCATCTCAAAAAAAAAATTCTTTGGGTAAACAGTGTATTCCTCACACATTTTGTGGTGGGAGACAGTTTGATTATTCCCATGATTTATTCCATACTTACGGGTAGAATATGTCTACTGTTAGTTTTTTAGAGACTATTTCAAGATTTTGTTGTAGCCATAAAAGAAGGTCCTAAATTTTATCTGAAGACTGTGTAATATGATACTTTAATAGTTATTATGTAAGGTCACAATTTGGGGATCTAGTAAATTGTCTCATACTGAATTATATTATCTTCATCTCTTCATTTCATGCATATTCAACCAAGCATTTGTTCATCACATATGACTTTGCTGATGACTTTGCTGATAAATGAATTCACTGGCAGCTCAGTAAATGCAAAAAGAAATAGCCAAACTACTTTTCAGTTCTTTTTGAGATGTGTTCTTACTTTGTTGCCCAGGCTTGGGATATAGTGACATGATCATGGCTTACTGCAGCCTCCAACTCCTATGCTCCATCAGTTGGCTTCCCAAAGTGCTGGGATTACATATATAAACCAACATGCCTGAATATTGCAGTTATTCTAATCAATATGTAGTTTATATTCTTTTAATCCGAGCTGCCCTGGTGATTTCCTTTGAAGGATAAAATTTAGAAATGAGGTGAGGCTTTTAAGCCTTGACCTTAGGAAGACTTGCATATTCCTCTCTTGCTACCACTGTGGACCTCATCACCATTTGAGTAAGTCCAGGCTGACCTACAGGAGGCAGAAATAAACTGCCATAGAAGAGGAACCTTGAATCAATGAGCCATGAAACAACCTGGTAGCTGACAACATATTTCACATGAGTCTTGCCAAAACCAGTGGAAAACTTAACACAGATAGATGTAGCCCAAACTGCAGACTCACAAAATAGTGTCATTAAATAAATAATATTTTAAGCTACAAGTTTTGGGTTGAATGGTTAAAATATAAAGTTAATTTATGTCATTGGATCGTGGCCAAAAAGTCATGTATATCAACAATCACATGGTAAAAATGAAAGTAACAAAGTTCAGAAAAATGCAGAAATATACCTGAGAAATTTTTTCATTTTAGCTGTTTTTGAACTTATCTCTACTTTTGAATATAGGGGTAGTGTATTCCACATCACATTTTCATCATGAATTGTTATAAATAAACACATGCAAGATAAGTGTTCTCTCAGGCAGTCACTTTCCATTATTTTGGCTTTTTCTGGTCTTTACATGATCATCTGTGAAATCAACTGTGACTCTGAGAAAGTTGTTGGCAGTTGTTAATTTATTAATTGAAAAGTAGAAATAAGACTTCTACAGGAAAAAGATGAAGATGTACCAACTGAATCAGAAAAAAAATATTAGGTTAAATAATTTTTCTCAGTGAATATAGCCCGTTTTTTCAGATATTTGAAATCGGAAACATAAAATCTACAGGCATAAACATTGTTAATAATGAGGTGCTTGATATCCAGCAGCAATTCTGGCCAGCCTTCATACAAGTACAAGAAACATGCAGTGAATAAAAATGAAGTAGATTTACTATCTCTGACTAATTCATGCGTGAGTGAAACCAGATATACAACTTTGGAACTAAAAGGGGCATATGAAGTCATAAAACGTAATGTTCTTTAGTTTAAAAAGAGGAAATAGAGATTCATAGTGAGTAAGTTCTTTTGCCAGTGAAAAAACTAGTATTACACACTGGCCTGGAACCTAAGTTTTCAGAAGTTCAGTTTACTAATTCTTCGTATATATATTTGACAATTAATTATATCTTTACCATAAAATTCAGAAGCAGCTTTACTTAGTGATAAAGATACAGATATTTAGAAATTTTAAATAACATATTTAGCATGCATTTACTTAAAATCATTATACACTTTAATCTTCCTTGAAGCACATTGCATTTTTTCTTTATCTTACAAATTCTGAAGTAAACACGACTTTTTAATATGCTTTTGCATATAACAGTTTTGAATATACAGATTTAAATAACTACTTCCCATATTATAAGCTTTTGCTATTTAATTTTTATTAAAATGTTAGTTAAGTAAAAAATTTATTTATTTCCAAAGTAAATTATAGATATGAAGGCCGTGGTTAACATTCTATATTTTGGTATAAGCTTTGGTATAAGTTTGAGTTCGCTATACACATTATTAGCTTTCTACTATTGGGGCACTTATTTTGTCTTTATCTAAGTTACTTTATTTCCATGAGATTAAATTATATCATCATTGAAATCACTTAATAAGATTGTTTGGGGGCCAGGCGCGGTGGCTCATGCCTGTAATCCCAGCACTTTGGGAGGCCGAGGCGGGTGGATCACAGGGTCAGGAGATCGAGACCCTCCTGGTCAGCATGGTGAGACCCTGTCTCTACTAAAAATACAAAAAATTAGCTGGGCATGGTGGCACGTGCCTGTAATCCCAGCTACTCAGGAGGCTGAGGCAGGAGAATTGCCTGAACCCAGGAGGCGGAGGTTGTGGTGAGCCAAGATGGCACCATTGCACTCCAGCCTGGGTAACAAGAGCGAAACTTCATCTCAAAAAAATAAATAAATAAATAAAATAAGATTATTTGGGACAATGGAAATAATTGTCTTATTTTGTTTTGTGCTGCTTCAAGAAAAAAAAATACCTGGGACTGGATAATTTATAAAGAAGAATAATTTGTTTTCTCATGGATCTGGAAGCTGGTAAGTCTATGATCAAGGTGCTAACATCTTCATGGCCCTTCTTGCTGTGCTGTAACATGACAGAAGACATCACATGAGCAAGACAGAAAGAAAAGGAGGATGAACTCATTTTTTTTATTAGAAATCTACTCCACCAATAATGAACCCACTGTTGAAATAATAGAATTAATTCATTTGTGAGTTAAGGACACTCATGATTTAACCAATTTTAAAGGTCTCACCTCTCAACATGGTTGCCTTGGGAATTAAGTTTCAAACACATGCACTTTGGGAGACATATTTGAACCTTAACAATTATTATGTACATTGTAAAGATGGGAACTGCAGGATTTATTATCCTTGGATTTGTAGTTTTGGGAAAGTCAGCTACATTGTTGTTTTTAATTTGGACATCAAGACAGGACTCCTGTTTTTGGTAATGGAGAAAACCTTTGACCATACATGTAAGAAACATTTTTTTGAAACAATTGCTTTGGAAGAGGCTGGTATCCAAAACAGGAAAGAGCCTCAGTGTTGGATACATCAAGATAAGGTGATTGTTACTGAGAAATGATCTACACATACTCTTCTAATCCAAATCCGCATGTGTTTTCATCAGACACATTTTAGAGTAATACATATTATTTTTAGTAGAAAAAGTAAAGTTTTTAAGTGTGTGGAAAATTAAGTAGTATGAATAAGCTATTCCCTAGTGAAAACAGAATGGCATAATGATTTTTTTTAAATTCTCATTTGAGAAGCTTGACAGTATCAGTATCATTTGAAGTACTAGAATTCTTCCTATTGTGCTTTCTTTTCCTTTTTCAAACTCTTTTTTAAACCTTTCCTCCAGTCTCTTAAAATTAGTTAATTAATTGTTTAGTGATCAACACCATCAAAACAAATTAAGATCTATAGAAGCATTTTCCTAGGATTTGTTGCAAATTTCTAGTTATAAGAGAAAATTGTTTTATTACAGCCAGTAGACTAGGATTTATATGCAAAATGATATATATTTTGCCCTATGTTTTATTTTAACCTGGTTCAAATCAAGAGTACACCAAACATTTGAATACTCATTAGTTGAGAAAGACAAAACTAAACCAATACTCTAGGTCAGTATTTTTTTTAACTTTTTAAGAATTTTGATCAGTTCTATTTTTACCCATTGAATACTTGCACACATGCACACTTACGTATATAAGTTAATATATTTCTTACTTTTACTAAATGTGATCCACTTCTATTTTAATCTGTTCTTTTTCATTTAAAAATGTTCTTTATCTAGTTTTAGCTCCAACAGTTAAAGAGCCTGAAAGTCATCACTTCAGTTCTGACAAGTTAAGAAATCTTAACAAACTGAAAACATGACTTTCCTTAAAGTTATCAGAGACCTGAGGTCACAGAGCAAACTGATATCTTGAAATATGGAGAGAGAGGATGAATCCAAAAGTCATTGCCAAGATCTATTCATCTGGAGCAGAGACTGCCGGGGTCAGTAAGTCAGAACAAGTAATCTGAATGAATGCTGAGGACTGAGTGTGAACTATAGGGAGAGTGAGTAGCTCCTGAGGCTACAGTGTAAGTGGGTACTTTCTCCAGGAACTCCATCAGTCTCTCAGTGTCAGGATCCAAGAAGGATACCCTCCTGGCTGTGGCAGTGAGAAGGGAAGAATAACCACTGTGAAATAAATTCAAGTTTTACCCACCAAAAGATTTAATCTGTAGGGGAAAAAACTAATATAGTGTTATCCCATCCAGGAGAAGATAACTTCTCAAACACCACACTGTTTGCCTTACTGTCTTACCTAAGTGGGAATAAAAAGTTAAGAAATATGTGAAAATCACAGCCCAGAAATATCAGCTCACTAAAAGACATATTTAATCACGTGATTACACAATATTTTATTTCCCCTACAATTTACCACTACATCCAATGGGTTTCAATGAAAGAGCAGTGGATTATGGGTAATAACAACAAAGCTGTTTTAGATGCTTCCTGAGAGCAATTATTAGAAAAGCCCAAAGACAATGTTGAAGACAGAGTAAGAAAAGAAAACAAATTTTAATGCTTGGTACATACAACTATAGCAAACAGTAAACACAATCCTATTTCAAACTGGAGCAACATGGATCTTCACACTAGAGGTCACATATAATTCAGTACTTATTAACTGATACATCATGTGTGACTTTAATAAAAAGTTATAAGGCCTGCCAAAAGGCAAAAAAATATATTTTGAAAAGACAAAGCATTCATCATAACAAGAGCCAAATATAATATAGATGTTGGAATTGTCAAACAAGGAATTTCAAATAACTATAAATATATTATAAGCATATGAAATAAATAGAAAACAGTTATCAATAAGGTAGATATTAATACAACTATAATCATTTTAACTGTGAGTGGGTCTGGATATTATAATTAAAAGACAAAATTGGGAGGATAGAGAAAACATATCTAACTATAAAAATCCACTTAGATGTAGAGACATACATAGATTAAAAGTATATAAATGGAGAGTTACATCATGCTAACACTAATAAAAGGAAGCTAGTGGAGCTATTTAGTATCCAACAAAGAAAACCACAGAGCAATAAAATTCCGAGTGTTAGAGTGGCATTGCATAGTGCTAAAGGGACCAATTCTCCAAGAAAATATAATAATTCTAAAGGTATATGAAAGATGATAGTATTAGGAGGTGCGGCCTTTGGGACAGTGATAAGGTCATGTATTAGTCTGGGTTCTTTAGAGGAACAGAACTATTAGGATATATATATATACATATACGTATATGCATATATGTGTGTATATATATATATATATACATATACGTATGTGTATATATATATATATATATATATATATATATATATATATATATCCTATTTATATATAAAGGGGAGTTTATTAAGTATTGACTCACACAATCACAAGGTGCCACAATAGGCCATCTGCAAGCTGGGGAGCAAGGAGAGCCAGTCTGAATCCCAAAACTGAGGAATTTGGAGTTCAATGTTCGAGGGCAGGAAGCATCCAGCATGGGAGAAAGATGTAGTCTTTTCACATTTTTCTGCCTGTTTTATATTCTAGCCACACAGGCAGTTGATTAGATGGTGCCCATGCAGATTAAGGGTGTGTCTGCCTTTCCCAGCCCACTGATTCAAATGTTAATCTCCTTTGGCAACACCCTTACAGACACACCCAGGATCAATACTTTTTATCCTTCAATCCACTCAAGTTGACACTCAGTATTAACCATCACAAGTTGTAGAATAAAGCTCTCCTACATGAGATTAGCCTCTTATAGAAGAGGCCCGAACAAAACCTCCTCATCCCATCCAGCATGTAAAGCAACAGTGAGAAGATGCTATCTAAGAATCAGAAAGTAGAAACTCTTCAGACACCAAAATTGCCAGTATCTTGGTCTTGAATGTATCAGCATTCTGAACTGTGAAAAATAGACTTCTTTGTTTATAAGTTACCCAGTATTGCTTATAAACTAAGTATAGCTATAAGCTAAGACAGAGGCACAAATATACTTTTATCATTATAGCTCTAGACTATAAATCAGTATAGCTATAGACGAAGACAGAAACTCAAGTATAATTTTATCATTAATTGGTAGAACAAGCAGACAGAAAATTAGTAAAGCCATATTTGACATCAAGAACAATATCAATCAACTCAGTCTAATTGACATTCACAGCACACTCCATTCAAAAACAGACTATCATTCTTAAGCTCCTGTGTTTTATGTGCATAGAGAGTCCACTTTCTTGGAAATAAAACATACATTTATAATTAAAATGTTTAGAAATCACACAATATGTGTTCTCGGACCATGATGGAATTAAACTATAAATCTGTATCTAAACAATAACTAAGAAATCACCAACTATTTATAGCATGTACAGAATATTTTCCAATAGCATATGTGACAATAAAGAAATCTCAAGGGAAATGTAAAGTGTTTAGAACTAAATAAAATGAAATTACAACTTATAAAAATGTATGAGATGTACCAAAAGCAATAATTAAAGAGAAATTTAAAACATTAAAGACATATTAGAAAAAAGCAGAAATCAAAAATCAATAGCTTAAGCTTCCGCGTTAGGAAATTAGGCAAAGAGTGATTTAGTCCTAGCATGACTAAATTAATAAAACATAATAATTAGAGCAAAAATCAATAAAATTGAAAATAAGAAAAAAATGTAAACTATCAATAAAATAAAGAGCTGAAAACTTTAAAATATCAGTCAATTTGATAATTCATTAGTAAAGCTAACAGAGAGAAAATGATCATAAATTATCAATATCAGAAATAAAAGAGTAATCATTACCACTGATGTAGACATCATTAAAGGATAGTCCAGGTGTCCATTGAACAGTGCTATTCTCACAAATTTGATGTTAGATGATATTTACCAATTTATTGAAAGATATAAACTATTAACACTCCTATAAGGAGAAGTAGAAAAGTTACATATGTATGAAATACATTGTATCACTAATTAACAACCTTACAAAAATAAAAGTAGCCCTTATTGTTTTACTGGAAAATTCAACCAATTATTTAGGAAAAATATAAAGTATCAATTCTTTGCAACCTCTTCCAAAAAAACAGACAGGAGAAATATGTTCTAACTCATTTTATAGGGCCAACATTATCTAACACTAAAGTGAAATAAATTTATTACAAAGAAGGAAACTATGTACTCATCTCTTGCATGAATGGAGACATAAATGTCCCCAAAAATAGTACCTAATTCAAACCAACCCTATATGAAAAGAATTATTTATGACAAACACATGTGATTTGTTTCAGGTATTTAAGGTTGATTAATCATTGAAAATCAAATAATATGAATCAACATGTCAACAAGCTAAAGAAACGTCATGTGATCATGTTATTTGATAGAGAAAGGACTTCTTTAAAAAATCCAATGTTAATTTGCATTAAAAATACATAACAAATTGGGGATATAGATGAACATTACCAACTTAACAAAGAATCCAATATTAATTTGCAATAAAAATATGCAGCAAATTGAAAATATAAGTCAACATTACCAACTTGATAAAGAACCCAAGATTAATGAGTACTACACACTGGGGTCTACTGGGGGAAATAGGGGAGGGACAAGGGGGTGGGGGGAGCGGGGGCGGGATAGCCTGGGGAGAAATGCCAAATGTGGGAGAAGGGGAAGAAGGCAGCAAAACACACTGCCATGTGTGTACCTATACAACTATCTTGCATGTTCTGCACATGTACCCCAAAACCTAAAATGCAATTAAAAAAAAAGAAATAAAAATACAAAGCAAATGGGGAATATAGATGAAAATTAACAACTTGATAAAAAACATCTACCAAGAAACCTACAACCAATAACACATAGAACATAAGATAAGAAACAAAGTAAGAATGTGTTCTCTCAGCACACTTATTTAACACTAGATTGGAAGTCCTAGCTGCTGCAATCAGACAAGGAAAATAAATAAAAGCTATGAAGTTATGAAAGTAATAGTAATGCTATTTTTTTTTTTTTAGTGACATGGCATGATTACCTTTGTAAAAAATCTCAAAGATCCTACAAGAAGAAAAATTTCCTGGAATTAAAGTGAATATAAAAACATGAGAAGATATAAAGACAATATACAATCTAAATTGCTTTCCTTTATACAAACAATGAACAATTGGAATGTGAAATTATAAAAAAAGATACCATTTATAATAGTACCAAAGAAAGGAAATAAATAGGTATAAATTTAACTAAATATATTTGTAGCTTATATGCAGAAAATTGCAGAACTATGTGGAAAATATTACAGAAGAGATAAAGACATACTTTATGAAGCGGAGAATTCAATATTGTGAGACTGTCAGTTCTTCAAACTTTATCTATAGATCCCATTCAAAATCACAGCAAGTTCCTTTAAATATTAACCACCTGATACTAAAGTTTATAGCAATAAGCAAAAGACTTAAAGTTACCACCAAAATGTACAGAAGAAGAAAAAAAATGTAAGAACATAGAGTACCAATTTCAAGATCTATTTTAACAGATCTAATGAAGACCTTGTGATATTGTCAAAAGAAAGGATAAATAGATTAACAAAATAGAGCCCAGAAATAGAACCACACAAATATGCTCAACTGACAAAGGAGCACATTAATTCAATGTAGAAGGGATATTCTTTAACTAATAATCTTGCAAAGATTGGAAGTTCCTATGCACAAAAATGAACCTACAAGTAGGCACTAGTTATTTCACAAAAATTAACTGAAAATATATCATAGATCTTAAATATAGAAGACAAAATTCTAAAATGTCTAGAAGAAAAACTAGAAGGCCTCCAGTTTGGCAAATTTTTAAATAAAACAACAAACTTATGATTTATGATGGAAAAGCTAATAAGCTGAACCTGGTTAAAATTAAAATATTTTATACTGCAAAAGGTACTAATAAGATGAAGACACAGACCACCAACTGCTAGAAAATATTTGGAAAACACCTATAATAAAGAACTTGTGTTCAAATACAGAAAGAATACTCAAAGCTCAACAATCAAAAAAATCAACTCATTTTAAAAAGAAAAAAAATCTGAGCAAATACCTTGGATGTAAAGATGGCAAATAAACATGTGACAAGAAGTTCAGCATCATTTGTCATTAGGGACTTGCAAATGCAAATGGTATAATAGCACATTAGAATGGCAAAAAAGAAAAGAAAACACACACCAAAAAAACCTGACAATATCAAACAGGATGAAAAGCAACAGGAAATCCCATTCATTGCTGGTGAGAATACAAAATGGTACAGCCCCTTCAATAATAGTTCAGCAGATCTTATAATGCTAACAATCTAGCAATTGAACTTACAGATATATAACTAACAGATCTGAATACTTCTGTCTATGTAAAAACTTACACATATGTTTATAGTAGCTTTATGCATAATCACACAAAACTAAAAGCAAGCAAAATGTTCCTCAATAGGTGAATGGATAAACCTGTGATACATCCACACAGTTTAATATTATTTGGTGATTAAAATAAATTTGGTATGAACCTATGAAACACTAGATGAGTCTTAAGTATATAAAAAAGTATATTTTGTGATATTTTTTCCTTCTAAGTCTGTTGAATAGAGGTTTTTCCAGCATAACATAACCACTTGGAAATAATAAAATAGTGTGTAGAGAGAAAGAACATGGGAGTTCCAGAAAAACAAAAGAAAACTTCAGAAAATGATAAAAAGAATGCATACAGCAACCACATTGACTAGGTCCAGCCAAAAATTAGTGAATCTCCAGTGTGTATAGTGCGGGCTGTTGTCTCTGTGATAAACATTCCCACGGGGGAATCATGCAAGCCAGGCCACAGGGGAGCCTCTTGACCATCCCAAGCCTTGGATCTATCATGGAGAGGAGCCAGAAGACTGAGAAAGAATGGCACTGGGAAGTGTTCCATGCATGTTTTCATACCTGGACACCAATAGAAAGAAGCCATTTCTGATGCTAGCTCACAGGAGGCTGTATGGAAACCTGCCAGCTAGTGCAGGTAACAGCCACTGGTTTGGAAAGTTTCAGACCCGGAATTGGCATTCTGGTCTCAAGAAGAGGAGGGAACCTATGGTCAAACCTGAGAGTTGCATGTGGCCATGGGTGTTAGAGTTTGGCAACCCCCATTCATAGAACCAGAGAATGAGGGGATTTGTCTGAGAGGCATAGGTTTGACCCAGCTGGCAAGTTTTGCAGCCTAAGGAAATTTTACAGATTGAAGGCACTCTGCATGTTACCTGTCTAACAGTCCCAACAAGCTGCCAGAGTTGTGCCATGAGGAAGCCCTGCCAGGTCTGATGGATGAGAACAGAGCAGGTCTCAATTCCGCCTACTCCTGCCTCTCCTGACTATGGGACTGCCCCTTTTCTCTAGTACTGGGACTTCAGCACAGACACAGTCACTTCACTCATTGCAGAGGCATTTCTCCCAAGGCCTGAAGACTGCTTCCTGACTCCAGTCAGGGTCAGCCCTTGTGACACCTTCATGGGGTCCAAGTGCAGGACTGCCCGGCCCAACCCTGCCTCCGTCACTTTTGCCCTCTCCTCAAAGGCAGAACCAAGGACAAAGACCACTGAGCATTCCATAGCCCAGCCCATCATCTGGGACATCCAAGTACCTTCCCTAGTTAACAAAGGCTAAGAATAAACCCTACTGCCACCACTGCAGCTGGCTCTCACTTGTCACCAACTATGGAGGCAACATAAATGGCCATAAATGAATGAATGGATAAAGAAATGTGGCATATGTACATAGTGGAATATTATTCAGCTATGGAAAAAAATAAAATTCTGTCATTTGCAGAAACATGGATGGAACTAGAGGACATTCTGGTAGGTGAAGTGCCAGGCATAGAAAGACAAATATTGCAGACTCTTGCTCATATATGGGAAGTAAACAAGTTGATCTCAATGGTAGAGAGTAGAATGATGATTATGAGACACTAGAAGGGGTAGTTCAGAGAGGGGTGATAAAGACAGGTTGGCTAATCGGTATGAAAATAGCTAGAATAAACAAATTCTAGTGTCCAGTAGCAGAGTAGAGTGACAATAGTTGACAAAAATTTATGGTGTATTACAAAAGAGTTGGAAGAGAAGATGTGGAATGTTTTTAACACAAAGCAATGATAAATGCTTGAGGTGATGGATATTCCAATGATCCTGATTCATCATTACTTACGTGTGTCAAATTATCGTATCTACTCCATAAATATGTACATTTATGATATATCAGTAAAAATATGAATGAATGAAAATAGACAAATCTCTTGTACAAAATTTGAAGTAATTTATGTAGATATTCATCCCTTGAAAAGGCCAAAGGTCCCTCACTTCTAGTGATATCCTTTCAAAATTTATAGGATCAGCAAGGCAGGAGGAAGTGTCTTTATTGTGAAAAAAACTGGAAAACACTGTCTTCAGCCAGGTGCTCAAGGCCGTAATCAATAGTGATAAGACATGTTGATAATACGTACTCTTTTTATGATGTGATGAAAATGGTACTTGACCTTTGTGATTTTCTTCTTGAAACCCATAATCCTAGCCTAATCATGAGTAAAACATCAGACAAATTCGAAATGATGAACATACTACAAATTCTCTGACTAAAACTGTGCAAGTCATCAAAAACAAGGACAATCTGAAACACCTTCATGGCCAAGAGGAGGCTAAGGAAACATGAATGCTAAATACAATGAGGTGTCATAGATGGGAATCCGGAACAACACAGACATTAGGTAAGTACTAAGAAAAGGATCGCCTTTGCTTAATAATAATGTATCAATATTGGTTTTTAAGTTATAATAAATAACTTATCACTATTCTCACTTATCCACAAAAAGTGATGACGGAATATTCATTCAAATGATTTGTCCGATATATTTAATGCTTTCATATTTATATAATTTAAGAAACAGACTTACTACGACCACTAGAATTTATGGTCATATTTGCAAAGTAACCCCATAAAGCTGTTTAGGTCAATTTTAGTAGGAAAAAAAAATTATTCTACCTATTATATTACTAAATGTATAGCAATACATTTGTAGGGTGTTAAAAATAGGGGAAGCTGGGTGTGGGATGTATGACAACTCTGTACTATCTTCAGATTCTCTGTAATCTTAAACTGTTCTAAAATAAAACTTACTAAATTTTAAAAGAGTTATTCTAGTAGTAATGCACTAAGGTGATAATGACAATAGCAAACAGTAGAACTTATGATGTGCCCAGCACATGTAATACCATAGTACATATAATTACCACAGCCAACCCCTCAAGGAGTTCTTAATAATTCCATTTTATAGGAAAGGGTACTGGGACTCAGATAAGTTAACTACCTTGACCAAGTTTACAGCAATTAAATTGCAAAGCCAAAACTCGTCAGTTGGTCTGTCTCTAGGAGCTAGCCTCTTAATTACCTCACTATTCTATCTGTTGAACATATTAATTTCATATTTCAATTTTTGGTTGAGTTTGAAAACATTTATGTAAAATATATTAGGAAACCCAAGGAACTGGGTCCTCTGAGAGGCAACGGATAGAACAATCAGTGCCATTCCAGCACACTCTTGAGTTTTGTTCTGGTTTTTAAAAATGTGATATGCTCCTTTTTTCAACTCTGCCTACCTTTTTTTTTTTTTTTTTTTTTTTTGAGACGGAGTTTTGCTTTTGTTACCCAGGCTGGAGTGCAATGGCGCGATCTCGGCTCATCGCAACCTCCGCCTCCTGAGTTCAAGCAATTCTCCTGCCTCAGCCTCCTGAGTAGCTGGGATTACAGGCACGCGCCACCATGCCCTGCTAATTTTTTGTATCTTTGGTAGAGACGGGGTTCCACCATGTTGACCAGGGTGGTCTCGATCTGCCTACCTTTTTTTTTAAAACACATTCCTCATTTCCTGATTCTTTTCTCCCCTTTTCATTTCTTGGCCTCACTTTTGCCTCCTTAAACTTCACATAACTGACATTTTCCTTATTTAAATTTTTCTTACTTTTTAAATAAATACAGTATAAATATAGTTGATACACCTCAGTGGCATGTTGTTAATCTCTCTGGTGGCCCCAAAGATCATAGAATCAGGCAAAAATACTGCTGAATTTCTGCTTGATGAATTTTACAATTCTGCATTCCCAAACTCCCTTTTGCTCATAGTTTCCACATCATCGGCATTTCTATATTGCCAGCATATTTTATTTTTAGTTAATACATAATGTTTGTACATATTCAAAGGGTACATGTAATACTTTGTTGCATGCATAGAATGTCTAATGATCATGTCAGGATAATTAGGATATTCATCACTGTAAGCATTTATTATTTCTATTTTTCTTTTTTCCTTTTTTTCAGAGTCTTCTCCTACTGCCCAGGGTGGAGTGCAATGACGCGATCTCTGCTCACTGCATCCTCTGCCTCCCCAGTTCAAGTGATTCTCCTGCCTACCCAGTAGCTGGAATTACAGGTGTGCACCACCTAGCCAGGTTAATTTGTTTATTTATTTATTTATATAGCATCATCATATTGGCCAGGCTGGTCTCAAACTCCTGACCTTGTAATCCTCTCTTCTTGGCCTTCCAAAGTTTGGGATTACAGGTGTAAGCCACCACAGAGAGCGCATTTATCATTTTTAAGTGTTGAAGGCATTTCAAGTCCTCACTTCTAGCTATTTTGAAACCTATAATACATTGTTAACAATAGTCGCTCTACTTTTGAACAAGCATACAGTTAGATAGAAGAAATAAGTTAGAATGGCCTATGGCAGTCTTTATTGATTAAACTATTTAGGCATTTTATCCTATCAAAAATTAAAATAATCTCTTTCTATGCAAATGAGAATGTGAAAGCATGAAAAAATTCCAACTTATCCTAAGGCCACAAAATGTGATGACAGAATATTCATTCAAATAATTTGACCTATATTTTTAATGCTTTCATATTTATCCAATTTAAGAAATAGACTCAGCTTCAAATAAAGTTAATAAGATCACTAGAATTTATGGTCATGTTTGCAAAGTAACTCCACCAAGTTTTTAGGTGAATTTTAGTAGGAAAAAAAAATTATTCTACCTACTATATTACTAAACTATCTCAGCACCATCCTGAGATAAATACATAACAATATATAGTAAATAATATATTATTATGTATTTCCAGTATAACCTTATTTATCATTGCTGTATGTTTCCTTTGTAGGTTATATAACCTTTGTGCTGTTTCACAATACCTTTCCAGAGTTCTATGGCCACCAGAGTGGTCATACCATAGTCACCTTAGTATTTTAAACTCTATGTTTAGCCACGTTTTGCACAATGGTTCGGATGGGCTGCTATCAAGCTGATACAGCTCTTAAGGTAACCAAATAAGCTCTAGCCTTTACAAATGTTTTCATATTAAAATATTAATTATTGTTTTTGAGACACAGTCTCGCTCTTTTGCCCAGGCTGGGATGCAGTGTCGTGATCGCGGCTCACTGCAACCTCTGCCTCCAGAGTTCAAGCAGTTCTCCTCCCTCAGCCTCCAAGTAGCTGGGATTACAGGTGTCCACCCCCACACCCAGCTAATTTTTTGGTGTTTTTATTAGAGATGGGTTTCACCACGTTGACCAGGTGGTCTCGAACTCCTGACCTCAGGTGATCCACCCAACTTGGCCTCCCAAAGTGCTGGGATTAGGGGCTAGAATATTATTTTAAAAAGGAAATATACATGACATTTGAAATATATGCTATATATGATATATGCTCAACTTTGCAAAAGGTTACAGGTCATCGATGAAGTAAGCTGAAAGGAACTATCATCAGCCCTTTTCCTCTCTCTCTCTCTCTCTTCCTTTGCCTCCCTCTCTAACCTAGATTTGCATATGCCAGTAAATAGGACACAGCTCGTTATGAAGGCCATGCTGCCTATGTAATCAGTCCAATTAAATCTTTCCCACCAACACATTCCTCCAGATAACAACATCCTGTATGAAAATCAATGCAAGGATCAACAAATAATCATCAAATACCTAATAGAGATGGTTATGAATACATGAGGTTATTTTCCTTCTGATGATCTGAAAGGAAAGAATAATTACTGAGGACTCAGGCCTACATTTATGGGCTGTAACTTCAGCAGAGATGCCAACCGATAGCTTCTCAGCAGGGAATTTCATGAGCTATGCTCATGTTTCAGAGATGAGTGCATATCTTTATCACTGTTTAATAGAGTTTAATAGTGTTTAAACCCGTTACAGCATGTACTCTGGTGAAATGAAGTAGCTAAAAGTGTATCAAATAGAAAAATAGTTCCCCTGGATATGTGTGTCCCAGATATATTGTCTACGGAATTCATCTCGTCATACCTTCACTTAGAATTGTACATATCAAAATGGACGGTATAAAGAAGGCCTGTGCAATTCTCCAAGTGGACTGCTCTCCACGAAGATTTTCAGGTCTCGTCTGCTATGGCTCACACTACTTTAATTACTCTAGTAATCACTGCAACCATTTTCCTTTCATCTTTTAGGTTGCTGCACACCTGCAAATATATTCTATCTTTTTCTCAGTCACCTTCTCACATCTTTTAATTTGGAAAAAGAAACCTTCTTTTACTTCTCCTTTTGCATGTATTGTATTCTGTTGGAACCTACACCATACACCTTTAATTGTTCATCTACAAAAGTAGACATTTCTGTGGGCATTCCAAGCATTCTTTCTTCTTCCTTGAGCATTAGCCAAATTTTCATTTGGTTATGTATCTCTATTGAGCTCTATGCAGGTGAGCCAAGGGAGAAAATTTTACTTCCCACTATTCTGTTTCATTGCATTGAGCATTAAATAATGCATTAAATAATGCTCAATGCATGGAACAGAATAGTGGGAAGTAAATTTGACTTATAGCAAATCACAGTCCTCTCTACACCCAACTGCTGGTTGAAGGTTGGGCATATCTTGCCAGCCTATCAAATTAGAATTACTCTCAGAAATTTTACAGAAATTATTATTATTACTTTTTGTACTTTGTGCTCTGGGGTACATGTGCACATCCTGCATCTTGCAGGATTGTTGCATAGGTACATATCTGCCATGGTGGTTTGCTGTCTCCATCTCCCTCATCGCCTACATCAGGCATTTCTCCTGGTGTTATACCTCCCCATCCTCTGCACCCCTCACTGTCCCTCCCATCCCCTACCCTCCTTACCCCACCTATCCCAGTGAGTGTTGCTCCCTTCCCTGTGCCCAAGAGTTTCTCATTGTTCATCACCCACCTATGAGTGAAAACATGTGGTGTTTTGTTTTCTCTTCTTGTGTCCATTTGCTGAGAATGATGGTTTCTAGATTCATCCCTGTCTTTACAAAGGACGCAAACTTGTCATTTTGTTAATGGCTGCATGGTATATATATACCACATTTTCTTTGTCCAGTCTACCATTGATGGACATTTGGGTTGGTTCCAGGTCTTTGCTATTGTAAACAGTGCTACAACAAACATACCTGTGCATGTGCCTTTATAACAGAACAATGTAGAATCCTTTGGATATATACCCAGTAATGGGATTGCTGGGTCAAAAAGAATTTTTATTTCTAGATCCTTGAGGAATCGCCACACTGTTTTCCATAATGGTTGAACTAACTTACACTACCACCAACAGTGTAAAAGTGTTCCTATTTCTCCACATCCTCTCCAGCATCTGTTGTCTCCAGATTTTTTAATGATCGCCATTCTAACTGGCATGAGATGGTATCTCAATGTGCTTTTGATTTGCATTTCTCTAATGACAAATGATGATGAGCATGTTTTCATGTTTGTTGGCAGCATAAATGTCTTCTTTTGAAAAGTGTCTGTTCATCTCCTATGCCCATTTTTAAATGGGTTTGTTTGTTTTTTTTTCTTGTAAATCTGCTTTAGTTCTTTGTAGATTCTGGATATTAACCCTTTGTCAGATGGGTAGATTGCAAACATATTTTCCCATTTTGTTGGTTCCTAGTTCACTCTAGTAATTGTTTCTTTTGCTGCGCAGAAGCTCTTAAGTTTAATTAGATCCCATTTGTCTATTTTGGCTGTTGTTGCCAATGCTTTTGGTGTTTTAATCATGAAGTCCTTGTCTATGCCTATGCCCTGTATGGTGTTGCCTAGGTTTTCTTCTAGGGTTTTTATGGTGTTAGGTTTTATGTTTAAAATTTTAATCCATCTGGAGTTAATTTTTGTATAAGGTGTAAGGAAGTGGTCCAGTTTATTTAGAAAATTGAACCCGTCCTTATGATAGTTTTATGACAGCAATCTTCCTCCTACTACAGGATATATATTTCTTACTAATTGGTGATACCACATCATGCCTAGGAATAAAGAAAAATATAAGAAGTAAGAATATTTCAGAGAACTGATGTAAGAACATTTTCTAATTAACTCCAAATTCAGTCATGACTACACCATCCTTAATCTCAGATTTTTATTATATAAGACAGCAAAATTACGTTTAACTTTGAGCTATTTCATGATGTGACTTGTTTCTCTTAAAAATTAAAGATAGCTGATACATTTAAATTTTTCGATTTTTAACATCTTTAACTTTAAATAAAATAATAAGCCCTGTCCTATTTATGGTGTAAAGGTTTGAAATAATGTTTGTATATTTGCTTTGTAAACAATGAAATGCTATAAAAGTAAAGCATTATTATTACACTGTGAAATAAATATATTTACTATCAGAATTACTTGTTTGTCCTCTACACTAGATTTTAGATACTAAGCAAAATTTCCTCTGTATTCAAACCTTTATAAATGCCTCAGCATTAACAATGCTTATAAATTATACTAGCATTTAATACTCTTCATTGCAAATGTGTGACTATGTTGGTTTCCCAAAGTCATACTATTTTGCAGTAGAATTTTGTGTAAAATACCATTCTTCCACACTTCGAAATTAATGATCTTAACTTTTTTTTTAATGCCAAATTGCAGGTCTTTATTGCCAGCGGCCACGGAGGACTCACGTCTCTCCAACCCATGGCCCCGAAAGGAGGGTGACAAGACCTTTTTATGCCAGTAAACCACCTCCGGCGTGAGGGTGTGGGGCGGAGGTTGGGGTGAAGGGATTCAGACAATCTGAGGGCCAGGGGATTTCTTAATCACCTCCCGGGCAGAGAGGAGGGTGCGGGTCTCCAGACATTCCAAGGGCTAGGGGACTTGTTGTCACTTCAATTGTTACATTCTCTGCCACGATTGCCACCTCTTCTTTTCCGATTGTTGTTTCCATGTCCACGAATTGATTCTTTCTCGCTTTTCTTCTCTCTATTCTTTTTGTTTTCTGAATTTTCTTTTGGAATATCTCTTGGGATATTTTTTCGACTTATTGTGACGACCGTTAGTGACCAATGTGGAGTCTCTCATGGTATACAACATGCACACTAGCTTTAGGTATCAGCTTAGACTTTTCACCAGAAGTGAAGCCTGGCAATACACTCCACCTTTTAGATCCATCCTAGAGTCTGAGCTTATTGATCTATGGTCTGGGCTTTGGAGAGCTGCCCCAACTGATATCAGAAACCCTAACCAACAAGCCTTGCTCATATTCCTAGAAATATTTCAAAGAGTGTTCTTCCACATGTAGGTTATTTCAAATACATTACTGGATATCTTGTGAAATGAGTCCATTTTCACTGACGTGATTGGGAAATTCAACCATAAAAGGCCTACACAAAAGATTTTAGAGATACAGTTTTAAAGAGAAGGATAAGAAAAATGGCAGCAAGATCTTCCTACTTAGTAAATTAAAGATACATATGTATGTATCTTTAATTTACGTACTTTAGAATCATACCACTACCAATTAGCAACCAAAAGAGCACATTTCATTTTATTCAGCTGCTGATGGATAAAATTTAAACTCCGTAGCAGGGCATTTCAGGCCTTTCCTAATTTAATTACAATCTTGCATTAAAATATGTCTATATTAGCATAAAGAAAAATACCATTAATATTTCATAAATAGATTATGTATCATTCTACATTATAAATGTATCTTGTACATGGTGGTCTCTGTCTCTTCATCTTAAACCACACTCCTTTGCTGATATATTTTTTTACAGTACAGTTGACTAAGGAACAGTTCTAATTATCTATTTTTACTGATGCTCCCTTGACATTGAATGTTGTGTAATACAAACTCCCTGCTCTCAAATGGTGACTTTTTTTATGGGCTTTTTTGTGAGTGGGGGAGCTTAGTAAAGAAAAATAATATTTTCTTACACTATCAGCCTTTTAAATGAGCCCTAACAGAATGTTGGGCAATTCATCAGCGCCATTGGGCCTTTCTTAGCGCAGATTGAGAGATGACAAAGGTGACATATACATGCACCCAACAGGATTTGAAGCAAATATACTACAATTTAGAGTAGATGCTCACCAGAACTACACTGGACAGATCGCAATCCAAAGTGTGAGGATGTCTTCTTGCCTAAACTTATCTACAAAATGTAGCAAGCATCTCTATAAATCAATGAATCATTGGCATGATGATGATGATGACGACACTAATTATCATTTACTGATCACTTAAATGCCCAGTATCATTTTTAAATGATATTCTTATATAATGCTTGCACCATCATTCTGAGGTAGGTATTATTTTATTTTCATCTTCATATTTTTGAATGAGGGACCTAAATTTAAAAGGATAAAACAATAAAGGCAAACATTTGCTCTGTATGTATAGTGTGACAGGTACTACGCTAAGTACTTTACATGTACACATATCTCATCTACACCTAATCACTGCTCCATAAAGTAAGTTCCACTTTAATCCCCATTTATCAATGAAGAAATATACACATGCAAAGGGAACTTGCCCAAGATCACACACCTAGTTTTAGAGTAAGACTCAAATCCAGTTGTGTCCTACTCTGGAAACTTAGCTACTAACCACTTTATAATGTCTTTCTCAGATTTGTATTTTACAAACCAAATAGACTTTGTCGTCAAATAGAACTGACTTTGAATCTTGGCTCGGAAGTCAAGCAGCTGTAATTTTAATGTCCTGAGACTCAGTTTCTTCTGTAAAATTAAGTAACAATAAGAGCTACCTTGCAGGATTGTTTAAGGGTTACATGTAACACTGATATCTATAAGGTTTAACTCAGGGGTTGGTGGATAGTAAACACTCCATAAAGAATAGTTACTATTACTCATTTTAAGATTTGGAACAAAAATATTTACTTTAATAAATTATATGTAAGGTCAATGTTTAATATTGAAAGAGATTGTTAAAGAAAATGTTTTTATTATTGTTGTTTTCTGCTCAATACTAGTGCAGAAAATGACAATAATAATCATATCATAAAAGGAAATACAATTTTAGAAAGATAGTAAATTGTCTTACATCTGTATGATGCTGTGGAATATGTACATTGGTGTTGTACAATATTTTTCCTCCTACTTCTAATTATTTTCCTTAGATTGAGTAAAGCAATCTGCTCTTCCTCTGCCATACAGGTAAAACAGAGGTACTAAGTGATTATCCAAAGCAAGAAATGTCTAGTGGTTGAACTGGAACTCACTCTTCCTATCAACTCTCTCAATACAAATCTATAACCTTCTCTGTATCAGGAACTGTGTACAAGAATATACACCAGCCTACTAGTTTTATATATAGTTGAAATCCTAAGTACAAAATCACTTTACATACTTATGTATTAGTTTCACAATATAAAAACGTAATGTATATACAAATGCCGGTTCCCATCAAGAAACAGACTGCGTAGCACTAATACAATTTTACAAGCACTCATTCTAAAAGTCATATTCACTGCTACTTAAGAGAATAAATCTGACACTACCATAAAGGAAGAAGAAAAATATAAACATTTAAATAGGAGAGGTCTTTGAAAAATATTATGGTTAGAGGAAGTTGATTTTCTTCCATTTATCTAAGTCAAAGCAATTGAAAATAACTTGCATCTGAAGAGAAAAAGTGATACGTATTAAAAAGCATAAGTGTATTCACTTTTAGGAAATAAGAGCTATT
The DNA here is from genome assembly GCA_028533165.1 of Leontopithecus rosalia. NCBI lineage: Eukaryota > Metazoa > Chordata > Mammalia > Primates > Cebidae > Leontopithecus > Leontopithecus rosalia. The sequence goes on along the minus strand of CM052650.1, from coordinate 29,006,301 downwards.
TTCCTTGAACAGACATTGTTATGTGGAATAATAAATCAAAATTAGATATTTGTGCTTTTAAATATGATGCTTGATTATAGTTTCTGTATGTGAAAATATTAAGTATGATTCCAGGACATTATGTTAAAAGTTTCAGATATTTAAAAAATCAAAAATTTAAAAAGACACACTGAACTGTTGAAAGTTACTTATTGATTCTGGATATTACATCTTTGACGCATAGTTTGTGAAGTTGTCATAAACGTGTTCATTGTTCATTTGCTTCCTTGATAGCTTCCTTTGCTGTGCAAAATCTGTTTAGTTTAATTAGGTCTGACTTGTTGATTTTTGTTTTTGCTGCAATTGCTTCTGAGAATTTTGTTAGAAATCCTTTGCCAAGGCCAATGTCCAGAATGTTTTTTTCTAGGTTTTCTTCTAGAATTTTTATATTTTGAGGTCTTGTATTTAAATATTTAATCTGCCTTGAGTTAATTTTTGTATATGGTGAAAGGTAAGGAGCCAGTTTCATTCTTCTGAATATGGCTAACCAGTAATTCCAGTACCGTTTATTGAATAGGGATCCCTTCCCCTTTGCTTGCTATAATTCAACAAACAAAAAACAAACGACCCCATTAAAAAGTGAACCAAAGACATGAACAGACACATCTCAAAAGAAGACATATAAGCAGCTAACAAACATGAAAAAGTGCTTAATATCACTAATCATCAAAAAAGTAAAAACCAAAACCAAAATCAAATGCCATCTCATGCCAGTCAGAATAGCTATTATTAAAAAGTCAAAAATAACAGATGCTGGAGAGGTTGCAAAAAAAGGGAATGCTTATACAATGTTGGTGGAAATCTAAATTAGTTCAACATGGTGAAAAGCAGTTTAGAGATTTCTCAAGGATCTTAGAACCACCATGTGCAGAGAAATCCCATTACTGGTATATATCTACAGGAAAATTAACAGTTCTACCAAAAATATACATGAACTTGCATATTCTCTGCAGCAATATCCACAATAGCAAAGACATGTAATCAACATACATGGATTGGCTAGAGAAAATGTGATACATATACACTGTAGAACACTGTACAGCTATCAAAAAGAACAAAACCATGCCCTTTGCAACAAGAAGGATGCAGCTGGAGGCCATTATTCTAGGAAAATTAACCCAAGAGGAAGAATCAAATACCACATGTTCTCACTTAGAAGTGAGAGTCAAACAACAAGGTACACACGGACATAAAGAATGGAGCATACACTGGGGACCACTAGAGGGGTTACCAAAAAAGTGGGGGAAGGACTGAAAACTACCTATTTGCTACTATGCTCACTACCTGGGTAATGAGATCATTTTACCCTGAACCTCAGTATCACACAATACACCCATGTAACGAACCTGCACACATACTCCCTGAATCTAAAATAAAAGCTGACCTAATATAAAAAAAAGATATGCTATTACCAAACCAAAACAAATGAACAAACATCCTCTCCCACCAGGCTCTGTTAATTAGGAAATATTAATGCTTAGCAACTTCTGTATCCCAACACTGAGGAAAGGTGGAAAATGGCCATAAAACATAACAAAGCAAGTACATAGGTAATTACTAAAAAGAAAAAAAAAAGAAGTAACACACAAATACCTACTAAGTGTGTTGTATGCTACTTTTGCTTTTTATTAAATCAGGCTCACAGAACATACTGAAAAATCCCATGTGACATTGTCTTCTCATTGCCACTTCATCTTTTCAAACATACACGGCTTTCTGATACTCACTCTGAGATTAATCAGCCTCTCACTCAGTACCAAAAATAGAGGTCTTTAATAAGAAATTCCTCTACTCTCTATGCGATGTTTCTGTCTTCAGTCAAACCTCTTTCATTCCTTTTTATTTCGGAATAATTCTATTGATCTCATTCACTCAACCCTCCTTTGGGCTTTTAAAAAAAAAAATTAGTGTTTTTACATATAATTTTTTCTTTTTCTTTTCTTGAGTTTTGCTCATCCTAATGTTATGATCAAGTCTCCTTCATGAAAAAACATGCGCTTACTCCTTAAAGCCCTTTTAAAGAACGCTGTAAGCTTGGACACTGCAGCATGTTGAAACGATCAAAAGATAATTCCTTAGATATTCTGGACTACGTAATAGTTTACTGATTACTTAATATGTGTTGGGCATAGAGCTACATACTTTCAACTACTCTTTAAAATCTCAGAAAGCATTGTGTTTCTCTGTTAAGCCTTAGATTGGATTTCCAAACTGAATGCATTTTTTTTTTTAGAAGTAGTCTTGGTCTGTCACCAGGCTGGAGCACAGTGGCGCAGTCTTGTCCCACTGCAACCTCCGCCTCCCGGGTTCCTGAGTAGCTGGGACTACAGGCACGTGCCACCATGCCTGGCTAATTTTTGTATTTTTAGTAGAGACGTGATTTCACAATGTTGGCCAGGATGGTCTAGATCTCTTGACCTCATGATCCACCATCCTCAGGCTCCCAAAGTGCTGTGATTACAGGCGTGAGCCACTTCGCCCGGCTAACTGAATGCATTTTTAACTTGTATTTCTTAAAAACGTATACTTGGAAATATTATACATGCTAGTCTAAAAACAAGGCTAAATAGGGTTAGTGTATCAAAATTTTATTCTGTATCATTTTGATTTTTTTCTAACTTAATTGGGCTTATATAAAAAGTTCGATATGTCCTTGCAGGCGGAGGTTGCGATGAGCCGAGATCGCGCCATTGCACTCCAGCCTGAGTAAGAAGAGCGAAACTCCGTCTCAAAAAAAAAAAGTATAAAATAATAAAAACAATGACTACAATGACAATAATTGCTCTTCTTGGAGTCCTGAATAATAAAGAAAGAAAATCTAGAATATAGCTTTTAGGAATTAATAGGCAACAGATTGATCCAGAAACTAAAAGCCTCCATGAGGTGTAAAATGTATTTGTATTTAAAGAGAAAAGCTGAGAGCTAGAAAAATATCTGATAAAGTAATAAAATATTGTAGTATCAGACTTTATCCATTGTTCGTTTTTGGATTATGAAAAAGTTCTAGGTGTGGCCATGAAGTATATGAAGGCATTGGATACAGGAGAAACAATGATAAAACATGTGGGTTCAATTATTACGAATTCCCAAAGACACTATTATAGCCCAGGATAATGATGACTCCGAGGACAGCCATGACGTCAGCGACAAATCTTTGGTGAATAACAGAAAGTGATTATAGCAACAAATGAATGTATTGAAACCAGATGATCTGAATTCAACAGTGTTTTTATCTAAGAATAAATGATTAATAGTTTGGAATGGTAATTATAACAAGGAAAAATATCCTTATTCCTGTTCTTGAAGGCATCATTCTTGTCATCAATGTGTGGTGGCCTAGAAGATCAACAAAAAGTTGCAGGGACCACAGGAGAGGACATGTATTCTGTGGAGATCAGGATTCATTTAAGAAAATAAAATAATGGGCAGAAAGAGTATTCATTGTAGTTAATTGCAGTGGAGCTAATTAATAGATCAAAGAGTACAGATTTGGCAGAGAGGGCAGAAATCGGAGTGTGAGTTGAAGGATTATTGGATACTATTTCAAAGAGAATATACTATTAAACTGGCTCTGTATCTCAAGGTAGTGAATTGACAGAGACAAGAGGTGTGTTAGAATTCCCTGCTATCAAGATAACTTTGGGCAAAAGTCCGTTCAAACTGGTAATAACACAGCCAGAGGTATTTGGTGCTGTTTGCTGATAAACAACGTTTTATACTTATTGGCCACTCACATTTATTATTTTGTTTATATTTTCACATACAACTTTTACTAGAAAAATTGTGAATTTCCTATTTACTTGTCTTCCAAGGAGAAAGACATTTATTCCAAAAAGGAAAAGGGAGCAGAGAACAATGATTCAGTCCCTTAAACAATTTTTGTATCTATAGATATTCTTTATAAAACAACTCTAAATTATTTTTCATAAGGAAGTATATTTCTTTTATTATTTTGATACTTGCATATCTATTTTCCAATATTATTGTCTAATACTTCTGTAAATCACTCAGAAGCAGCTTATATTCGTGTGACTCTAAGCTACATATGTTTTTTATTATTGAATATTATCCTTGATCTGACTTTGTCTGATAAAGCTAAATTGAATTGAAATGACAAAAACACACCTCTTACTAGAAATATTAATTATTCACAGACAGCATTCAAGTATCTTGTACCAAATAAATTAAGAAAAAAACATCTCCAATACCTCACAAGGCAATTTTGGGGAAAACAACATTCACAGTATTACTCATGTTGATAGAAATATAAGCTGTTTTAAAAGACAGATATGCTGCTTCTTTCTCCAGTGCCGTTTAACGATTTCTCATAGGCATCCTTATAAGGCCACAGAGGTTAAAGGAGGACAGACAAGGGCTCTTCAGTCAGGCAGTCTTGACTCTGCTTAACTCATTGATTGGCATTTATTGGTGGTATTGGGCTGCTTAATATCAGAGCCTCCACTGTTAATATTACACTATATTGCCTTTCATAGGATCAACTCACATGGCGGTGATGAGAAATAAATGAAATAAATATCTTTCCTATGCTTTTTATTTATTTTATAGTATAGGACAGTGAAGCAATTTTTTCAGGATCCTGAAGCTATTTGATATTAAAAACAAATAAGCAAAAACAAAGAAAGAACACTGTCTTAACTTCATATCCAGTGCAATGTCAAATATAACATATTTGTCTTATCCTTGAGAACATGTTTTAAAGTATAATTGCTTTACTTAAGAAAAAAAATCAATGAGATCTATAATCAATTGGTTTGAGTCCTGGAATTTTTTTTTTATAGTAGAAGAAACACTGATCTTGGGAATGGTATTGTCCTTATTCTGCAATCTCGTCATAATTATATGTATATTACAAACGCATATGATTTCTCTCTATTTTTATTTTCACACAGTTTTTAAATAATATACAGAAATCACAGAGGTACATTATTGCTAAGATGTAAAGATCATCTGTTGAAATGATTAGTCATTAATGTATTCATATGCTAGTTGATTAAAAATATTTAGTGTATATATTAGGGCTTTGTAGAGGGACAGAACTAATGGGAGTTTGTTAAGTGTCAACTCACATAATCACAAGGTCTCACAATAGGCCATCTGCAGGCTGAAGAGCAAGGATAGACAGTCCGAGTTCCAAAACTGAAGAACCTGGGAGTCCAATGCTTGAGTCCAGGAAGCATCCAGCATGGGAGAAAGATGTAGGCTGGAAGACTAGGCCAGTCTCTCTTTTTCACATTTTTCTGCCTGCTTGTATTCTAGCCATGCTGGCAGCTGATTAGATTGTGCTCACTCAGATTCAGGGTGTGTCTGCCTTTTCCAGCCCTCTGAGTCAAATGTTAATATCCTTTAGCAGCACCCTCACCAGACACACCAAAGATTCAGTACTTTGTATCCTTCAATTCAATCAAGTTAACACTCAGTATTAACCATCACAAGTACACCCCTTGTCAACTTGAACCCATACAAATCTCCTGAGACCATACATAATCTTCAAATAAAGATAATTAACAAAGTCATAATTATGCCTAACATAACACAACCATCCTTCCTACAAGTGGAAACACACCAAACCCCAACCCAAATACTATGACATAAAGTTAACAATACATAAATCCTGATATGAAGTCAACATCTTATGTCATGTGATAAAGGACAAAGGAAATAAAATGAAGTTATTGTCTCAGTAAAAGTGTATACATGCACAGACATGTTTTTAACAAAAGAAGGAAATACTCATGACAATTAGTTCTCATTTCTGCAGTTGGTCACATAGGTGGTCGAGACTGGTATTGATGACTACCTTCTTCTACTACCCATTCTGTATTCCCTTTGCCTTAAGCAAGTATTTCGGCAGGTAGTTTTTTTACTGGTGGAGTGACCCAAACCTTCATTCCTAAATGAAGTCCTAATTTGTCGTCCTGCCTGGATTGAGCTGTTGTAGTTTCCCATTGACCTTAATCACAGGGCATGGTAATACTAACAGACTCTCTAATAGATGTCCTGAATTCCATGTATACATACCCGTCCTTACCTCTGTTGTGGAGTAGTAGACTGATTTCATCTTGCTACTTCAGGTCAATCAACCCAGTAAAGTAACTCCCTTCTCAGCCTGTTGACTTAAAGGTAGGAGGAGCCCAAAGTGTCCAGGTGGCATTCTGAACTTTCAGTTTAATGGCATCATTGTTGTCTCTTTGTGGCAGCCTTCCTCCCTCCAGAACTAAGACCTCTAGGCCAGCAGAACTTAATGTTGCAGGAAGAGGAAGCAAAAATTTTGCCAGTGGATCACTGGAGGTGATAGTGAGTAGTGCCACGTCCACTTCCACACCTTGATTCCTGGACTTGCGAATCTTGGCTATGGGAGAAATAGTGACATATATTGGCCACTGATTCAGAGCATACATGGACTTCTGGAGAACTTTGACCCAGCCTTGCAAAGTCTTGTCACCTGGTTACTGTTATAATTGTGTCTTTAAAAAGGACATTATATTGTTCTATCACTCCAACTGCTTCAGGATGATGGGGAAAATGGTAAGACCAGTAAATTCAATGAGCATGGGCCCACTGCTGCACTCCTTTAGTTATAAAGTGAATGTGTTGGTCAGAGGCAATGCTGTGTGGAATACCATGACCATGGATAAGGCATTCCATTAGTCCGCAGATGGAAGTCTTGGCAGAAGCACTGCATGCATGATAGGCAAACCCATATCCAGAGTAAGTGTCTATTCCAGTGAGAAAAAACCTCTGCCCTTTCCATGATGGAAAAGGTCTAATATAATTTACCTGCCACCGATTAGCCAGCTGATCACCCTGAAGAATGATACCATATTGAGGGCTCAGTGTTAGTCTCTTTTCCTGGCTAATTGGGCATTCAACAGTGGCCATAGCCAGGTCAGCCTTGGTGAGTGGAAGTCCATGTTGCTGAGAGCATGTGTAACCTCCATTCCTGCCATCATGCCCACTTTGTTTATAGACCAATTGGGCAACGACAGGGGTGGATGGGAAAAGAGGCTGAGTGATGTCCACAGAAGAATCATCCTATCCACTTGATTATTAAAATCCTCCTCTGCTGAGTTCACCCCTTGGTGAGAACTCATGTGGGATATATTTATCTTCACAATTTTTTACCACTCAGAGAGGTCCATTCACATACCTCTTCTCCAGATTTCTTTATCACCAATTTTCCAATCATGCTTCTTCTAAGTTCCTGACCATTCAGCCAAACTACTGGCTAAAGCCCATGAATCTGTATACAGCCATGAAAAGTGCACAACCAGGTGTACTGCTCAAAGTTCTTCCCACTGGGAAGATTTCTCTTCATAGCTATTCTTACAGGATGTCCTAGAAAGGGGCTGTAGAGCTGCAGCTGTCCACTTTTGGGTGGTGGCTGCATATCCTGCAGAACCATCTGTGAACCAGTCTCCAGTCTTCTCTTCCTCTGGCCACTGATCATAGGGAACTCCCCATGAGGATATCGGTGCAATCTGGGAAAGAGAAGGCAGGGTGGCAGGAGTATAGACTGTGGGTATTTAAGCCGCTTCCTCGTGTAACTTACTTGTGTCTTCACTTCCATTTGATGACAGAATGCTGCTGTACATGGCCCACTTTATGGCTAGATGGGTCAGAAAGCACCCAGTTCATGATAGGCAGTTCAGGTTTCATGCTGACTTGATGACCCATAGTAAAATGTTTAGTTTACACCAAAGCCCATTAATGGGCCAAGGGTTGTCTCTCACAGGGAGAGGAATTATCTGCAGAAGATTGCAGGGACTCACTCCAAGATCTTACAGGCCTCTGCTGTGATCACCTTTGAGGCCTGTCAAAGGCTCCAAACAGCATCCCCACCTGCCACTGACACCTCAAGCACCATTGGACCTACTGGGTCATATGGCCCTAATGGCAGAGCAGCTTGCACAGCAGCCTGGACCTGTTGCAGAGCCTTTTCCTGCTCTGGACCCCACTCAAAACTGACAGCATTTTGAGTCACTTGATAAATGAGCCAGAGTAACACACCCAAATGAGGAATATGTTTCCTTCAAAATCCAAATAGGCCCACTAGGCATTGTGCCTCTTTCTTGGTTGTAGGAGGGGACAAATACAGCAATTTATGTTCCACCTTAGAAGGAACATCTCAACGAGCCCCAAACTAGTAGACCCCTAGAAATTTCTCTGAGGTAAAAGATCCTGAAATTTAGTTGGATTCATTTCCCAACCTCTGGCATGCAAATGTCTCACCAATGAGCCCAGTGTGTTTGTTACTTCTTGCTCACTTTATGCAATCCACATAATGTCATCAATGTACTAGATGAGTGTGTTATCTTGTGAGAGCACAAAACGATCAACTTCTCTCTAAGGAAGATTATGTCACAGAGCCAGAGAGTTGATATACCTGAAGAAGTACAGTAAAGGTATATTGCTGGCCTTGTCAGCTGAAGGTAAATTGCTTCTGGTGGGCCTTATAGACAAGAATGAGGAAAAGGCATCTGCCAAGTCAATGGCTGCACATCAGGTACCAGATGATGTGTTCATTTGCTCAAGCAAGAAACCACATGTGGTACAGCAGCTACAATTGGACTCCCCACCTGGTTAAGTTTACAATAATCCACTGTCATTCTCCAAGATCAATCTGTCTTCTTCATAGGCCAAATGAAAGAGTTCAATGGGGATGTGGTGGGAATCACCACCCCTGAGTCTTTTGAGCCCTTGATGGTGGCACTAATCTCCACAATCCCTCCAGGGAGGGAATATTGTTTTTGATGTACTATTTTCCTAGGTAGAGGCAGCTCTAATGGCTTCCATTTGACATTTTCCAAAGTAATAACCCTCACCCTAGCAATCAGGGAGCCAAAGAGGAGATTCTGCTTGCTATGCATTCTGACACTGGAGAAATGACCATAAAATGAGTCCAGGGACTGACTGAACCTGCTGTAAGTCAAACCTGAACTAAAACTCCATTAACTGCCTGACCTCCAAAAGCCCCTACTTTAACTGGGGGACCAAAATGACATCTGGGGTCCCCTGGAATCAACATGAGCTCAGAGCTAGTGTCCAGTAGTCCCCAAAATGTCTGATAATTCCTTTATCCAATGCATAGTTACTCTAGTTAAAGACCAGAGGTATATTTGGGGAAGGATGGGAGAAAGATTCATTGCTTAAATTGCTGGTAATGTAGCAAGATCCTTTCTTAAGGGGACCCAGACTCCTCTCCATTCAAGGGGTTCTGGATTTGTAAACTGGTTTAAGTCTGGAAAGTGATTGAAGGGCCATGATTCTCCATTTTTATAATTCAAATTAGTCTTTTGTCTATTTGACCTGTTTTCTGCTTGTATAAATTAAGTAGAAATGCAGTAGGCTTCCTATCAATTTCACTTATAGAAACACCATTATTAATTAGCCAATGCCAGAGCTCTACAGGAGTCAGATTATTCTCACTCCGTTGCCTCTTCTGTCTATTATGGTAGCTATGCCAACCTTGTTTTTAACAGTTTGATGCTGCCAGTTGGCCCCTGCCACCTTGGTATCTATTTATTCCCAATCTATTTAAGTTTTGTAGTTGAATGTCTGTAATTCCTATTGTTAGATATGACATACACAGAAGAGCAATTACAGGGCTCTTCAAAGATCCATAAGCTGCCCTCACAAATCTACTTTGCAAGGCATTGGTCCAGGGTATATATTCTGGACCCTCTTAGCTGGGATGAGTAAGTCTAAAGTGACTAATCCCCTCCATCATCCTAGTCTCCCTAAGCCTTTGGATCCCTTCCTCTATGTTAAACCAATGGAGAGCAGCCATTTCCAGCTCACTCAGAGTAGGCCATTTTTTAATCCATATTTCAGAAAAGCAAGCAAATAAACTATTAAAACCATTTTAACTCCACAAGCTGCAACATTAAATGCAGAGTCCCTACTTAGTGGCTTCAGTCAATAAATTCAGCCTGATCCAACTCTACATTCCTTCCCCCATTATCCCACATCCTTAATATCCATTCCCATGCCTGTTCTCTAATACTTGTAATATAAATTATAAAACTTAGGCAGTTCTTTTCAAGTGTAGTGCACCTCTTCATGGGTCAAAACCTCAACCTTACCTCTAGGGGCCTGCTGGGACTTTAGTCTACTTATAGGTCTAGAAGTAAACAGGAATGTTGAGGGTGGCTCCTGAGTAGAATCAACATTATCTTGCCTGGCAACTGCCTCAGGAGCAGCCATCATGTTGCCTCAGGCAGTGCAGGTTTTATCACTGTAGACAAAGGTAGAAAGGTTGATGGCAGCATGGGTTGAGAAGGGCATGTTGTCACTACTGTGGATAGGGAAGCTGTTTCTCCTGGCAAAAAAAGTTTCATCAGAGTTTACAAACTCAGTGTCCCCAGCTTCATCTGGGTCCTCCCACACATCCCCATTTTAAATTGCAGGGTCCCATTCTTTGCCAGACAATGCCCTTGCTTTCCCAGTAGACACCTGGCGAGGCTGTGCATGGTCATTTGCATGATAAGAGCTTGTGTCTGTTTCTCCATAATTTCTGCTTTCTCTCTATAGAAGGTAAGACTCCCAGTCAGAGCAATCTTAACAGATTTGAGGCTCAGTACCATAATTTTAAGGATAGAGTCCCTGAGTTCATTATTTTCTTTCATCACTTTGTCCACTAAACTTAGGACCAACCAACCAGCTTCATTAAGTTCCTTGGTTCTCCTCATATGGTCAAAGGTATTACATATAGTGTCACTAAACTCCATGGCTCTTACAAGAGAAGAATCATGAGGATCGAATGCATTTATTTTGCCGAAGTCTTTAAACAGTTCATGCCAAGGATAACCAGTGTTCTCCATACTATTAGAAGTAGAGTCCTTAGCATTTTTGGGTCTAATCATATTAAGCAACCAACTCCAGAAACCCCAAAACCAATGAAATAATTTCATCCTTAATATTCTGTTTCCCTAGAACACCATTCCTGCTACCCAAATCTATATTATTCAGCATTCTCTAAAAGGATAGAACTAATGGAAAACATATATCTATGGGTTTAGTAAGTATTAACTCACACAATCACAAGGTTCACAATAGGCCATATGTAGGCTGAAGAGCAAGGAGAGCCAGTCCAACTTCCAAAACTGAAGAACTTGGAGTCCAGTGTTTGAAGGCAGAAAGCATCCAGCATGGGAGAAAGATGTAGGCTGGGAGGCTAGGCCAGTCTCTCTTTTCACATTTTTCTGCCTGCCTATATCCTAGCCATGATGGCAGCTATTACATTGTGCTCACCCAGCTTAAGGTTGGGTCTGCCTTTTCCAGCCCATTGACTCATATGTAAATTTCTTTTGGCCAACATCCTCAAAGACACACCCATGATCAAGCTTTGTACCCTTCAATCCAATCAAGTATTAACCATTAAAGTGTACTTTCTTTATCCAAAGACACTCAATATTAACCATTAGCATGTATTTTCTTTTTTTTTTTTTCTAGGCACAGGCAGCAAGTGGCACAGTGATGTCAGGCCAGGGAGGCAGGACCCTCACCCATGTGTTGGGCCCCTACATGTTCATGGGGTTATTCCTGGCATCTGGCGCATGTGTGTTCTGTGAAGTCAGACAAGATGCTGGCTGTTTTCTTTCCTTTTTTCTTTTTTTTTTTTGGAAAGAAAGAAAAAAAAGGAATATGAAGGGGAGGAAGAAAGAGGAAGAAAAAGATGGAGAGAGAATGGGAATGTGGCTTTATTCTAAAAATGGGTATTAATAATGGCTGATCAATATTTTGTGTATTTAAAATGGAGAGCTCTATAAATATTTATTGAGTTTACTTGTTCTGGATCTGAGTTCAAGTCCTGGATGTCCTTATTAATTTTCTGTCTCATTGAGTCTAAATCTCTTTAAGGGTCTTATGTATCTGGGTGTTAGGATCATTAACTCTTATTGTTGGATTGATCCTTTTACCACTATATCTTTGTTGCTTTGAAATCTATTTTATCAGATGAGAGAATTGCAAGTCCTGCTTTTTATTTATTTATTTATTTATTTATTTACTTATTTATTTATTTATTTATTTTTGCTCTCCATTTGGTTGGTAAATCTTTCTCCATACTTTGTTTTGAGTCTTTGTGTATCTTTGGATGTGAAATGGGTCTGGATGCAGCATACCATTAGGTTTTGGCTATATCTTTTGATTGAGGGATTTAGTCAACTTAAATTTAGTGTTACTGCCATTTGATGTTAACTGGTTATTTTAGCCATTCATTGATGTAAATTCTTCTTTTTTTTTTGAGACAGAGTTTCGCTCTTGTTGCCCAGGCTAGAGTGCAATGGCGTGATCTCAGCTCACTGCAACCTCCGCCTCCTGGGTTCAGGCAATTCTCCTGCCTCAGCCTCCCAAGTAGCTGGGATTACAGGCACACACCACTGTGCCCAGCTAATTTTTTGTATCTTTAGTAGAGACAGGGTTTCACCATTTTGACCAGGATGGTCTCGATCTCTTAACCTCGTGATCCACCCTCCTTGGCCTCCCAAAGTGCTGTGATTACAGGCTTGAGCCACTGCACTCGGCCATAAATTCTTCTTTATGTTGATGCCCTTTACTTTTTGGTATAGTTTTAGAAAGGCTAATACTGGTTGTCCCTTTCTATGTGTAATGCTTCTTTCAGAAGCTCTTGTAAGGCAGGCCTGGTGGTAATAAAATCTCTGAGTACCTGCTTGTTCATAAAAGATTTTATTTTTTCTTCAATTGTGAAGCTTAGTTTGGCAGGATATGAAATTCTGGGCTGAAAGTTCTGTTCTTTAAAGATGTTGAATATCGGCCCCCACTCTCTTCTGGCTTGTAGGGTTTCTGCTGAGAGATCTGCTGTAAGTCTAGTAGGCTTCCCTTTGTGGGTAACCTGACCTTTCTCTCTGGCTGCCCTTAGTATTTTCTCCTTTGTTTCAACCCTGGTGAATCTAATGATTATGTGCCTTGGGGTTGCTCTTCTTGAGGAATATCTTTGTGGTGTTCTCTGTATTGCCTGGGGTTGAATATTGTCCTGCTTTGCTAGATTGAGAAAGTTTTCCTGGATAATATCCTGAAGACTATTTTCCAGCTTGGATTCATTCTCTTCATTGTGTTCAGGTACAGCTATCAAACGTAAATTAGGTCTTTTCACACAGTCCCATATTTCTTGAAGACTGTGCTCCTTCCTTTTTATCCTTTTTTCTCTATTCTTGTCTTTTCGTTTTATTTCATTAAGTAGGTCTTCGACCTCTGATATCCTTTCTTCTGCTTGATCAATTCGGCTATTCAAACCTGTGCATATTTCGCTAAGTTCTCATGTTGTGTTTTTCAACTCCGTTGGTTGAAAAACTCTGTTATTTTCTTTATCCAAAACTACATTGAGTGCTAAGATAACACACAAACTCTGATTTCAAAAACATAAATTTTTTTTTTTCAAATTTAATTTTGGAATATATGTATCACTATATATACATGTTCACATATGTATAATCCATTACAAATACTTTTTACTAATGTAAGATCTAAATTATTTTACTTTTCGATTTTCTTACTCCCTACAAGAGTAGGAAATTGAAGCAATGCCAAGGTCATCTCTTGGCAGACTGCCTCTTCCCGTATAGTCTCATAAGCAGTGTTCATTGACCTGTCTCCTAGTTAGAATTTCCAGAGGTTCCAGCTGTCTTGTTTGCTCTACTATAATAATAACCTGAATTTACAATTTGATAAATATCCTTCAGAAATTGGATTAGGACACGAATAGAAATTCTGGTACCAGAATACAATTAGTTACTGTGCATCGTGAATTCCAAAGAGATACTTACTAAATAAAATTTGATAAATGTATGATTCTATTATCATACAGTGGCAATCTCTTGAGTACCCACTAGGTTATAGGCATATGTTCCTAAAGATGATCTATTCATATTTTAAAGCATTAATCATCTAAATGTTTTTGCATTGGCTCATCTTCAATTAGATGCATCCTTTACTCTCCTTCGAGAGGACACAAATTCTACGTAGTTCTATTTACTTCAGAGATATATTAACAAGATCTCTGTTTTGAAGTTTTGAGCTCATGGGCTCACTTCCAACCATATTACTGTCACTTTGTGACTGCTGAAATTAACGCTGTAAAGTTACAGAACTTTTAAAAATATTATCTGTGAAATGTTCTTGCATAGAAATAGGTAGACTAATTTCATACAGTCTATCTGAAAGCGTCATTTATTGACATCATTCCAAGACTCATTAATAATGTGCTCTCTATAGTATATGGTAGTGATACATCAGTGCCTGTAATGCTCAGCATTGTTTGTTAGATTTTTTTAATCCCACATCCCCTTATTAGCAATAAATATCTGCTAAATTATTCTTATCTCTAATTTGGCATCTTTTATTTTAGCATTAACTATTTAACATGCAGTTCAGTTGATGTATTTTCACTTTGAGGAAGCGTATATACATATAAACACACATACATATAAAATAATATTTATCAAAAATCAATAACACATTTGCATTAGCAAATCAGATAACATTGTTCTATTATATTTTTGTATTTTATACTTTTTAAAAAAGAGATTTACATGTGTACTAAGATGGTTATAAATGGACAAAAATTCATAAATATAAAACAACATTACCACTTTCAAGTTTGCAAGGTAAGGGAAATGTCCTCAAACAACAATAATATTAGTAATATTAATAATTCAATTTACATTTTTACTAGTACTTTTTAATTGACAGGTATTCATAAAGACATTTGGAGTGGTATTATCAACATTTTGTAGAAAAGGACCCTCTTCCTGACTATCCTATGTGAGTACATAAAAGCATTGAATCCAGACATCACAACTGTAAGTCAAATGCATTTTCCATTATAATGAGAAAACAAGTTATGGAGAGGAAGGCAGCAAATCACACTGCCATGTGTGTACCTATGCAACAATCTTGCATGTTCTTCACATGTACCCCAAAACCTAAAATGCAATAATAATACAAAAAGACCTTCTCTACTAAGAGTAGAGAAGGAGAAGAAGCTCAATAATTGGAGAATAATTCCTTGGTAAAGTGAGGCTCAACCTATGTCTTGCAACACAGCTAGGATCTGGGGCAAACTGAAATTGGAAAGGGTGGAGGGGTGGGCAGGTTTCCAGGCAAGAGATGGAAACAGGAAAGAGAAAGCTATGGGAAAAATAATGATAATATTCAAAGTCCAAGTGATTATCATTTACTTTAGTAACTTTTAGCATAAGGACCCTTAAATTCAGAAAATTTGTACTTCAATAACTTCATGGTTAAACAGTGTTTTAACTCATGGCTAAAAAGTATTAAAGGACTTTCTAAATGTCATTAGAAGTACTTTTTACTATCTCTATATAACCTTTGTGAATGTCATTTGTGTATATTCTAATGAAGCAAGTTATATAAAACTAGAGTATTTCTTTGCAATGTAATCCATCTAAAAACCTTAATTAGAAAGTCATGTAAAATTTTCCTATTACTAATTATCAAAACTTTGCTTCCTTAAAACTATCTGCTATTCATACTTGCTCTTCAAAGGAAGTCAGATATCTTGGTTTGTGAAAATTCAGTTACTGCTCTGGTAATCCAGGCCCAGGAAATGTTGTGATTTTTCTTTTTAAACACACCATATATATTATTTATTCACAGCTATAACTGTAAATATCTAATACCTTTGGCTATTATCAAAAAAAGATTTGCAAAGGGAATACTGGAAAACAGTATTTATGTTTTCTGTTTCTTATTCAACATATATAGCTGCCTGATGTCAAGTGACTGAAAATAAATCTGCATCGTATATACAGTATGAAATAATACGAGTTTGAAATTTGGACACACATTATGAACATTGTAATTTAAAATTTTGCATTTCAAGTTTGAATGTTAAATTGCTACAACTATAAAAGTGACTAAATTTTTTTCCATTTGAAAATGGTGCCCAATAACATTTAAAAAACAATACCTAGCTCTCCAGTTATTTTCTTCTCTAATGACCAACCTTGGTGGCAATTTAAACTTTTCATTAATCAAGAGTTTTACAAATTAAAATAGTCCTAGCCACTCCCAATTAATGAAATTTCTTTACACTTATCCAGGCAGTCAGTAATATAACTTCTTATTGGACCAGAAACTACTAGAGAAAAAAAGAATATATTTTAGTGTATTAAAAAGTAGAACATTTTAATCATTTATTTCAATACTTTTACTCATTATTTAACAAATATTTTATTGAATAACTACAATGCATAATTTGCTGGGCACTATGAGTATAACAAGGGACACAGAAAAATCTACCCCGATAAAGCTTACATTTTTGAAATAGACACAAGGGGGATAAAGGTAAAGTATATGAAAAAATCAAGTAAAAATAAGCACTATGAAAAAAATAAAGAATGAAAGAACTAGAGAGAGAGAGAGAGAGAGAGAGAGAGAGAGAGAGAGAGAGAAAGATGCATATAGTGTTGCTGGTTAAATATAGTGGTCAAGGAAGACATTATTTATAAAGTGACATTTGAGAGCATACCTGGAGAAGGGGAGAGAACAAGACACGGAGCTCTCTGGGGAAAGATTCCAGACAATAAAAGCCAAGGTACAGTGGTCGCTGACAAGGAGAGAGTAAGTAAAGGATTTGTGGAAGATAACATCAGACATATGGAGAAGAGCAATCAGGTAAGGACTAACAGAGTGTTCCAGGGACTTTAGTTTTTAATCTGTATTATATAAGGACATATCAGAGGATTCCAAATAGGTAAGTAGTATACTGTAGCATATTTTAAAGTGAAATATAAATGGATTGTAGAGGGCAGATAAAGGGTAGTAGATTGTTTCTGAGCCAACTGGAAAATACCAGCCAAAAGGATAAAAGCTGCACTGGCATGTGACTTGATAGGTGTTCATCTTTACAACTGAAAATGAGAAGTAGGCACACTGGTTCTATTTTTATGGTAGCACCAATCAGCTTTTCCGGCAGCTTAGACGTGGTGAGGGAGATAACAAGAAAATCCAAGAATTCCTGCCCAAATTTGAGCAACTGAATGAAGCAGACATTTGTTGAGTAACATCGCTGAGGATATTAGTTAGGATTTGATTCTGGAAAGAGGTTAAGTTGAAACTGCCTATCATATAAGTAACTGGAAATATTGGGTAAGTAGTTGGATATATGAAACTGGAGTTTAGGAGCATGTTCTGGGCTAAAGATATAAATTTGGAAGTTGCCATTGTGTAAATTGAATTACATGTAATAAAACTAGATGAAACAATTAAGGGACTGTGCGGAAATAGGCAAGAAGGTCAAGAAACGTGGCCTGGAGTACCCCAACATTAATTGGGCAGGGGGTAAAAACAGAAGAGTTAACAAAGAAGAGTAAGAAGATAAATTTAGGAGAATATTCCATAAAGTCACAAGAAGGAAACGTTTCAAGGAAAAGGGAGTGATCCACTGCTAATGGTTGAATTAAGGTGAAGACTGAAGTCCTTATATGTTGGTATTTAGGAGGTTGTTGATGATTTCGATCAGAACTTTTTTGCTAGAGTTTCAGAGGTGAAAGTTTAATTGCCATGGATTCTATAAAGAAATAAGGAAGAATTACAGAGAGTGTGTATAAACATTCATGTTAGGGCATTTTCTTAACAGAGAGCAATGGAATAGGATATTAGATGGGGAGGAAAGTAAATATAAAAGATAGTTTTGTTTGTTTATTTGCTTTTAAGATGGTTTATTCTTATGTCAGTGAGACTGATTCAACAGACAAGAAAAAATATTATGGCATCAAAGAGAAGGGAATATTGCTAGAATAATGCTCTTGGCTCACTACTTGGGATCTAGCACCAGAGAGGAGTAGGCTTTTTATTTTTTATTTTTATTTATTTATTTTTTTTTTTGAGATGGAGTCTTGCTCTCTCACCCAGACTGGAGTGTGGTGGCACAATTTCAGATCACTGTAAACTCTGCCTCCTGGGTTCAAGTGATTTTCCTGCCTCAGCCTCCCGAGTAGCTGGGACTATAGGCATGCACGACCACACCTCGCTAATTTTTTGTATATTTAGTAGACTTTAGCCAGGATGGTCTCAATCTCCTGACCTCGTGATCTGCCTACCTCAGCCTCTATAGCAGTACAGGTATTTTTACATAATGATAGGAGGAAAGATAGAGTACTTCGGTCTATGTGTAGCTACATGCTTTGGTACATGTTTTGATGGGAGCTTATTTAAATTCTTTTTTGATTGGTTAGATTTTCTCAGTGAAACATTATCTGAGCTTGAAAATGAGAAGTTTCAGTGGTTTTCAGAGAGAAGAAGAAGGTATTAAAAAGTCATCAAAGAGAGTAGAAGAATGATTAAGGAAATTTAGCAGGATTAAAGTACTAAGAAGGACTGTCGGCCAACTGAAATTATTGTCTATGATTTTACTTTGAAATTAACCTGACCTGTGTAATTTTCACATACAGTTAGAGCACTCCTAATCCAAAACTTCAAAATCTGAAGTGATCCAAAAATCTGAAAGTTTCTGAACACCAACATGATGCCACAGTGGAAAATTCCACACTTTACCAGTGTAATGGATCACAGTCATTAATTGTGTCACATGCACAGAATTATTACAAAATATTGTATAAAACTATCTTAAGGTTATGTGTATGAGGTATATATGAAACATAAATGAATATTTGGGCTTGGGTCCCATATCCAAGATATCTCATTACATACATGCAAATACTCAAAATTTTGAAAAATTTGGAAATCTGAAAGAATTATTGTCCCAGACATTTTAGATAAGGGATGCCCATCCTTTATTTCTGAAGGTCAAAATAAATAAATTGAACAGAAATGAATCATGGCCTCATATTAAAACAGGCATTAGCCAAAAATAGCAGACCCACCAGAAAGTTCTCAAAGTTGAGTTTCATGCTAACCCTAGAGATCTCAAGACAATGTCTTTTTACATGTAAGATATGAGTGCTTATGTAACAAACTCCAGTGTGAAATTGCTTTCTGTGTTCTAGATAATGAGATCCAAACATTTTTAATACCATGATTCTGTAATATTGAAGGTGGAGCTTTAATAGATGTATATAAATGAATATGTGTGATCTATATGTTGCATATATTTCTATACATGTATTAAGACAATTATATGATAATCTGTTATATATAATATGCAACCAAACAAAAATATAAATATATATATATCATATATTGTATATATACAGTAGATAGCAAAACAAAAATAGAAATAGATATTTTAAGCATTTTACATTTTATAAATAACTTTTTTCACTAAAATATAGCATTAATCACATATTAAAGAGGAAATTGTGTGTATACTTCATTTAAAAGAAAGAATTTTCAATAAACATGCAATCATAAAGCAATTTAAAAGCCTAACTCTAAATTGTCTCTTTCCATATTTGATTATACTGACTCTCTGAGCTGAAAAAAAAACACTTCAGAAAATTATAGTTTTGATGAGAGAATTATAAACTAATTCTTTTTTAATTATAGTAAAATAGACATGATAAAATTTACTATCTTAATTATTTTTGAGTGTACATCTCAGTAGCATTGAGTACATTCACATTATGTGCAACCAGTCTCCAGGTCTCTTTTCATCCTGCAAACCTGAAACTGTACTTATTAGACAACTCCTTTTTTCCCCTATACCCAGCTCCTGGCAATCATCATTCCACTCTGTACTTTGAAATTTGACTATTCTACATACCTCATATAAGTGGAATAATTCAAAATTTATCTTTTTGTGAAAGGCTAATTTGATTTAGCGTAATGTTCTCAGGATTCCTTCTTTTCATTGCTTTTGTCATAATTGCCTTTATGTTTAAAGGCCTAATAATAGTCCATTGCATGCACATACCACACTGTGTCCACTCATACATGAGTGGATATTTGTGTTGTTTCTACTTTTTTGCTATTATGAATAATGATATTATAAACAAGAGTGTACAGATATCTTTTCAAGAACCTCCTTTCAATTTTGGGAGTATATACCCAGAATTAAAAATGTGAAATTCCATTGTGAATTTTATTTTATTCTATTTTTAATTTTTGAGGAACTACCATACGGTTTTACACTGAAGCTCTAGCATTTTACATTCCAACCAACAGTACACAAGGGCTCCAATTTTTCCACATCTCCACCAAAACATGTTATTTCTATTTATTATTTTTGATGGTATGATATGATGCAAAGTAGAATCTCATTATGGTTTTGCTTTGTATTTCCCTAGTATGTGGCGATGTTGAGCATATTCTCATGTGTTGATTGGTCATTTTGTATCTTTTCTTTGAAGAAATGTATTCAACTTTCACCCATTTAACAAAAAATCATTATTATTTTTTAAGAGATGGGATCTCATTCCATCACCCAGGCTGAAGTGCAGTGGCGTGACTACAGCTCACTACAACCTTGAACCCCTGGGCTCAAGTGACTCTCCCATCTCAGCCTCTGAAGTAACAAGGACTACAGGGATGTGTCATCACATTCGGCTACATGCAAAACTTTTTTGTGGATCTCCTTATGTTGCCCAAGCTGATCTCAAACTCCTGGCCTCAAGTGATTCTTCCACTTTGGCCTTCCAAAGTTTTGGGATTACAGGTATGAGTCATCATGCCCGACCATACAGCCATTTTTCAATCAGGTTGTTTGTTTTATGGTCATTGAACTGTAAGAGTTCTTTATATATTCTAGTTACTATCCTTTTATCAGATATGTCATTTATAAATATCATCTCTTATTCAAAAGTTTGCCTTTTCATTCTTTTGATTTTTAAAACTATGCTCCAATTATTTAAAGATTTTATTCAAAATTCAGGCATACTCTTTTATCTTCCCTGATGTTCATCCATTATTTCTTTTCACTAATTGAATTCTGTTGCATTTTATCATATTTACCAAATGCATCCAGAATTCAGTGACATTCTTATTTTGAAAGAATTTTAAACAGATAGAAAATCTCTTTTTAATGTTGTATGTGAATGAAGAACTTTTACAAGTGATAGCATTTCTGGAAGAAAATTAAATAATGTTAGAAATATTCCCAAATATTTGTTTTCAAAAATATTCTCTCCATGACATTTGCTTTATATAAAAAACCCTTCTTTTAAAACTTTATCTTAACTTCAAACAAATTTATTTTATGTTTTTTGCAGCTATCTGATAAATGGTGTCTAGTAATGGCCATGTGAATGTCAGTAAATTTCTGACATACATTTTGGAAAAGAAAATCTCAACTTTATATTTGACAACTCTTAGGAACTTAACTAAGAACTACCCAGTGTAGTTCTATGTGCTACAGATACTTCTCATATCAAAGTATTTAATGAATTTCAAGATCTATATTATTTAAGATAATTTTTCTTAAATAAAATGCTTGATTAAATGGACTTTTAGTTAATTCTGCAGAGAATGATGATGTAGTGAATGTATTTTATATGTGGTATTATATCTATAAGCTTACCACTGTGATATGGTTTGACTGTGTCCCAACCCAAATCCCATTTTGAATTGTAACTCCCACAATTCCCACGTGTTGTAGGAGAAACCTGATGGGAAGTGAGTGCATTATGGGGACGGGTTTTCCCAGTGCTGTTCTTGTGATAGTGAATGAGTCTCATGAGATCTGATGGTTTTAAAAATGGGAGTCCCTGTACAAGCTCTCTCTTTGCCTATTGCCACCCATGTAAGACATGATGTGCTGCTCCTTGCCTTCCACCAAGATTGTGAGGCCTATCCAGCCATGTAGAACTGTAAGTGCATTATACCTCTCTTTCTTTTGAAAATTGCCTAGTCTTGGACATGTTTTTATCAGCAACATGAAAACAGACTAATACATACTGTTTTTCTTCTCCTTTGGTTACCAAATATAATACCTCATCAATGACTAAAATGATCTAACACAGTTTTTAATTAGAGAAAAAAAGTTGTATTAAGAATATAATTCATGACACAGTTTCTTTGATATTTCAAAATGTGACCTTTTTGCATTTCCTTACAGAAGTGTAATCTAGCAAATAATGTACAATGGGATATATAAACATCTGTGCTTCCATCCAGTTGTATATATTTGTCATCACAAAAAAGAAATTGATTTCTCAATTATATTTGGAATATATTTCTTACACACCATTATGTAAGAAATTGAAAGTATTATTTGACTGAGTATTTAACTAAATAGTTAAATACTATAATAGTTGTCACCACACTGGTTGGTGCTTTTCTACCAGAATAATACACTATCAATAAGTTTAATTGCCAACAAAAATTTTTGGTAATTGTAATTAATATACCTTTTAAGAATAAACTTATAATTAGTAAATTCTATATAAAAATGTTAATACCATTAATTCAATATGACACATTTGTCTACTTATGTGGATTATTTAAAAAATAAGTACAATTCAGTTAGGTTAATTTTGACAGTTTGTTCACTTTATTGATTGAATTTTGACAAATTTGTCCACCACAAACTTGCAAAATCTAATGAAAAATTGTGACAATATGTTTTTACAAATGAAGTTCATTTAAATATTAATAAATGAAAAATTTTTAAGTAAACACAAAATTATTCTATTAGAATACACATTTGTTGGAGGTATTATTTTTGTCTATAACAATTGCTGTACATCTTTAAAACAGTAAATGGTTGGGTTTCTTTTAAAACTTTTTTTTGCCTTTTAGGAGCAGCTCAGGATTGCAGCTCCCAGTGAAAGCGCAGAGGGTAAGTGGACGCCTCATTTCCAAATGGATCTTTATTGCACACAGACCAGGAGATTCCTACGTGGAGGAGCCCTACGGGTCACCAGCACAGCTGTTTTTGTTGGCGTGGCTTTTAGCTGACACCACTGTTTTGCTGGCGCCACAGCACAGTGGCTCTCCATACATAATACACGGGTCTGGTTGCCCTTTTAAGCTGGCCAGGAGATTCCCAGGCAGTGCTGTTGTTTCAGCCAGCGCAGTGGGTCCCCGCACAGGAAATCACACAGATACTGGCACCCTTTCAGCAGGCGACTGGAACACCTAGGAGAGAGTCAACCATTCAACTTAAAAAAAAAAAAGGCTCTGAGGTAGGGAGCCAGGTGATTAGGCTCGGCAGGTCCCACCCCCACAAAAACAAACAAAAAAAAACCAGCAACTGGAAACACTCGGGGTTGAGAGTTTCAAGGCAAGCACAGCTGAAGCCAGGATGGTGCAGCTCGGTGGGGGAGGGGCGTCTGCTCTTACCGAGGCACTCCACCCCTACTTAGGTAGTCCGCCATTGCTGAGGCAGCTTGCCGTTGCCGAGGCAACCCACCATAACAGAGAGAGTCCGCCATTACAGAGGCAGGCCACCATTGCCAAGGCAGTTCTAACCACACCCATATAAGCAGGACTACAGGGAAGCTCAACAGCAGCAGGGTGTAGCTCAGCAAAGCCTCTGTAGGCAGACAGTGACTAGGCTGCCTCCTTGCTGGGCAGGGCAGCCCTGAAAAAAATTAAAAATGTAGCAGCACAATGGACACTCATAAATAAAGCCCTAAATCCCCGGGACAGAGCACCTGGGGAAAAAAAGGCAGTTTATGAGTTCTGCTGCAGCAGACTTAAACGGACCTGCCTAGCACCTCTGAAAGAACAACAGAGCTCACAGCTCAACACTTGAGCTCCTATAAAGAACAGACTGTCTCCCCAAGCAGCTCCCTGACCCCCATATATCCAAAGAGTCACCTCACAAAAGACTGATCAGACTGACAATTGGTGGGACATCATTCTGGGACAAATATAGCAGATGAGGAAATTGGTAGCAACCCTTACTGTTCTGCAGCTGCTGCAGGTGATCCCCAGGCAAGCAGGGCCTGGAGTGGACCTCAGCTTTCCTACAGCAGAGGGGCCAGACTGTTAGACAGAAAACTAAGAAACAGAAATACTTCATCATCAACAACCTGGATTTCCACTCAGAGACCCAATCCAAAAATCAGCAACTACACAGACAACAGGTAGATAAATCCACAAAGATGGGAAGAAACCAGTGCAAAAAAGGAAGAAAACACCTGAAACCAGAACACCTCTCCTCCTACAAGGGATCACAACTCCTCACTAGCAAGGGAACAAAACTGGATGGAAAATGAGTGTGATGAAATGACAGAATCAGAATTCAGAAGGTGGGTAATGAGAAACTTCTGTGAGCTAAAAGAACATGTTCTAACTCAATGCAAAGAAACTAAGAACTTAAAAAAAGATTTGAGGAAATGATAACAAGAATGGACACCTTAGAGAGAAATATGAGTGAATTGATGGAGCTTGAAAACACAACATGAGAACTTCACAAACCATGTACAAGTTTCAACAGCTGAATTGACCAAGCAGAAGAAAGCATATCAGAGGTCAAAGATCAACTCAATGAAATAAAATGAGAAGACAAGATTAGAGAGAAAAGCTCAAAAAGGAATGAACAAAATCTCCAAGAAATGTGGGACTATGTGAAGAGACCTAATAGACGTTTGATAGGTGTACATGAATGTGACGAAGAGAATGAATCCAAGCTGAAAAATACTCTTCAGGATATTATCCAGGAAAACTTCCCCAACCTAGCAAGGCAGGCCAATATTCAAATCCAGGAAATACAGAGAACACCATAAAGATATTCCTCAAGAAGAGCAATCCCAACACACATAATCCTCAGATTCACCAGGGTTGAAATGAAGGAGAAAATACTAAGGGCAGCCAGAGAGAAAGGTTGGGTTACCCACAAAGGGAAGCCCATCAGACTCACAGCAGATCTCTTGGCAGAAACGGTACAAGCCAGAAGAGAGTGGGGGCCAATATTCAACATCCTTAAAGAAAAGAACTTTCAACCCAGAATTTCATATCCAGCCAAACTGAGCTTCATAAATGAAGGAAAAATAAAATCCTTTGCAAACAAGCAAGTACTCAGAGAGTTTGTCACCACCAGGCCTGCTTTACAAGAGCTCCTGAAAGAGGCACTGCACATAGAAAGGAACAAACAGTACCAGTCACTCCAAAAACATACCAAATGGTAAATAGCATAAACAAAATGAAGAATCTGCATCAACTAATGGGCAAAACAGCCAGCTAGCATCAAAATGGCAGGATCAAATTCACACATAACAATATTAACCCTAAATGTAAATGGGCTAAATGCACCAATCAAAAGACACAGACTGGAAAATTGGATAAAAAGCCAAAACTCATCAGTGTGCTGTATCCAGGAAACCCATCTCCCATGCAAGGATACACAAAGGCTCAAAATAAAGGGATGGAGGAAGATTTACCAAGCAAATGGAGAGCAAAAAAAAGCAGGAGTTGAAATTCTTGTCTCTGATAAAATAGACTTTAAAGCAACAAAGATCAAAAGAGACAAAGAAGGACATTACATAATGGTAAAAGGATTGATACAAGAATAGCTAACAATCCTAAATATATACAGACCCAAAGGAGCACCCAGATACATAAGGCAAGTTCTTAATTACTTACAAAGAAACTTAGACTCACACACAATAATAGTGGGAGACTTCAACACTCCACTGTCAATATTAGACAGATCAACCAGACAGAAAATTAACAAGGATATCCAGGACCTGGAACAAGCAAACCTGATAGACATTTACAGAACTCTCCACCCCAAATCCACAGAATATACATTCTTCTCCGCACCACATCACACCTAAGCTAAAATTGATCACATAATTGGAAGTAAATCACTCCTCGGCAAATGCAAAAAAATGGAAATTATAACAGTCTCTCAGACCACAGTGCAATCAAGTTGGAACTCAGAATTCAGAAACTAACTCAGAACCGCACAGCTTCATGGAAAGTGAACAACTGGCTCTTGAATGTTGACTGGATAAACAATGAAATGAAGGCAGAAATAAAGAAGTTCTTCAAAACCAACGAAAATGAAGACACAACATACCAGAATCTCTGGGATACATTTAAAGCAGTCTCTAGAGAAAAATGTATAGAAATAAGTGCCCACATGAGAAGTGTGGAGAGATCCAAAATTGACACTCTATCATCAAAATTGAAAGAGCTAGAGGAGAAAGATCAAAAAACTCAAAACCTAGCAGAAGACAAGAAATAGTTAAGATCAGAGCAGAACTGAAGGGATAGAGGCATGAAAAACCCTTCAAAAAATCAATAAATCTATGAGCTGGTTTTTCATAAAGATCAACAAATAGACAGACCACTAGCCAGATTAATTAAAAAAAAGAGAGAGAGAGAATAACCAAATAGATGCAATAAAAAATGATAAAGGGGAAATCACCACAAATTCCACAGAAATTCAAACCATCATCAGAGAATATTACAAACAACTCTATGCACATAAACTAGTAAACCTGTAGGAAATGGATAAATTGCTGAACACTTGCACCCAAGACAAAACCAGGAAGAAGTCGAAACTATGAATAGACCAATAACAAGATCTGAAGTTGAGACAGCAATTAAGAGCCTACCACATAAAAAAAGCCCAGGTCCAGATGGGTTCACAGCCAAATTCTACCAGACACACATAGAGAAACGGTTACCATACCTCCTGAAACTACTCCAAATAATCCCAAAAGAGGAAATCCTTCCCAAATCATTTTATGAGACCAACATCATCCTGATACCAAAACCTGGCAGAGAGTCAACAAGAAAAGAAATCTTCAGGCCAATATCCATGATGAACATAGACGTAAAACTCTTCAATAATATACAGGCAAGCTGATTGCAATAGCACATCAAAAAGCTTATCCACCACGATCAAGTAGGATTCATCCCGGGAATGCAAGGCTGGTTCAACATCCGCAAGTCTATAAATGTAATTCACCACATAAACAGAACCAAAAACAAAAACCACATGATCATCTCAATCGACGCAGAGAAAGCCTTTGACAAAACTCAACAGCTCTTTATGCTAAAAACCCTCAATAAACTCCGTATTGACAGAACATATCTCAAAATAATAAAAGCTATTTGCAACAAACCAAGAGCCAATATCATACTGAATGGGCAAAAACTGGAAGCATTCCCTTTGAAATCTGGCACTAGGCAAGGATGCCCTCTCTCACCACTCCTATTCAATATAGTACTGGAAGTTCTAGCCAGAGCAATCAGTCAAGAAAAAGAAATAAAGGGTGTTCAAATAGGAAAGGAGGAAGCCAAATTGTCACTATTTGCAGACGACATGATAGTATATCTAGAAGATCCAATTGTCTCAGCCCCAAATCTCCTGAAACTGATAAGCAACTTCAGCAAAGTCTCAGGATACAAAATCAATGGGCAAAAATCACAAGCATTCCTGTATACCAATAACAGACTTAAAGAGAGCCAAATCAAGAACAAGCTACCATTCACAATTGCTACAAAGAGAATAAAACACCTAGGAATACAACTAACAAGGAATGTAAAGGACCTCTTCAAGGAGAACTACAAACCACTGCTCATTGAAATAAAAGAGGACACAAACAGATGGAGAAACATTTCATGTTCATGGTTAAGAAGAATCAATATCGTGAAAATGGCCATATAGCCCAAAGTAATTTACAAATTCAATGCTATCCCCATCAAGCTCCCAATGACCTTCTTCACAGAACTGAAAAAAACTACCTTAAACTTCATATGGAACCAAAAGAGAGCCCACATACCCAAGTCAATTCTAAGCAAAAAGAACACAGCAGGAGGCATCACACTACCTTACTTCAAACTATACTACAAGGCTACAGTAATCCAAACAGCATGGTACTGGTACCAAAACAGAGATATAGACCAATGGGACAGAACAGAGGCATTGGAGGCAACACAACATATCTACTACCATACAATCTTTGATAAACCTGACAAAAACAAGCAATGGGGAAAGGATTCCCTGTTTAATAAATGGTATTGGAAAAACTGGCTACCCATGTGCAGAAAGCAGAAACTGGACCCCTTCCTGACACCTTACACTAAAACTAACTCCAGATGGATTAAAGACATAAACATAAGACCTAACACCATAAAAACCCTAGGAGAAAATCTAGGCAAAACCATTCAGGACATAGGAGTAGGCAAGGACTTCATGACCAAAACACCAAAAGCATTGGCAACAAAAGCCAAAATAGACAAATGGGACCTAATCAAACTCCACAGCTTCTGCACAGCAAAAGAAATGGTCATTAGAGTGAATCGGGAACCAATAGAATGGGAAAAAATTTTTTCAGTTTACCCATCTGACAAAGGGCTGATATCCAGAATTTACAAAGAACTAAGACAGATCTACAGAAAAAAACAAACAAGCCCATTCAAAAGTAGGCAAAGGATATGAACAGACACTTTACAAAAGAAGACATACATGAAGCCAACAAACATATGAAAAAAAGCTCATCATCACTGGTCATTTGAGAAATGCAAATCAAAACTACATTGAGATACCATCTCATGCCAATTAGAATGGCGATCATTAAAAAATCTGGAGACAACAGACGCTGGAGATGATGTGGTGAAATAGGAACACTTTTACACTGCTGGTGGGAGTGTAAATTAGTTCAACCATTGTGGAAATCAGTATGGCGATTCCTCAAGCACCTAGAAGTAGAAATTCCTTTTGACCCAGAAATCCCATTACTGAGTATATATCCAAAGGACTATAAATCTTTCTACTATAAGGACACATGCACACTAATGTTCATTGCAGCACTGTTTACGGTAGCAAAGACCTGGATTAACCCAAATGTCTAGATGGTAGACTAGACAGGGAAAATGTGGCACATATACACCATGGAATATTATGCAGCAATCAAAAACGATGAGTTCATGTCCTTTGTAGGGACATGGATGAATCTGGAGAACATCATTCTCAGCAAACTGACACAAGAACAGAAAATGAAATACTGCATGTTCTCACTCACAGGTGGGTGTTGAACAAGGAGAACACATGGACAAAGGGAGGGGAGCACTACACACTGGGGTCTGTTGGGGGGAATAGGGGAGGGACAGCAGGGGGTGGAGAGTTGGGGAGAGATAGTATGGGGAGAAATGCCAGATATAGGGGAAGGGGAGGAAGGCAGCACATCACACTGCCACGTGTGTACCTATGCAACTATCTTGCATGTGCTTCACATGTACCCCAAAACCTAAAATGCAATAAAAAATAAAAATTAATAAAACTTTTTTTGTATTCAGATTTGGAAAACGTGATTTATATAGGCAAAACTTATCTATTGAAATATCTTTTTTAACTACAATATTATTGTACAAGATTTTTTAATATAAGGTTTGATTGAATATTTAAACCCAACTGAATTTAGTCACTACAGAGTCTTTATACTGTGGTAAAATATTCAAAATACCACAAAAAATCAATTCTAATCCTGACAATATTTAAGTAAACTTTCAATTTAGAATGTTTTTAAATTTTCAATTTAGAATGTTTTTAAATTTACTATTTGCAGCTAGTACAAACAGTTCCCATATTCCCTGCATGCCCCAATTTTCTCAAAGATTGTTATCTTTCATAACCATAGTAAAACTGACATAGCCTAACCAACTACTCTTGGTATATTGCCATCCCCTGCATTCCAGAATTCATTCATATTTCACTGGTTTTTCAACTGACGTCTTTTTTCAATTCCAGGGGCCAATTTGAAGTACCACATTGCATATTCATTATGTCTCCATAAGCTCCTGTGTTCTATATCAGTTCCTCAGTCTTTTCTTATAAAACTGACCACATTGAGATACCATCTAACGCCAGTTAGAATGGTGATCATTAAAAAATCTGGACACAACAGGTCCTGGAGAGGATGTGGAGAAATAGGAACACGTTTACACTGTTGGTGGGAGTGTAAATTAGTTCAACTATTGTGGAAGACAGTGTGGCGCTTCCTTAAGGACCTAGAAATAGAAATTCCATTTGACCCAGCAATTCCATTACTGGGTATATATCCAAAGGATTATAAATCATTCTATTATAAAGATACTTGCACACATATGTTCATTGTGGCACCGTTTACAATAGCAAAGACCTGGAACCAACCCAAATGCCCATCGATGATTGACTGGACAAGGAAAATGTAGAACGTATACACCATGGAATACTAAGCAGCCGTAAAAAACAATGAGTTCATGTCCTTTGTAGGGACATGGATGAATCTGGAAACTGTCATTCTCAGCAAACTGACACAAGGACAAAAAATCAAACACCACATGTTCCCACTCATAGGCATGTGTTGAACAGTGAGAACACATGGACACAGAGAGGGGAGCATCACACACTGCAGCTCTTGGGGGGACTAGGGAAGGGACAGTGGTGGGTAGGGAGCTGGGGAGAGATAGCATGGGGAGAAATGCTAGATATAGGTCATGGGAATGGAGGCAGCAAACCACATTGCCATGTATGTACCTCTGCAACAATCCGCATGTTCTGCACATGTACGCCAGAACCTAAAGTGCAATAAAATGTATTTTTTAAAAAAATGTTTGAAAGCAAACACTCTAAAATTTTTCCGATTTGAGGATATCTTCATTTACCAAAGCATTTGAGTTTGGTCAAATCCCCTTATTTCTTCAAACAATGCAGAATTTCCTGCATTGTCTATATAAAGAAGTAAAACAATTAAAATCTGTGCACCAAAGTATAAACTTCTAACCTGACATTAGAAAATAATAGATGAGAATAGACATTATTTCCAGACTCAACAATATGCAAAACTAGAGTCTGAATCAGGCATGTAAATGAAAAAATCAATTTTTCTGGTAAAAAAAAAATGATGAAAGGGGAAGAAGTTTGTCCTAGGGAGATTATAATTTTAAGATAAGTTTTAATATATTCTATGCTTTCCCCTTCAGAAAATATATCTAAGATAGTAAAAGTAAGTTTGCTTTAGAATGGTGAAGACTTTATAGATTTTTATTAGGAATCATTGTTTTTTAAAATAGATCTCTTCCTTGTGAATTTCTTAATTTAAAAGATGCAAACCATCAAAGCCAATAACGATAATTTATAAAATTTACCTTGAAGTAATATTTTAAATGGAGTTATAGAAATGTGGAGCAGGAAATAATTTTAATTATCACTAAGTCTAATTTTTTACTTTATAGATGAGTAAACCAAGATCACCAAAGTCTTAGACTTTAAAACTAGGACCACAAAGATACTTAGGAAAGACATCAGCAAATACTCAGTGTTTTTGTTGTTTGTTTTGTGTTTCATTGACAAGGAAATACATGGTGCTCTTTATCCTTTTACCAAATGACTAGCCTTGCAGGTTTTACAAATACAGAGCTAGAGTAATATAAGTTGTCGAAGTTGTTAGGAATAATACTGAAAGATATATGGAGTCAGAGAACTAGGTGAATACACAAAGAAGGAAGACAGATTCACAGAAAACAGGTAGCAGTTTGTGACTGTTGAGCAATAGACATAGAAATGAGATCGCGTAAGTGAATCAAACGACAAGGTATGTGTACTCAGCATACGTTCCTTTCTTCAGAAATGGCTTGTTGCAAAATGCGACTCTTGCAGTGATAAAATCTATTTTTGTTTGCTAAAACTGATTCACAAATTCACATGATAGAAGTTTCTTACCGTTGAGCTTATATTCTTGCTATTTAATTCAATTTTGGTTGGGTTAATAGGTTGGTGATCATGGAATCCTTTGAGAATGTCAATGATGAAAGGGTAGAATAAATATTTTCCAAAGGACACTGAGGAGTCATGCAGAGTCATAAAATCAGAAACAGAAGATCTTTCTGAGGTCAGTTCTACCACTCTCGCAACCAAATGCCTCGATTGGCAAGATGGAAATAAAACAACAGGCTTGTAATTATTTTGAGATCTTGTTTAACAAAGAGTAAAACCGAGAAACAAAAGTTGGGGGGGGGAAGAGAAAGACAGCCAAATACTCCAAGTAACTCAAGAGCAAGGTAAGGAAGAGAAAATGAACAAATTCTAATTTTGGTCTATCCATAAATACGTGGAATCTCAATTCATTTCAGAAGGGACATTAAACTCTATATATTCTCTATCCAATTATAAGAAGATTCCAGATCAAGGACAAACCTCCCAGGAGTATACCAAAAAATACTTGCTCATGAAAGTCAGCAGTTGTTAGTGGGGTGGTGGGGGCGGCAAGGGGTGGAAGAAAAGCATGGTATGTAGCAGAAATAACCCAACACTATTTCTTATCCTGAAGACAAATTAATATTTGTTTTTTGCAAGAATAACTCTATGAAATTGGAACAGTTTTGTCATGTTTGCTTCAGAATTTCTCCTCAAGTGTGAGGAATGTACAGAAATTATTTGTAATTTTTTTGTACCAGAGATTTGTCCAATCTCACACATTATTTGTTCAATAAATTATGTTAGCATGGATAATTATTTTTATTTTTTAAGTTGAGTTATAATCCAATGCTATTTTATTTATTTTCTTGCTCAAATTATTCCAACTTAACCATTGGGAACACTTTCATTTGGCTCCTCTATCTCTTCAGCATGCTGTGTCATTATGGAAGTAGAGGACTTGGGTGTGGACGTCATTTTCTGTCACTAGAGGACATCCAGGCCTCTGGTAATTTCTTTTAGAGAATGGTATTAGAAACCAAGTCCTGGGGACTATGTATGCCAGTTGCTAATGAAGTGTCATAATCTCTAAGTGTTTGCAACTAACATACACATAGCTATAAATAATTCTATGTAAAAATCATATCTAGATTAAGGTAAACATGAGTTCATGCTGATGACTCCAACTCTAATCTATTGCCACAGGTGTAATTCTAGCCTCTTCCTCCTGCTTATCTGTAACTTCCCATTAAAACAATGAGAATGCATGTGGAGAACAAATTTTCCAGCTAAACTATAGTCATTATGTATACAATCCATTTATTTACAAAGTTACTTAGATTAGCACCTTTTCCTGCAACCCTTTAGTGAGCCGTTTCATGTATTTAATACAGTGAGATTCTTGTGTCAAAATCTTCATGCCCATCTGGGACCTCTGAATTCCTAAATAAATATATATATATATTTTTTAAATATTTTATTGTGTTTTAGGTTATGGGGTACATGTGAAGAACATGCAGGATTGTTACATAGGTACA
The DNA here is from genome assembly GCA_028533165.1 of Leontopithecus rosalia. NCBI lineage: Eukaryota > Metazoa > Chordata > Mammalia > Primates > Cebidae > Leontopithecus > Leontopithecus rosalia. The sequence goes on along the minus strand of CM052650.1, from coordinate 28,973,190 downwards.
TACATGGCAATGTGGTTTGCTGCCTTCCTCCCCATCACCTGTATCTGGCATTTCTCCCCATGTTGTCCCTCTCCAACTCCCCCACCAGCTCTCCCTCCCCTAGTTACCCCCAACAGACCTCAGTATGTTCTGCTCCTCTCCCTGTGTCCATGTGTTCTCATTGTTCAACACTCGCCTATGAGTGAGAACATATGGTGTTTGATTTTCTGTTCTTGTGTCAATTTGCTGAGAATGATGTTTTCTGGGTTCATCCACATCCCTACAAAGAACATGAACTCATTGTTTTTTATGGCTGCATAGTATTCCATGGTGTATATGTGCCACATTTTCCCTGTTCAGTCTGTCATCGATGGGCATTTGGGTTGGTTCCAAATCTTTGCTCCAAAATATATTTTTAAAATGTACATACACTAAGGTTCACTTGTGTGCTGTAATGATCTATAGACTGTGACAAAAAATAATTCCGTATATACACTGTTACAGTATCATGCATAACAGTTTCAACTTCATAATAACAATCCTGAGCTCCCTATATTCAGCCTATTCAGCCTTCTGCTTTAAACGCCTGTCACCTCCAACAGAAGGTACATCCTGTGTACTATCTGTATAGTTTGCCTTTTTCAGAATGTCATGTACTTGGAGTTATAAAGTATAGCTTTTTCAGACTGGCTTCTTTCACCTAGATATATACATCTGAGATTCATTTATATCTTTTTGTGTCTGGACTCAGCAGGTACACTGTTTAACATACCATTAAATATATCCTGATTACTATAACATTGTATGAATGTACCACAGTTTGTTTATCCACTCACCTATTAAAAGACATCTAGGTTTGTCCGCTTTAGGAGATTGTAAAAAACACTGTTACAAAATGAATGTGTAGCTTTTTGCATGGAATAAGTTTTCAAATCATTTATATAAATGCATTATGCAATTGTTAAATGTCTTACAAAGTACCTGTCCCATTTTGAATTTTTACCAGCAATGAATAAGAGTTGCTGATATTTCTCATACTCACCCATAGTAGATATTGTCAGTTTTCAGATTTTTGCTATTTTATAGGTATATAGTTATATAGTAATATCTCATTGTCATTTTTATTTATAGTTTCCTAACAACAAATGACATTAAGTAGCTTTTTGTATACCTATATCACACCTGTATATCATTATTGGTGAGATGTTGGATCAGAAATTTTGCTCATTTCTTAATTGGCTCTTTTGATTTTGCATCTTTTGGATACATAGTTTTCCACATTTATGCTTTCCAAAGAATTTATTATCTAAGTTTTTCACAGAAAATTTTAAAATTAAAATTTCACAGAAAATTTTAATTTTAATATAGTCCAACTTATCAACTGTAGAAGATCTCAGCCATGACTCTTTGGATTCATCTATTTTTCCATATGGAGGGTGATAACTTTCCCTACAAAGTCATGTTTTTAATCGATCCAAGAAAAGCTGTTAATTTTCATTTCATTTATACTTTTATTTTAGCAAGGCCAGGATTGATGACTTCTAAGCCTTCACATATTGGACCTGAAATTGAAAGTAAATTTTATAACTTTGTATTTAAAATTGAAAACATTAAAAAAAATCTTTTCTTCTATAAAATGTGGACAAATTAAGAAACGTGCTGAAATATTTTAGAGTATAAGATTCCAATAATAATATATTCTCAGAAAAATTATTTGATATGGTCTGAGTTTTAAAAATGGTGGTATATAGGCCAATGGAATAGAACAGAGGCATTGAAGGCATCACAACACATCTACAACCACACAATCTTTGATAAACCTGACAAAAACAAGCAATGGGGAAAAGATTCCCTGTTTGATAAATGGTGTTGGGAAAACTGGCTAGCCAT
>CM052650.1:28907834-28970821 GCA_028533165.1 Leontopithecus rosalia | reverse complement strand
AGGTGTGCAACTGTTGTTATTTATAATTTTTTTAATGCATGAATTTTGCTTTGTTCCATGGCTTTATTTTCCAAGCCCATACCAAAAGTTTATAATAGGATTTTATCTGAAGAGTTTAGGGTAACCCAAAGCTTCTGGTGATAAGTTAACTAAATAATTTTTCATAGCAGTCTTTCACTTTATTTCACTACAGGGTTAAAAATTGGTGGTTTCATTCTTTTTCCCAACATAGCAGGTGTATTACTCAGATTTTTCCAAGATATTTTACATCATAACTTCCAAAACAAGAAACAGTCTTAAACTACTATTCTTATTCTCATTAGCCTCACATTAGAAATGAAGTTCTCAACCAGGTTTTGACCCAGACTGGTTGTCCAGACCTTACTCTCACTCTGTCCTGAACATCTACTTTTTTCTTTCCAACAGCATTCGCAGAGATTTTCATATTGGGTCACTTCTAGGTGCCAAGTGGCACAATATGTTTGCAATCTGACACTTGTGTAGTTTGTATTTTTCATTTTGTTAAGTCTTAATCAAAAGAAGTTTGCACATACATATTGTGATAAGCACGTAATTCAAGAAAAGGAGACATTTAAATTGACAAACTTCCTTTTGAGGTCAAGGGGCTACTTGGAAGATTTTTTTCACATATCGATAACATGGTAGAATTTAATGCCTATGTTTCTATTTGTTTCTTGTACTTATGAAAAAATCTATCACTGATAAGTAATGTCACAGATATTATATACTTGAGTACCTCTTAAATTCACAGATCTATTATATTGGTAGAATATAAAGTATGAAGGACATTTTGGCATAACTTTATGATTTGAGTAAAAATGTTCTAACTAGTATTCAAAGTTTTAAGGCAACACATAATTCAAATCTTAAGTATAACCATGTGCTTTAACCCAAGTGAAAACATTAATATTGGAAATTTTGCAGATGAAAAATCTGACTGAATGTCAAGTTCATATTAGTCTGAAGAGAAAAATAAACTGTGGGGAAAAGTGTACATAGTTTTGATAATGTAGTCTGCTTTATAAAATGATAAGTTGAACAAATAATTTTGAAGGATACCTACATCCAAAAAACAACATGATCACCTTTTTGATAGCATTTTGCAGATTTAATTTCTACATACACAATTTACTCTAATCTTTCAATGATCCCAACTGTTCAATCCAGTTTAGAATTATACTGATAGAGAAGCCATAATTAAGTGTAAAATGGTATTTTAAAATATTTTCTGTAGAAGGCTTATGGTACTGCAAATATTTATTATAAATAATGACTATCAGAAGACAAAAGCATTTAAAAAACATACTTTTCTAATTATTTTATTGTTACGGTTTATGAATTTGTGAAACGACAAATTTGATAAATCTTCTGGAGCTGTGGTATGTAGGGGAATTCTCCAGACAAAGTAGGACCAAGAGTGCAGAAAATAAACTTGGGAGCAGCCAAATAGTAAAAAGAGAGGTCAAACTATTTTTGCTGACAACATGATACTATACTTAAAGAATCCTAAATACTTTGCCAAAGGCAACTAGAACTAAGGAATAATTTTATCAAAGGTTAAGGATACAAAATCAAGATATGAACATCAGTGAGATTTCTATACACCAACAATATCCAGGCTGAGAGACAAATTAAACAGAATTCCATTACAATAACCAGGAAGAAAATAAAATATCTAGAAATACAGCTAATTAAGGGGTGAGAGATCTCTCTAAGGAGAACTACAAAACACTGCTGAAAGTTATCAGAAATGGCACAAGTAGAATAAAGGACACCCCATCCTCCTGGATTGAAAGAATCAATATGATTTAAATGGCTGCAATGCCCAGAGTGATTTACAGACTCAGTGATATTTCTGTTAAATCACCAATGTAATTCTTCAGAGACTTAGAAAAAAACTACTCTAAAATTCATATTGAGCCAAAGAATCCTGGATTAAAGAAAACATTTCTAAGAAAAAAGAACAAAGCCTAAGGCATCATACTACACAGCTTCAAACTATACTGTAAGGCTATTATAACCAAAACAGCACAGTACAGATACAAAAGCAGACTCTTAGACCAATGGTACAGAATAGAGGACTCAGAAATATAGCCTCATACTTAACCATCTGATCTTTGATAAGGCTGACAAAAAAAGCAATGGGAAAATGATTCCCTATTCAATACACGGTGCTAAGAAAAATGGCTTGCCAAGTGTAGAACAATAAAACTGGACTCTTACCTTTCACCATATCCAAAAATCAATTCCAGATGGATTTATAGATTTAAATAAAGATTAAACCTCAAACTATAAAAATCCCAGAAGAAAACCTAGTAAGTACCCCTATTGACATTAGCCTTGGCAAATAAATTTTCACTAAGTCCCCAAAAACAATTGCAATAAAATAAAAAAATTGACAAATATGACATAATTAAATAAAAGAGCTTCTGTACAACAAAAGAAACTGTCAATAGAGTAAACAGACAATCTACAGAATGGGAAAAATATTCAAAAACTATACATCTGACAAAGGTCTAATATCTGGAATCTATAAGGAACTTCATCAATAAGCAAAAAACAAATAATTTCATTAAAAATGAGCAAAAGACATGTATTAGTCCATTTTCACACTGCTGATAAAGACATACCCCAGACTGGGTAATCTGCAAAAGAAAGAGGTTTAGTGGACTTATAGTTCCAGGTGACTGGGATGCTTCACGATCATGGCAGAAGCAAGGAGGAGCAAGTCACATCTTACTTAGATGGTGGCAGGCAAAGATAGAGCTTGTGCAGAGAAACTCCCGTTTTTAAAACCATTAGATCTTGTGAGACCCATTCACTACCACAAGAACAGCACAGGAAAGACACAACATGACTCAATCATCTCCCACCAGTTACCTACTGCAACATGTGAGAATTATGAGAGCTACAAGATGAGATTTGGGTGGGGACACAGAACCAAACCATATCACTCCACCCTGGTCCCTCCTAAATCTCATATATTCACATTTCAAAACCAATCATAACTTCCTAACCGTCCTTCAAAGTCTCAACTCATTTCAACATTAACTCAGCATTTGAGTTAGTCCACACTCCAAAGTCTCATCCAATACAATGCAAGTTCCTTCCACTGTTGAGCCTGCAAAATCAAAAGCAAGTAAGTTACTTCCTAGAATAATGGGGTTACATACAGTGGGTAAACACAGCCATTGCAAATGGGAGAAATCAGGCCAAACAAAGGGGCTATAGTTCCCATATAAGTTCTAAATCCAGAGGAGCAGTCAAATCTTAGAGCTCCAAAATTGTCTCCTTTGACCCCATGTCTCACTTGCAGGTCACACTGATACAGGAGGTGGGTTCCCATGGTCTTGGGAAGCTCTGCCCCTGTGGGTTTGCAGGGTATAAACTCCCTGCTGGCTGCCTTAACAGGATAACATTGAATGTCTGCAGCTTTTCCAGGTGCACAATGCAAGCTGTTAGTGGATCTACCCTTCTGGGGTCTAGAGGACAGTGGCCCTCTTCTCACAGATCCACTAGGCAATGCCCAAGTGGGGACACTGTGGGGGCCCCAACCCCACATTTCACTTCTGCACTGTCCTAGCAAAGGTTTTACATGAGGACCTTGCCCCTACAATAAACTTCTGCCTGGGCATCCAGGTGTTTCCATACATCTGAAATCTAGGCAGAGGTTCCCAAACCCCAGTTCTTGACTTCTGTACACTCACAGGCTCAACACCACATGGACTTTGCCAAGGCTTGTGGCTTGTGCCCTCTAAAGTCACAGCCTTAACTCTATGTTGGGTCCCATCAGCCATGGCTGGAGTGGCTGGAACACAGAGTGCTAAGTCCCTAGGCTGTATACACCATAAGGATTCTGGGCCTGGCCCATGAAACCACTTTTCCTTCCTAGGCCTGTAGACCTGTGATAGGAGGGGCTGCTGCAAAGGTCTCTGATATGCCCTGATAACATTTTCCCCATTGTCTTGTGGATTAGCATTCAGTTCCCTGTTATTTGTGCAAATTTCTCTAGTCAGCTTGAATTTCTTCTCAGAAAATGTAATTTTCTTTTCTACTGCATTGTCAGGCTGCAAATGTTTCAAAGTTTTATGCTCTGTTTCCCTTTTGAAAGGGAATGTTCTAACAGCACCCAAGTTGCCTCTTGAATGCTTTGCTGCTTAGAAACTTATTCTACCAGTTACCCTAAATCACCTCTCTCAAGTTCAAAGTTCCTCTCTCAAGTTCAAAGTTCCATAAATCTCTATAGTAGGAAAAGAATCAGTCTCTTTGTTAAAATATAGTAGAGCCACCAGTCTCTTTGTTAAAATATAGTAAGAATCACATTTGCTCCTGTTCCCAGCAAGTTCCTCATCTGCATCCAAGACTACTTCCTACTTCAGCTTGGGGCTTATTGTTCATATCACATCAGCATTTTTGTCAAAGCCATTCAACAAGTCTCTAAGGAAGTTCCAAACTTTCCCACATTTCCTGTCTTCTTCTGAGCCCTCCAAACTGTTCCAACCTCTGTCTGTTACCCGGTTTCAAAGTCACTTCCACATTTTTGAGTATCTTTTCAGCAGCACCTTAATCTACCGGTAACAGTTTACTGTATTAGTTCATTTTTACATTGCTGATAAAGGCATACTCAAGATTGGCAATTTACACAGGAAAAGGACCTAATGGAGTTGCAAATCCATGTAGCTGTGGAAGCCTCACAATCATGGCAGAAGACGTGGAGGAGCAAGTCACATTTTACAGGGATGGAAATAGACAGAGAGAAGAGCTTGTACAGAGAAATTCCCGCTTTTAAAATCATCAGATTTTGTGAGACTTATTCACTATCATGAAAACAGTAGGGTAAAAACCTGCCTCCGAGATTCAGTCATCTCCCACTGGGTCTATCCTACAACACATGGGAATTATGGAAGCTACAAGATGAGATTTGGGTGGGGACACAGAGCCAAACCACATCAGGACATGAACAAATACTTCTCAAATTAAGATATTCAAGTGGACAACAAATGTACTAAAAACTGCTCAGCATCACTAATCATCAAAGAAATGAAAATCAAAGCAATAATGAAGTACTAATTAGAATTACTATCATTAAAAAGCCTAAAAAAATAGATGCTGGTAAGGCTGCAGAGAAAAGAGAGCACTTATATACTATTGGTGACAATGTAAATTAGTTCAGCCACTGTGGAAAGCAGTTAAGAGATTTCTCAAAAAAATTAAAACAAAGCTATCATTTGACATAGTAATCTCATTACATATTATATACCCAAGGGAAAATCAATCATTATACCAAAAAAATGCATTGTACATTCAACTGCATGCTATTCACAAAACCAAATACATAAAATCAACCTAGGTGCCTTTAAATAGTGGAAAGAATAAGGAAAATGTGGTACATATACACCATGAAATACTACACAGCCATGAAAAAAAATGAAATCATGTCATTTGCAGCAACAGGGATGCAAGTGCAGGTCATAATCCTGAGTGAATTAATGCTGAAACATAACAATAAATATGACCTATTCTCATTGATAAGTGAGGGATAAACAATAAGCACTCCCAGACATAAATATGGGAACAATGGACACTGAGGACTCCAAAAGAGGGAACTAGAAAACGGGCATGGGTCCAAAAACTACCTATTGGGTACTATGCTCCCTACTTAAGTGCAATATATCCATGCAGAAACCCGTACAAATATCCCTGTATCTAAAATAAAAGTTTAAAAAAGAAAATAAAAAAGAGTGCAGAAAGAAGATGTTGGTTTTAAAGAGGGCTACCACATGGTCAATAAATGCTAATAACTTAGCCATAGCCTGGGGAAAGAAAAGTCAAAGAAATCTGATTTAACAGAAAAAGCATAGTTTTGCATGTTAGCTTGACAATTTGATAGTTACCTGCTTCAAATTTTCCGGTTTTAGGACACTCTTAAGTAATGGAACTAGTGGCCTCACATATTTGTTTAGATTTAGTCTACCAAATAATGTACCCCAGATCTTAGCACTAACATGAAGTATGTGCTGACTAGAACATATGATTCTTTTTGTTAATGGATTGGTCTCTTCTGTATTAATAGCCATTCCCCTACTACATGTCTGAGATTAACATGGGAGCTTCCATTTAGCACAACATTAGCTCACCCATTGACTACAGTTGATTTGTTCTGGTATAAGAATCGAGGCCAACCTATTCAGTAAACATTTTTCTATGGATTTTTGACTCCAAAAAGAGCCAGAACATTCTCTGTATTAATACTGAAATTGTGAGATATAATATTCTGCAGCTGTCAGCAACTATATTTTCTGACATGTGGAAAAATCATAAACCAACCTCCACAAAGAGTAAAAATGAGAAACATGGAAAGATTTGCTTTCTAGGCTCCATCCCTGACTTCTAGAAGTTTAATTGTTAAAACCTTCCTTGGATTTCCAGAGATGCCCTACTTTCATCCACATAAAGCTCAAGTCTTTTTCCTTGAGTTGTTTCCATTTGCACTTTTATAAAGTCCAACCCAAATTTGCTCAGCTCATGGATGAGTTATTTATGGGTAAGAGTACATGCATACAACTATGGGTTTGCAATTTTTTTTCTTAACTCATATTTTTTCCTAACTTATAAATAAAAGAACTAAAATTATCTCCTTAATATATGTCTTTACATAGGGAAATCAGGGCAACAAAGTGTGACACAAAGGGAGAGGCTTCTTATTATGCTAAAACAAAACAGTAGTTATAGAAATACTTAAAATTACTTTGTATCATTACCATTACTGATGAACATCTTTTTATCTCATGTCTCTACGTGAACTTGTCTATCTCTACTCTGAGAGGATGAATGAGAGAAAATGAGTGATGAAAATGAAATTCAAGTAACAATTAATATAATGGGAAGATTAGGATATAAGGAAGGGTATTTCTGCCTGGTAGCTACATATAAGCTAAGGAGGACATCAATCAGTACTCCAAAATCAATAATCATTACTTCTGGGATGCAAAAAGTGATCTAACCAGGAACTGTAGTAACACAACCTGGTCATACACGCTGTGTGTTCCAAACATGTTTCATATTTAAAGTGAAGACTATAATAATGTTTTTCTATTAAGCTGTTGACAACATTCTAGCATGTAATATTTTCAAAACAAAGAATATTTGGGCCAAATAATACATGATTTGTAAATAAAGACGTTCCTCTTCTGCGCAATCAAAAATGTTGTGGAATAACACTATTTCTGGGATTATTGAAATATTATTTTTTTCTAGGCTTCTTTAGAGGGAGCTTGCATGTGCTCCTAAATATATAGGTTTAGTCTACACCAGCTGCAAATCCATTGACTGCCAATAAATTTACAAAGATGTCTGAACACCATCACTAAAACCAGATATTAAGCAACATATTACTGATGTTTGAGACAAGAACTGCATCCTCTCAAAAGATGTTAATTCTATTACAAGTGACTTCCTGTAATAGTAAAACAGTTGTTACCTAATCGAACATTTGTGCCACATCTGATTGTAGCTAGACATGTAGATCTTATTCAAGATCAAGTTGCACCCACTATATTGAGTGGTTATATTTCCCAGATTTGAAGTCTCATTCAATTCGAGGCCGAAATTCAGCTCCATCTCTAACAAGCCACTTGACTTTGAGCAAGTCATACATGCTATGTGTTCCACAGCTGTTTCATATTTAAAGTAAAGACTATAATAATGTGTTTCTATTGAGCTGTTGATGGCATTAGAGCATGCACTGTAATATAACATATAGTGAACTAAGCCACACTGTTTTCCAAACAGAAGTGAGCATAGTATACTATATGTTCTACTGTTCCACAGTTATGACTTTGTGAAAGTTTGTCCATTTTAACATGCATACATTTGCTTATATACTTATGTGTATTGAAACAGGTATAAGGTACAGCTTCTATAGAAGTAGAACACAGTTAAGTGAGTGGAAGGCAGCATGTTTGCTTTATTCAGAATTGATTTTGCACTCGTATTATGGGTCATTATATTTTGAATATGGCTGTCTCCAATTAGGGGATTGCATTCTTCACCATTCTGGTAAAGAGCCTCATGGATACTGTTTCAGCTTATAAAATACTTGTTATCACCACAACCACTATCAGACCCACCTCCCGTTTCTCTCACACACACACACACACACACACACACACACACACACCTGACATCTGTATCCCAATCAAACAACCATCTAGCAGATGTTCCCCTAAGACGTGAAAATCTATATGAAAGCATCATTTTAGTTCAAGCTGGGAAACATACATATAAACACACATGCAACCATGTGCATGCAAATTATGTGCTAAAATCCTGAATTGTCTCACCTCCTACCACAAATAAACAAACAAAAATATTCTCTATGACAAAGAAAGGCAATATCTCATCATCTCACATTTGGGAAAGCTCTGTCAGGATCAGAAAATGCAATTAAGTAGTTTCATAAGTGCTGGTAGCATTCAACTCAGTATCCCCTTAGAATGTCTTAACAATTAAATTGATACTTTTAAAATCCCTAAACAATTTTTTGCCCTAAATGGCTTGCTATCTTGGAATCCTTCTTTATCGGACTGCAAATTACAAATGGGATTCATCTAAAAATTCCACAGACAAGTAAATTGAAAGCTCTCATCTGAAACATTTACTACTGTCTTTACCTAGCAATGGTGAGTTGGTATTCTACAGTTTGCAAAAAGATTTATAAATACAAATGCGTATACACATCAGCAGGAAGCTGGAACTGATAGGATATTTCCGTGTCCCAAGAATCCATCGGTTCTTTCTTTATCACAAGAACTACTTGGAGGAGCTGGAGTAATTTTCCAAAGGAAGAAAATGAACTATGAAGAAGGACAAAGAAGGTAGTACATTGGGTGACAACATGCCCCAACTTAATAGTCATGTCATGCACAAGTTGAGCTAAACCTCAGCTCTACCACTAACTAGCTGTTCAGTGTCAGACAAGTCACTAACCAGCTCCAATCCTTAAGGATTTCATAGGTAAAATGGTTACCAGAATGGTTGTAATAATAGTGTTTTCTATGTAGTTGCTATAGGCTTTAGGGGATAAATTTGGCATGGTGATCCAGCATAGTACCAGCATGGTAACCTATGACCCCATGTTGAATGAAAAAAAGAGGCATTTTAAGAGAAATTCTTAGCATGGTGGGACAGTAATGTGAAAGCAGTTAAGTTTGAGTATATCAGTTGATCCTGTATTAGCAACTTTAAACTCATCTTCTTCCAGATATCTATATTCTTTCAATTCCTGTTTATTCTGGATAAGGCATTTATCAATAAACCAGTTTTTGATTAGAGTTTTGTAGACAGGATCCAATAAATCTGTCAACAAATCTGCAATCATTGTACAGAGCGAAGTGCTTTGCACACTAGACAAGAGGCTGAGTACACTACATTATGTAGAAACAGGGAAATGTTTTTAAAATAATTACTCAAGGAATCATCCAATGATCTAAGAGCTATAAAGGGAAACCTACAGGGTATCATGGAAAGAGAAAACAAGAAGACTTAATTTCAAATAAGAGGTTAGAAAAGGCTTTTCCTTTTTAACTCATTTAAATTAAAAATGTACAAGTGCAAGTTTGTTACATGAATATATTGTGGTAAAGTCTTGGCCTTTAGAGTATCCATCACCCAAATAACTTACATTGTACCCATTAAGTAAATTCTCACCTACTACCCTTTTATCCCCACCCTTCTGAGTCTCCAGAGTCTACAATTCCACACTCTATGTCCATGCATACACACTATTTAGCTCTCATTTATAATGTAAAACATATGGTATTTGACTTTCTGTTTCTGAGTTGTTTGATTTAAGATGATGGCTTCCAATTCCATTCATGTTGCTGCAAAAGACATTATTTTATTATTTTTATAGCTAAATAGTATTCCATTGTGTATATCTATCTATCTATCTATCTAGTGTGTGTGTGTATATATATACATATATATATATATATCTAGTGTGTGTGTATATATATCTATCTAGTGTGTGTCTACATATATCTAGTGTGTGTGTATATATATATATCTAGTGTGTGCGTGTGTGTATATATACACACAATGGAATATATATATGTACACAATGGAATGTATATATATACACAAACACACACACTAGATATATATATATATATATATATACATACACAATAGATATATATGTATATATATACACATGCACACAATGAAATATTATTGCATATATATATATATATATATACACTCACAGACTATATATATTCACACACACTATATACATATATCTAGTGTGTGTATATATATTCATGTATATATGTGTGTATATGTATATATATACACACACACACTGGATATATATATATATTACTGGATTACAAAGATATATATAGTGTGTGTGTACATATATATACACAATAGTATTCCATTGTGTGTGTATATATATATACATTTATACACACACACTATATATATTTACACACACACTATATATATAGTATCTGTTTATGTATATATATAAATACACAGACACACAAATATACATATATATATACACACTATATATATAGTGTGTAATAGTGTGTATATATATATGTACACATGCACTACATATATGTATATACACATTCTAGATATCTATGTGTATATATATATACACACAATAGTATTCCATTGTGTGTGTATATATATATGTGTGTATATATATATATACACAACACACATACACATGCACACATTATATATATCTTTGTAATCCAGTTATCCAGCAATGGACACTTAAGTTGATTTCATATCTTTTCCGTTGTGAGTAGTGCTGTGATAAACATATTATTGTGGATGTCTTTTTGATATAATGATTTTTTCCTCTGGATAGTTACTCAGAAGCAAGATCACTGGATTAAATGGTAGATCTATTTTTTTGTTCTTTGAGAAATTTTCATACTGTTCTCCACAGAGGTTGTATTAATTTTCATTTCCACCAACAGTGTGTAAGCATTTCCTTTTTGCTGCCTTCTCATCAACATCTGCTATCTTTTTACATTTTAATAATAATAATTCTGACTTGTGTAAGACAGTATCTTATAATGGTTTTAATTTGCATTTATCTGATGACTGATGATGTTGCATTTTTTATGTGCTTGTTGTTTATTTTGTATGTCTTCTTTTAAAAAACTGAACAGAATGAGAATCCAGAAATAAAATCAGATATTTATACCCAAGTGAGGTTTGACAAAAGTTGACAAAATACACTAAGGAAATGATACCTTCTTCATCAAATGGTACTGGAAAAAAATGTATTGCAATATACAAAAGAATGAAACTGAATGCCTATCCCTCATCATGTACAAAAATCGACTCAATATGGATTAAATACATAAGTGTAAGACCTTAAACTATAAAAATCTAAAAGGAAACTAAGGGAAAATATTTTCTAGATATTGGTCTAAGCAAAGAATTAATGACTAAGACCTCAAAAGCACAAACAACAAAAGCAAAAATAGCCAAATGAGACTGAATTAAACAAAAAAGCTTCTGTACAGCAGAAGAAACAATCAACAGAGTAAACACACAACCTAAAGAACAGGGCAACAAATAGAAAACTTTGCACCCAACAGGGGACTGATATGCAGAATTTGTAAGTCAGACAACTCAACAAAGAAACATAAATAATCTCATTAAAAAGTAGACAAAGGAATGGATTTTTATATGACCCACAAAATTAAAAAATGATTTGTATTTTTTAAAGAATTTTTAAAAATCAAAAGAAAACTGATATTTTAAGATACATTGAAAGCATAAATACGTTAATTTCAATCTTCAGAAATAAAATGTTATTGGAACACAGGCATGCTCATTTATTCATGTAGTGTTTATGACTGCTTTCATGCTACATGAATACACATGAATAGTTACAGCAAAGACTGTATGGCCCACAAAGCCTAATATATTTACTATATGACCCTTTACAGAAAATATTGGCTGATTTATTTTGTATAACTTTGAAACCCCCCAGTAGAATTTTTTTTTCTGTAAGTTAAATGAGATGCTGTTGCATGTTACTATTTAAATATTTTAAAGCTACTCTTAGGATTGACTAGATTTACATTTTCAAGATCTCTGACTGATAGACTTTTTTTCAGGCTTATTTTCACCTTAATATGAAAAAGTTAAGGATTCAAAATCACATAATTTGCAAAAGTTTTGTGATTCAAAATCACAAACATTCATGCTATGCACTGAATGTTTGTATCCTACAAAAATCCATATATTAAAATTCTAACCTACAAATGATTACTATCCATATCACTCCTTTGATGGTAAGAGGAGGAAGGGTCTTTGGGAGGTACTTAGATTATGAGAAAAGCCTTGTGAATGGGCTTAGTGCCCTTATAAGAAGAGAGGAGAGCTTGTTCTCTTTCTTTCTCTGCTCTCATACCTATGAAGACTGAAAAATAAGAGAGCTATCTATGAATTGGAAAGTGATAACTTACCAACTAAGTTATTACTGTATTGGTTCTCACTGTATTGGTTTCACCTACAACTTGATGAATATCTCAGCCTCCAGAAATCTGAGAAATAAATTTCTGTTTTTTAAGGATCTCAAATTTCTGTCATTAAGATCTGTTAGACCAACTTGAACTGACAAAGACAGGCCAAGTAATAAAACCCAAGCAACCTCACTACTGCTCAGTTAAACCATCCTCACTGAGCGCACACCATATCCAGAGACTGTGCTAAGTGCTATACAAACAAAAAATAAATTATATATAGTCCTTGCCCTCAACTTACTTATAGTCTATTCAATATCAAGTATTAGCCTGTTGGCAGATTTAGATATTTGGTTGTTTTACCTCTTTTTCTCTCTACTCTCTTGTAGAGTCTAAATAAAAGAAAACATAGCATACCACTAAGAAAAGGCTCTGATGCCTAGGATTTAAATAAATATTAACAATTATTTACTTAGGACATACATTATTTCTGACTTAGCCCATACCCATCTGAAGTGAGCCTATTACAACCATTATGGAAAAACATTATAGTACAGAGAATCTAAGTCACTTTGCTAATGTCACAGGAGTAATAGCAGTAGAACTTCCATTTGAGCCAAGACCTATCCACTGCAAAGTTGTGTTTTGACACTTTGCCAGCATATACTAAATTATGAGTCATGAACCACTAGGGACACTCAAAATGAAGATCACAGATGTCACCCAACATGTTGAATTTCAAATAAAAAAGTCTATTTTTAAAAAATTTTCTTTCAATCCCAAATCAAATCAAGAAAAAAGACATAGTGCTAGTCTCTCTTTTTCATCAAGAGAGAGAAGACTCTCTAAAAATTTTCTTTAGCAGTTAAAAGCCTGTGCAAGCTTGAAATTGGCATGTCTGGGCTCCCTCTTGGGAGAGCAATAGAATAGAGTACAGTAGAAGGGATGCTACATGACTTCCAAGAGTAAGTCATAAAAAGCAATGCAGTTTCTGTTTTGCTTACTGGAAAACTTGTACTGGAGCTCTGAACCCCCTACAAAGTCTGACTATACCAAGACTGCAGTGGTGTGGCTCAAGCCACATAGAAAGTCTATGTGTGGGCCCTTGGATGGACAGTTTCAGCTAAGTCCAGACCTTAAGTAATTTCAGTCCAGATGCTGGGAATTTGAATGATAGTGTCCCTGCCAAAATTCATATGTTAAAATTTAATCAACAATGTAGTAGTATTAAGAGGTGAGACCTTGAGAGGTGATTAAGTCATAAGGGCTGAGCCCTCATAGACTGAGAGAGAGTGAGTTTGCTATCTTCTACTCTTCCACCAAGTGAGAACATAGAAAGAAAGCACTCACAAGATGTACAATCTGCTGGGACCTTGATCTCAGACTTTTCAGCCTCTACGGCCATGCGAAATAAATTTCTGTGCTTTATAAATTACCCAGTCTGGTCTATGGCCATACCATCCTGAATGTGCGCAATCTCGTCTGATCTTGGAAGCTAAATTACCCAGTCTGTGGTGTTCCATTGTAGCAGCACAAATAGACTAAAATAAGAAGCTCCTAGGTAATTCTAGTCTCCAGCGTAGGGTCAGACAAGCCTTTGATTTTCCTCAGCTGAGTCCCACCCATCAAGGAGAGGAGATAAGCATCCTCACTATGACCTAACCAATTCTTAACCAAGGAATCTGTAAATAAAACAAAATGGTTGTTTGCTTCTGAGTTTGGGGAAGGTTTCTTATGCAGCAATAAGAGCTGATTGTGCATTGGTGCAATTGGGAACCAGAAACCCAGGTGCCCTGGCCCAAGGTTTAAAAATTTCCAGGGCACCAAACAAAGGAACCATTTGGAATATTGGAATAGATGTTGATAAAATGAAGAACTCAAGTGACTGGCTAGCATGTATTGTTACATGACATTTGGTTTCTAATTCTTCGCTTTCAACAAAATTATAACAAGACTTCATAGATTTATCAGCTGTTAGATAATTAAAATAATTTTTGATGTCTGGTAGCTATGTGACTTTTGGTATATAAGTCATAAACAGTTCAAATAATATACAATATTGGCTATAAAAATCTTTATAGTCCCATTTATGTGAACAAAATTTTATTGCATTTTCATTTATAAAAATAAAAAATAAGAAGAGTGGATGTGAAAAAAAAAAAAAAGAAATGGCTCAATGCTGTAACTCAGTAGCTGGGGCTTTTGCCTTTTCACAGTGGTGGCCTGGGTTCTAGTCTTGGCTTCCAAAATGATTCCTTTCTGGGTTTTATTTATGATACTTTATCATTTATTGAGGTTCCCCCACTTCCCATGGATAGATTCTGACTTCCTGTCTTGAATTTTTCGTTCTCTAAACTACCCTGAGGGAGACTCTAAATCTTGTAAAAGCAGAAACTGCTTACCATATCTTTGAGACACCTATGTGTCCATGATTAATTTATAACCTTAGTTAAAACTTATAAATTTCATGTGGTAGAATTTAAAAGTCAAAAATATTGGTTGCTTGGCATGGCTAAAGTGGGTAATACAAAATTTAAAAGGATTTTTTTTTTAAAGAGTGCTATGGTTAAAAGTCATTTTAATTAAAAGTAGATAAACAAGTTATAGGTATATTGAAAATGCCCTTATATTTTTCTCTTCCTGAATTGTGAGGGTTTTTTTTTTTTTGAAAAGGTTTTTTCTTCTCTGTCAACTGAATTATTTTTCTTCATTTTTTTTTTTGTCTTCCCAATCTTAATGCACAAGTAGCCTGGTTCTCCTTGGAAAAAACAAGAAGCATCATAGACCCCATTTTGGAAAAAAGATCTGTTTTCCTCATGAAACCCCAGGAATTAAAATCAGATAGCCCGCTCTCCAAATTAAAAAGCTCCATTCTGTTTTGCACTGGGTTATCTGACAATTTTGAGTTTTGAGGGTATCAGAAATTACTTCTCATTATGAGAGAATTTTGGTGTGTAATAACTACTAGGAAATGTATTTTAGGGGATGACTAATAGCAGTTATGAAGGAATACTTAACTCTGCACACTTGGATCAGAGAAACGTGCTCTTGGCAACCTGGAAGATAAGGAAACATTCCTCACCCCCACTGGGAGATAAGATTCCCATGGTGAATGGGCTGATTACAAAATGGGCTGATTAACTTTGGGTTGCCTTACAATGAAATGCAGGGTAGAGCACTGCACTGTCTTCTCCCATTTCGGGGAGATCCAGGATCCAGTATAAAATGGCATCCTTAATTTTGGGAATCTCCCTTGGCCTTCAGCTGCTTATTTGCTGCTTATTTGGTCCTAGAAATGCTGGCTCTGTTCCTCCAAGTGCTCCACCCTGAAGCCAGTAAACAAGTTAAGAAACTAGCAAATGAAAAATTTTACAAATGCTGAATCTTCTGTCCATCTATATATATATGTGTTGTATGTTCATATATGAAAAACTCTGATTAACTGACTTTGAAAAATAAGTGCTTAAATGAAATATTTCTTCTGAAAAATATAAATTTAATGCCTTTTTGTTTTTTTATGTCATGTGACTTTAGAAATCTTTTTGAAATAAAGACAATTTTAAAGATTATTGGTAAAATTTAAAAATATTGAAAATGTAGACATATGGTCTAAATTAAGGTCAGATATCAGATTTGCTAAATACTTTGAAGTCAGACGGTTTCTTTGACTTTTGAAAATTTTTCAGTTTACCTACTTTGGAGCATTAGATGATAGATAAGGCCTGGGGACATATGGATAGTCATGTCCGCTAGGTATGCTAAAAGGAGTCAGACCTTATCTTCATTTCTGTCTAATGTCCTAGGCTCCACTCCCTAGTATATAATTAAAATGGCTTACCTATCAAGTTTTTCACTAAAAATAAAGGTTGCTAAGAGTTAACATTGTAACATGTAGTTGAGACCACTGAAGAAATAGTTTACATAGAAGGTGTGTAGGAAATGAGCTTTTGGCAAAAGATTATAAGAAGGCATGGTAATGTTGCTTTTGTTAAAGGGAATGTAATTGTATCTACTTCAGAGGATTTTTAAGATTGACTTAACCTAAAAGAGTAATGGAACAAAACTGAAGATTTAAGCGAAGTGAAAAGGGTTGTGAAGGGTTGATCTTATAAAAAATTCTGTGGGTATAAACAAGTTAGTTAAGATTTAAAAGAAATTATTTAGCTTTTCCCCTTAGGTTAAAACATTAAAATAATAGTAATGTGGGGCCAGAATCCAGGCCCATGTGTCAGAATAACAGGGTTTGTCTTAGAAAATTGACATTCTGTTTGATGGAAAATTGCAAAGAATTCTAAAAAGTTTATGAAAATCTTACCTTATGGTCAGAGTAATTCAAACTGGATAGAGATATAAAATTTATTTAAAAACCTACCTTTAACATTAGAGATGCACCAATGCAAGCATGAAACTTGGTTTTCTCTTTGGAAGTTGATTTTTATGTAATGTAAAAAGATAATGAAAGGGTTTTGTTTTCTCCTTTAGGTAAATGGCGGGGAAAAAAATGACAGAAAGGAGGCAGATTTAGTAGGTCTCATGCTATCTTCATTGGGTCTTGTTTGGAAAGTTAAGACTCCTCTATTAAAGGTTTTTCTTTGCTAATTTTTTTTTTAATTCTCATTTTGTTCAAATCAATGACTTATGGTGACTGGGGATTCTGTTTTGTGATATCCAGTGTTTTAAATCTTTGATATTTGACAAGCTTTCCAAAATTAAATTATGTCTCTTTCTAGCCTAATTTTTAAGGTATTAGGACCTCTAACATCCAAAAATTATGTTTGGCTTATTTTGTATAAAAATCATACAGGAAACATCGTCAAATGTAAAATGGTGCTGGGTTTTTTGGGGGCTATATTTGGGTCAAGGTTATTATTGGCATATGTTTCAAGATTATGTAAAACTCCTATAATTGTAATATGACTTAGTGCATGTTATCAGGAATAATAATAATGTTAAATGGCTGTGTGCCACAGAGGTAACACGTTTTCTTGCCAATTGTGTATTTAACTGTAGCTACCCTAAAATGTTTTTTTTTTTCATCCACAGACAATTGTTTGTGGGTGTTCGGTCAGAATGGTGGGAGAAATTATAAAATTATAGAAAATAGTTACAAACCTTCCTGCAAAACTGGGAGTGGGAGGTGGCATAGTCTCAGTAAAAGTTCTGACTGAAAGCACCATAATCATCTATACCTTGAGTTAATAGTAAAAAAGCAAATAACAAGGACATGTAGAAGAGTTTATCTAAATAGCTTGTCTACTCATATGATCCTAAAACTAACCTTTAATCATTCATGGGCAGGATGGCTCTCTTGAGGGCAGGGGGGTGTGGACAATGTTAATTAAATTCTAGTGGCATTTACTCATAACCTTTGTCATTTAATCTGTACTAAATAAACTCAAACTTTGCTGGCTGATCCAGTTGATGCTACAGACTGAGGCAGCAGAGCCCCTCAGTCAGACTGACAGGCAAGGGCTTTGTGTCAGTGTATGTAAATCATCCATCATGCAAGCCTGGGTCTGTGGATCTGTCCCCGTCAGGTGCTGCCCTGTGTGAGGACCTGGCAGTTGGTGACCCCAACATGATAAAGTGGTGCCCTGTGTGAGGGCCAAGAAATTGTTGTCTCATTTTGGTCCTCTTAAAAGATGGTTTTATAATCAACTGTAAAATTTAACAGTGCTCATAAATGCAGGTTTCTGATTAATAACTCTGGATATTATGAAATTAGAATAGAAGGAAAACTTTCAAATAGAAAAGCAAATGGTGGTTGGTTTTCTTTGGACTGTATTTGTATATATATATGTTATTAGTATGTATTCCAAAAAATTATGTAAAACATCTATAATTCCGATAGGATTTAGTATACATTATTAATAATCATAACTGTTATGTAAAATTGTTGTATGCCACATAAGTAACAAAAATTCCTAGTCAATTGTAGCTTTAATAGTGGCTACAAGGCAGGGCACGGTGGCTCAGTCCTGTAATCCCAGCACTTTGGGAGGCTGAGGCAGGTGGATCACGAGGTCAAGAGATCGAGACCATCCTGGTCAACATGGTGAAACCCCGTCTCTACTAAAAATACAAAAAATTAGCTGGGCATGGTGGCACATGCCTGTAATCCCAGCAGGAGAATTGTCTGAACCCAGGAGGCAGAGGTTGCGGTGAGCCAAGGTTGCGCCATTGCACTCCAGCCTGGGTAACAAGAGTGAAACTCTGTCTCAACAACAACAAAAAAGAAATTATATGTTTGTTAAGCATAAGCTATTGAAGCATAGTTAACAATTTTTCCTTAATTCCAGGACTTTTGCCTTTATAGCATATCATGTCTTTAGAAAGGACAAGAAAAACACAATAAACATGAATAAATAAATAAATGAATTATTATACAGAATGCTGTAATTCTCTGGTGCTAAGCACCTCTGCAGAAGAGAAAATGTAGAGCAGAGTAAGAGGAATCTGAAATGAGTGCATGTGTACAGTAAGTCTTAATTTCATAAAGGCTGGTCAGAATAAGTCCTATTGAGTGTCAAATGAGTCAAACGTAAAATGAGTAAGAGGGTTGGCCATTACCTAATGAGAGAGAGTGTTCTAGGATCATTTCATGACATATATACAACCAACTCCTACATGTCCAATTAAACAATAATGATAACAACACTTCTTCACCATTAAACTTAGGCATTAATGAGACATCCCATGGGAGATATCCCATTATCTCTTAGACTAAGAAATGAGAGTCTTAAGAAGTTGAAAAATTTTGACTATAGAGAATTTGGTGTTTTCAGCTTCAAACAGGAAGAAATCCTCATCTGTTTAAGAAGAAAAATAATTTTTATATAAATATATTTATATAACATTTAAATAATATTTTTAAAAATCTTTCCAAGTAATAATTTTTACTGGATGTGTCTACAGTAAATTGACAATAATACCATACCTTGGACCATCAGTTTCTGACATTTCCTTCTCAGTCTTTTAATTAAAGAAAATGTTTTGTTAAATAAAATTTTATTATGTGCATAAAGACAGGTGGGTGTTGAACAGTGAGAACACATGGACACAGGGAGGTGAGCATCACACACTGGGGTCTGTTGTGGGGAACAAAGAGAGGGATAACATGGGGAAAAATGCCAGATATAGGTGATGGGAGGAAGGCAGCAAACCACATTTTCATGTATGTACCTATGCAACAATCTTGCATGTTCTTCACATGTACCCCAAAACCTAAAACACAATAAATATATATTTAAAAAAAAGAAAAATTAAAGTACACTGTTGTTACTGAGGTTTTACAATTTTGACTAAATTCTAAATTCTTTTTGGGTTAGAAGTCCCCAAACTAATGCTTCTAATCTGTGCTTTTAAAATTGGGAATTGTACTCCTCATCCTAGGACTTGTGGTTTACCTTAGAGTATGCTGTTCACGTAAATACTGTACTAAAACTAAAGACAAGAGTACTAATGCTTTTGCCACACAAGCTTTGGAAGCCCAGCCAGGCCTGCAGGGGTACACTCTGACAGTAGCAAAGCGATTCCATTCTTCTGACTTTGGGGTTCACTCCCCTTCCCACTACATCCCCTGTCAGTGGGAAGAAGCCAGACAGATCTGTGGCCTTTTCCCATTTTCATAGCCCACACCTTAAGATTAGAGTGTTACAAAACCCAAAGGGACGGATTGAAACTGCCTTTATAAAATTATAATTGATACAGTGAAAGAGATCTTTCTGAACTGATTTCATCTTGCTTCTAACGTCCAAGCTGTCTTTGTTTATTCTTAGGTTTAGGCTGAACCAATGTTGGGAGAAACTTAATTTGTCATTTATAGTTTAAACAAAGGTGGTAGTAGCCCTTTCCCAAAGGAGACTTCCTTCTTGCCTCAGAACTAGACTGCCTTTGTAGGACTAACATTAGCCACAGGTTTAGAAATTATGGTTTAGAAGTCATGCAGATGGAGGATACAAGATTCTGACCCTCCCTAAAGGGTTCCTAAGATCATTTCTTGACATATTTTGTAGACCCTGCACTTGGTGAGTCAGCTGGCGCCACTCAGATTGACAAACTGGCTAATCTGATCTTGTGCAGGAAATGACTCACTGCAAGAAGACTCCTTGGACTCCCTATGATTGCATCCCTGACCAATCAGCACTCCTGGTCACTGGCTCCCTGGCTACCCACCAAATTATCCTTAAAATCTCTGTTCCCAGAATGCTTGGGGAGACTTATTTGAGTAAAAAAACTCCAGTCTCCTGCAAAAAAGAAAAAAATAATAACCTCTTATGTATCCTCCCATCTGATGCTATCATCCCCTCTTACTTAGTAACCCATCCAGAACAGTTTTCTACTGCTAGTGTAACAAATTACCACAAATTCAGTGACTTCACACAAATGTATTATCTTATAGTTCTGGAGATTAGAAATCCTAGTATCAAGTTGGTTGGGCTCTGTTCTTTCTGGAGATCTAGGGAATAATCTGCTTCCTCACCTTTTTCAGCTTTTCAAGTGTCCTGAATTCTATGGCTTTAGGCCCCATGAACCTATGACCTTTGATTCTTGGTTACACTTTCTTCTATATTTCTTATAAGGAAGCTTGTGATTACATTGACCACCTGTATAATCTAGGATAATCTTCTCATTTCAAGATCCTTTCTGTCATATGCGCAAAGTCCCTTTGGCCAGGTAAGGTAACATATTCACAGGTTTGGGGCTTAGAAAATGGGCGTATTTTAGTGCTATTATTCTCTCTATACATCATCTCGCAATTGACTATATAGAGTGATGAGAGTACAGGTCTCAGCTTGTACAAATTTTTCATGCTAAACTATTTCAGGTCAAATTCCTTCAAGTCCATATAAAATCACATCATTCTCAAGGTAATAGTTTCTAAAATTTGAAGACTGATCAATTGCCTTCCAGTTTTCTACTTTCTGGGATGAATTCCCTCAGAGAAGTTACTTGCTTTACCTCCAATATAATTTTTTAATGTTGGCATCAGTTTTTAAAGATATTTCTTTTAAGTATGAAACAGAGAACACAATATCTTCCAAGTACGAGCATTTTTTCTATAGAAGTAGCACAAGTTTGAATTATCCTTTTTTCTAGCCAAATTCTTCTATATTGAGTTTCCTGTTGACTGTAGAATTCAAAGTTATTTTATTAGATTCTCAACTAATCTTTTTTCAGCTTTGTTTCTGAATCCTGAATCCTACGTTTGCAGTTCTAGTTGCTCCTCCAGTTTTTAGATGGCTCATAACAGTACTAGTGTCATAGGACAATCATGATAATTCATAGTATTCTATGTAAATTGCCTAGTACACATTAGCTCTTCCTTATCCTCCAGTCTTAATACTCATCAGTCATATATTTCTAATATGGCTAAGTAAGAACCCATACCAGAATGGAATAAATTCATAGCTTGAAGGTTAAGGATTTAAATGTTTAGAGGAGCCAGTCAGGAGCAATTATATATGTAAACACTTTAAGGTGGCACAGAGAAGAAGATCTCTGGCAAATCATAAGCAACTACACCCAGATGCATGAGCTTCCCATAGCTCAAGCAGGCGTCACAAAAGCAGTCAGGCTACAACCACATTACTTACTATTTTAGGTTGAGCTCCCCAGAGCAGAGCCTGAGACAAGGATTCTTGTTAAATGAATACATTAGGGGTATGCTCTTAGGAAAATAAAAGTGAAATAAACAAGATAGTGTACTAGATCTAAAGTAAGCAAGAACTTGGACTCAGTTGAAAAACTCTCTTCAGTCTGATCCAGGCAAAGGGACTTTGCACATGTGACTGATTCAGGTGAGTCCAGGATTTGGCTCACCCCAAGACAAAGGGTTGACTTTTATACCACATTGTGTGTTAGTTATGGCTGAAGTCAGAGCCCTTCTGGGCAGAAGGGGACATTGGAGAAGAGATGGTTCATAGCCTCCAGTATAAGGGAGCTCCACTTTGGCCAAGGACAAGTCACCAAAAGGGTACAGCTGTGCCCTGTTAACTGCTAATTTTCCCAGGGTGTGGGGGTAGGCACATGAGCCAGATAGTTAGTGAACCTGCACGGGGCATCACACATCCAGTATATTTTTACTCTACCCTAAAAGGCTGGCAAGTCTCCTCCAGCAGCAAGAAATTGGGAGTATAATGCTGGACATAATTGTTTAAATCAGAGAACCAAAAAAAAAACTAGGAAACTTGCCAGTGGGGAAACTCCTTAGAACCCTCTCAGGAATTCTCCCATGTGCCCAGTGGAAGAATTAGAGCATGACTAGCCATTGTACAGAAAGCAAAGAAAACAATTCAGTGTTAGCCAAGAGAAGCAGAAACAATCAATAGAAAGGATTTCAATAGCAACGTATTAGCCTAGAGAGCTTTGTCATGTTTACACAATCAAATCCCTGTCCCATCACTGTTAGGAAGCTAAGGCCCCAGTGAGAAAATCAAAGTGTGTAGACCAGCTTCAAAGAGAGGGATGAGGAAATATTCAGTTGCTGAGCCTCAAGCCCGATGGAGGAAAAGAAAACTAAACCAGACACAATATGGATATCTTAACTGCATGAATGTTTAATAATGCTTTTTAAAAGGAGAGAAATGTAAAAAACTTCAGGGAGTGTAGACTTGGAACATCAGAGAGTAGTGGAGAAGAATAAACTCTGAGTTCTGTATGTTTCCTCCAGTTGATATTGCTCAGAAAAATACCATGCCTCATTTCCATGGCTGGATTCAGAGCCAGCCATGCCATAATGCCTGTCCATAAATTTTAGGGAAGCAAAATTTATCTATGTGCCTATAATCCTATTAGGCCACAAGCAGGTTTAGGGTGAGAAAAATCCATCGTATGAAGTCTTGTAAATGTGGCTTAGGAACACTTGTAAGCCATTCAAAATGCTGGTTTATTTATTTATTTTTTCTGTATAACACTTTGAAGAAACACATAAAAGATCACAAATCATAAAGAGAAATAACACTGTGCTGCCAAAAATTTCCCTCCAAAACTTTTCTTGACATTGATGGAGAAATTGTGTTTTATGTCTGTACATCACTGTATTTCTAGTAATAAACAGTACCTGAAGCTCAATAGAAGAATACATTTTGAGTAACTTAATACATTAATTTTTATTTTTGACCTTTTGCATAAGATAATTTCACTGTGCTGCATCATCATTAAATGTAAACTGTGCTAATTTTAAGGTAGCAAAAAATGTGCCATTCAAAGTGAACCAGTGAAGAAATGTGTATAGTTGCAGTAATGCAGCTATTAGAAACCTGTATTTATTATTTCTTTTCTTGTGAAAAGTATTAGATAGTGAACTATCCTAAGACGCAAAAAAAAGAATATTTGTGTATTTACATTACTGAGTTGCAGGCAACTTTTCAATGAAATTTAGAAAGCACTGTATTACATTATTCTATTAAATTCTTACAAGAATCTCGTGTGACTTATATTATTTACCCCATTTCACAGTTGATAATACTAAGGCTCAGAGAAGATACATATCATACTTAATGTGACAAAACTTACAAATGATAGAAAGGATTCCAATGCAGGTCCATCTGTTGTCAAGCATAAGAAATCCTTAAAAGTCCCTGTTTTTTGGATAAGCATAAAAATCGCACACTCCCACACTTTAGCTTTCCCAGAGAAACTTCTTGGTTAGTGTAAATTCACAGACTTTCAATTAAACATTTGAAACACTTTTTTTTGACATTTCTTTTCTGCATTTGGCATTATAAAAATAATCCGGTTTAAAAAATTATTCACATATAGATAGAACGTGCTATTCCAAACTATTCCTAACTTAGGTTTCAGATATATGTGGATACCACTGCAAAGTTGAGAAATGCCTTAAGCAAACTTCCGTGATTCTTGGGCAATGTTGGGTAAAGGCTGAATAAATGGATGGATGGATAGATGGATGGATGGATAGAAGAAAATGCATAATTGTTCATAGTGTCTGGAAAATGGTCATAAATGTGTGCTACATAACAACTGTCTCTTTAAGAGGTCTCAGACTCTGGTTACTTGTTCTACTATCAATAGCTAACAAATGAGAAATTTAATTTCCAGTTGATAGAACTGACTTACTGAGTTTGTTTCTCATGTAAAGATAAACAAATTTTCTCTTCCAATAATCTTATTTCGCTTAAAGACTGTGGGAAAAAAAGCAAGTATTTCTGGGGAACCATAATAGGATATCTTCTATAGATAGCATCCTCAACAATAATGTCCTTTCATTATCATCTGCTAATTAGCACTCTGCATTTGTCTATTTTCATTAAAGTTATCACTTTTGAATTATCTGGAGAAAATCAAGTGGGAAATGTATACCATATATCTGAATTTGCTAATTAAGTAATGATGTCTTTTCTTCCATGAAATAATTGTTCTGGAAAAAAAATCATGATTTATAAATTTGACACAGATATTTGAGCAAAGTGTAAAATCATTTTAATTTATGTATGTAAGTAATCCATATATATTAAAATTCAGCTTCCACACTTAATTGGCAAATCTAGGTAATGCTACCTTCAAATAGATCCAAAATTTATCACTTCACATATACCCCACTACTAACTGAGACCAACGCACCATCATTTCTTGCTGAGACTACTGAAAAAGCCTCCTAATTGGTGTCTTTGCTTCTCCCAGTGCACATCTTCAGGTGTTCTCTCATATAGAGGCTTGATGGTTTCTTTGAAAATATGTCTTATCATTCCTCTTCTCAGCCCAAAGCCTCTAATCTAATGGATTCCCAATTCACTCTAAGTTAAATCCAGAGTACTATAGATTACAAGCTTTAATGTGACCAGACTCCCATTTAATACCTCTGACTTTGTGTCATACTCCTGTCAAATGTAACATGGCTGGACATTAGTTGAAGGAAGCAGTGAAAACAGACTTTATTCATTAAACTACTGACAGTAAGGGGGAAGAGCTGAGCTCCATTCCAATTTGTGCAGAGGTGACTGGGCATTTAAAGGGATAATGAAAACGTATGCAAGAACAAGAACAGAGTCAGGGAAGTGAAAAGTTATAAGAAGCAGGGAAGAGGGGTTGGTTGAGTAAAACGCATCTGGATATCCTAATTGGCATGTACTGAAATTAAGCTTCTATCCTCCCATCTCACAAAGGCAGGGAGACAGGACACCTAGCTTCAGATGTTAGCTCAAATAAATAGTAAATTCTTTAGGTAGCTTTGACTTTCCTCAGGCAGGCATTTTAATAGGTGTGATGTGGAGCTGGTGAACAGGAGTAATCCTAGGGATGCAGCCTTGAGCTACTATAAATCTGAGCTATTATAATAGCTTTAAGCTATTATAAACGTTAGCATTTGTTCAGGTCTCTACAGGCCAAGTAAACATCTTTTTTAAAATTAATTAATTTATTTATTTTTTGTACTTTAGGTTCTGTGGTACATGTGTAGATCATGCAGGATTGTTTCATAAGATACTATTAAAGACCTTTACTTACAACAATCCTGCAAGTAAAGATCTTTAATAGGCTTAGTTGAGAACAGGGATCAGAGGAGCCTGGCTAGAGTTTGGTGAAGGACAGAATCTTTGTCACTGTTCTTACCATGCTCTTTCCCACACACTGGCCTCCTATTATCCCTGGAACATACCAGGCACACTTCTTTGCCCAAGATGCTTTCATGAGGGCACTTGTTCTCTCTTCCACCTAGATTGTCCTACTCACAGATAACCACACAGCTTTTCTCCACTCTCATTAAAGTCTCAGCTTATTTTTAAACTTCTGAAATAGGTGTGTTCATTATGACAGGGTCATACCTTTGCTTATATTTTGACTTCCATGGTGAACTTTTACCCCACCCCCACCCCCACCTTAACCCATATTTGAGGCAGGCTGGTCTCTTTTCACAAAGGAGATCCATTCATACTCTTCTCCCTTACTCTCTCACCCTCTCTTCATTTTTCAGATGGCATGAGTATCTTCTGACTAGAATAAATATTTTATTTTATTTTGAATGGACAAATAAGAATTGTATATATTTGCGGGGTACATAGTGATGCTTCAATATATATAATGTACAGTAATCAGATCAGATTGATTAGCTTATCCATCATCTCAATTATCATTTCTTTGTGTTGGGCTAGTTCATACTCTTTCTAGCTATTTGAAATTATGTAATACGTTATGGTTAAGTATCATCATTCTGTAATGGTGTCAAACACTAGAACTCATTCCTCCTATGTAGCTATAATTTTGTAAATTTTAAGTATCATAAATTCTAATATAACCACATTTTTGTCTTTCTGAACATTAGTCACTGTGGAAATTTTTCATTGATTTGGTACTTTATTCCATTAAGATTTGCTTTATTTTTTAATGTACAAGTCTGTAAGAATCTGATGTTAACTAATTTTTTTCTCAGAGAGCCCCAGTACATACCTATCTCAACATGGTTTTAATAACATTATTAATGGCTACTAAGTCTAAATTATACTGCATAATTATAATATTTACAAAATACTTATTGTATTTTCATCTCTTGGCTCAAATTGGGATGCAAGCCCAGGAAGAATTTCAGTAAAAGATCATGAACCTGGATGTGGCTATGTATGAATATACTGAAATGTGTTCTAGTTCCCCTAAGAAAAAGGGGTGTTGTGGCTTAATTGTGTCTGATTTATCCTCTTTAAATGTAGCTAAGAAAATATCCTATTTTAAAGAGTACATAGGTAGACTAACAAAGTGTTAACAAAGCAGCTTACAGATTTAGCTCTATTCAATAGCTAAACAACAAAGACATCAAATGGTTCTGATTTCCATCATTTACTTTGAAAGGCAATGACTTCCTGAGGACCAGTCATCTTGCAACTTGTTACCTTGATTTTCCCCACTGGACAAGCAGCAACAATAACAAAAAATGCCATTATGCCATGATAATTGGCCATCCCTGTCTCATCAAATTAATTTTAGTATGTGCCTGAGGCATTTTCACACTTTTCCTTTTCTCAGCCAATAGAAAGCATATGTAGACTTTTGCCTAAAGTAGACAGTACGTACTACATCTGGAGAAATAAGTGGGGCATTGTGTAGAACTAGAATAAGAGAAACAGGGAAGAAGAGCTTTCTGTTTTTATTTTTCAAATTAATTCTTAGTGGTATTAAAATGCATGAATACACGCTAATACTGTAAGTTTACATGTGTCTTAAATGATTCCAAAATGAATATAACATTGACAAACTGAAATGGTTTAAAATTTATGAAAATGTACAGTCAATCAGTTCTTACTCTTCATATATTTGATTTAAAACCCCACCCAAGACACACGGCAAGGAGACAAGAGCCTGTCACTGCAGTTAAAGCATGGAGATTGGCCTGATCTTATACTTTAACCGAAGATAGAATATTAATTCCCCTGACAACCCAGCACAGCAGGAAGGAAATGCAGCAACACAGCCAGGGAAAAATGGCCTCGGTTTTGGTGTCTTTGCCCAATATCTTCCATTATAGTTTACATACTTTTACAGTGAGAGCAAGCACCAACTCCTGAGCTTGCTGGGTGACCTTAGGCAAATTACTTAATTTTGGTGTGCTTCTGCTTCTTCATTTGTAAAACGAGAATAATAACATGAAAGTAGTTCCCTCTTATCCACAGATATTGCAAGACCCCCAATGGATCCCTAAAACCAGGAATAGAACCAAATTCTACATATACTATATTTTTTCTACAAGTACACACTTATGACAAAGTTGAATTTATAAATTAGTTACACTGAGAGATTAATGAAAATAGCCAATAATAAATATAGAATAATTATAACAATATACTTTCATAAAAATTATGTGAAAATGGTATTTCTCTTTCTTTCCCTCAATATTTTGTGGTTCTATATCAACCTATTTTGAACCCCAGCTGACCACTAGTAACTAAACACAGTAAGTAAAGCCACAAATAAGGGGAAACTACTGTATATTACAAAAGATTATATATATAAGATTAGTAGCCTAAATTTCACCTTAAGAAAAGAGAAAAAAAGAGCAATCTACAAGCAAAAAGAAAGAAAGAAGGAGAAAGAAAGAAAGAAAGAAAGAGAGAAAAAAGACTAGAAAGAAAAAAGACTAGAAAGGAAATAAATGAAATTGATGATAGAATAAAGGGAAAATTTGATAAAAACAAAATCTTTTTTAAAAAACTCAGAAAAATTGACAAAAAGACAAGTCTTTTATCTACACTTATCAAGAAAAAAACAAATTAATAGAATTATAAAAACCACAACTAAATGAGATGTCTCACTATCAATTCCACAAATTATAAAGGATTACGGGGGACCAGGTGTGGTGGCTCATGCCTATAATCCCAGCATTTTGGGAGGTTGAGGAAAGTGGATCACTTGACTTCAGGATTTTGAGACCAGCCTGAACATGGTGAAACTGTCTCTATTATAATAAAAACACACAAATATCCAGGTGTGGTGGCACACACCTGTAGTCCCAGCTACTCAGGAGGCTGAAGCACAAAAATCGCTTGAACCTCAGAAGCAGAGTTTGCAGTAAGCCGAGACTGTGCCACTACACTCCAGCCTGGTCAACAGAGCAAGACTCTGTCTCAAAAAAAAAAAAAAAAAAAAAAAACAAGGACTATAGGGGAATGTATTCATCTGTTCTCTCACTGCTATGAAGAAATACCTGAGAATGAGTAATTTATTAACAGAAGAGGTTCAGTTGGCTCACAGTTCTACAGGCTGTATAGGAAGCACAGCAGCATTTATTTCTGGGGAGGACTTCAGGAAGCTTCCATGGTGGAGGGCAAAAGGGGAGCAAGGCATCTCACATGGCAGGAGCAGGAGCAAGGGTGGGGGCTACAAATTTTAGATGACCAGCACTCATGAAAACTCAGGAAAACATACTATTGCTAGGACAATATCAAGAGGAGATGATGCTGACCCATTCATGAGAAATCTGCCTCCATAATCTAATCACCTCCCACCAGGCCCCACCTTTAACATCAGGGATTACAATTCAACATGAGATTTGGCAGGGACACAAATCCAAACCATATCAGAGAATAATATAAACAATTATATGCCAACAAATTAGATAATGTAAATGGACAAATTTTTATAAAGACACAAATTATTAAAGCACCAAATAAAAATATAGAAAATCTGAATAGGCCTATACAAGAGACTGAATTATTAATCAAAAAGCTTTTTACAAAGAAAAGCCCTGGTGCAGATGCTTTTCCTGGCAAGTTCCATAGACTTCCCAACTCATTCTAAGAGGACTGTATTACCCTGACACCAAAACCAGACAAAGATACTATAAGAAATCTTCAGACCAATAGCTCTTTGAATAAAATGACCAAAATCACCAACGAAATACCTACAAACTAAAGCTAGCAACATATTAAAATGGTTACACACCTCAAGCAAATGGGATATTTTCTAGGAATGCAAGGTTGGTTTAACACACACACACACACACACACACACACACACACACACAATCAGTGTAATATGCCATATTATATTATAAAGAAAAAAATAATATATCAATAGGCAAACTGCTTTGCCATGTGTGCATTCATGTACAAGGTCCCTCAGGCTTCTTCTATAAGGGCCCTAATCCCATTTGTCAAGGTTGAGCCCTCATGACCTACTCACCTACCATAAGGCCCCATATCCTCATAACATTGCATTGAGGATGAGGTTTCAACAAATAAATTTTGGAGAGAGACAACATTCAAGCCATAACAGCAATATTCTGTAATCTTATCTACAAATTCAACACAATCCCTATGAAAATTGCAACTGCCTTTTTTCCCCAGAAATGGACCACTTCTGGCTAATTTATATATTTTTAGTAGAGACAGGGTTTCACCATGTTGGTCAGGCTGGTCTCAAACACCTAACTTCATGATCTGCCCACCTCAGCCTTCTGAAGTGTTAGGATTACAGGTGTGAGTCACCATGCCCCACCTGTGTACCTTTTAAAATAGCCATTTATATGTGATTCCTTCAAATACTCTTTTCCACAGCCAAATTAAAGTTTTTAAAGTTTAAGATAATTATAACACATACGTCAGTTATAATATTTTTTATATTTTAAATTACTGTAACTTAATAGCATATTCTAAGTTGATTTCAAGTGATTTTACATGACATTTGGGTTTATCTACTAAAGAAGTGTCTATACTGAATTTAAAATCAAATGGCAAATAAAAATTTCAATGCCAATTGAAACATGAATAAATGGGATTATTCAATATTAATTCAACATTTTAGTGAAGAATAAAACTTTATTTATTTATTTTGTGGTTGTTTTCTTCCTTTATTTTTCTCCTGGCATATCCTTAACCTTAGCTAAAGAAACCTCTAAGTGGATGAGACCTGTATCAGACAGTTTTTGATTTACAATACAGCATTTAACCATATATAGCTCACTCATTTCACTTGGCATAATGTTTTCAAGGTTCCTCCATGTATAAAACTTTCTTCACGTTTTTTCTCTCTGACATTCTTTTTTTTAAAAATTTAATTTTTTATTATACTTTAAGTTTTGGGGTACATGTGTAGATCTTGCAAGATTGTTACATAGGTATACACATGCCATGGTGGTTTTCTGCTTCCATCCCTCTGTCATCTATATTAGGTGTTTCTCCCAATGTTATCCATCCCCAATCTCCCCACCCTAACTATTCCTCCCCTAGTGCTCCACCCCACAATAGACCACAGTGTGTGATGTTCCCCTCCCTGTGTCCATGTGTTCTCATTGAACACCCTCTTATGAATGAGAACATACAGTGCTTGGTTTTCTGTTCTTGTGTGGGGTTGCTGAGAATGATGGTTTCCAGATTAATTCAAGGCCCTACAAAGGACATGAACTCATCGTTTTTTATGGCTACATAGTATTCTATGATGTATATGTGCCACATTTTTTTTGTCCAGCCTATCATTGATGGGCATTTGGGTTGGTTCCAGGTCTTTGCTATTGTAAACAGTGCCACAATGAACATACATGTGCAAGTGTCTTTATAATAGAACAATTTATAATCCTTTGGGTATATATCCAGTAATGGAATTGCTGGGTCAAATGGTATTTCTCTTTCTAGATCGTTGAGGAATCACCACACTGTCTTCCACAATGGTTTCACTAATCTATACTCCCACCAGCAGTGTAAAAGCATTCCTATTTCTCCACATACTCTCCAGCATCTGTTGTCTTCAGATATTTTAATGATAGCCATTCTAACTGGCCTGAGATGGTATCTCAATGTGGTTTTGATTTGCATTTCTCTAATGAATTTATGATGAGCATTTTTTCATATGTTTGTTGGCCACATAGAAGGCTTCTTTTGAAAAGTGTCTGTTAATAACCTTTGCCCAAATTTTGACGGAGTTGTTTGTTTTCTTCTTGTAAATTGGTTTTAGTTCTTTGTAGATTCTGGATATTAGCCCTTTGTCAGATAGGTAGCTTGCAAAAATTTTGTCCCATTCAGTTGGTTGCTGGTTCCCTCTAATGATTATTTCTTTTGCTGTGCAGAAGCTCTTAAGTTTAATTAGGTCCCATTTGTCTATTTTGGCTTTTGTTGCCAATGCTTTTGATATTTTATTCATGAAGTCCTTGCCTATGCCTATGTCCTGAATGGTATTGCCTATGTTTTCTTCTAGGGTTTTTATGGTGTTAGGTATTTAGTGTAAATCTTTAATCCATCTGCAGTTAATTTTAGTGTAAGACGTCAGGAAGGGGTCCAGTTTCAGTTTTCTGTGCATGGCTAGCCAGTTTTCCCAACACCATTTATTAAACAGGGAATCCTTTCCTCATTGCTTGATTTTGTCAGGTTTGTCAAAGATCAGTTGGTTGTAGATGTGTGGCATTACTTCCAAGACCTCTGTTCCTCTCCCTTGGTCTATTTCTCTGCTTTGGTACCAGTACCATGCTGTTTTGATTACTGTAGCCTTATAGTATAGTTTGACATTAGGTAGTGTGAGGCCACCAGCTTTGTTCTTTTTGCTAAGGATTGTCTTGGCTATGCAGGCTCTTTTTTGATTCCATATGAAGTTTAAGGTGGTTTTTCCCACTTCTGTGAAGAAGGTAATTGGTAGCTTGATGGGGATAGCACTGAATCTATAAATTACTTTAGACAGTATGGCCATATTCACAATATTGATTCTTCCTAACTATGAGCATGGAATATTTTTCCATCTGTTGTGTCCTCTCTTATTTTCTTGAGCAGTGGTTTTAGTTCTCCTTGAAGAGTTCCTTTATATACTTTGTTAGTTGTATTCCTAGTTATTTTATTTTCTTTATGGCAATTGTGAATGGAAGTTTGCTCATGATTTGGCTCTCTGTTTCTCTGTTATCGGCGTATAAGAATGCTTGTGATTTTTGCACATTGATATTGTATCCTGAGACTTTGTTGAAGTTGGTTATCATCTTAAGGAGATTTGGGGTTGACACGATGGGGTCTTGTAACTATACAATCATGTCTACTGCAAATAGAGACAATTTGACTTCCTCCTTTTCTAACTGAATACCCTTTATTTCTTTTTCTTTCCTGATTGCTCTGGTTAAAACTTCCAATCACATAAACAGAACCAAAGACAAAAACCACATGATTATCTCACTAGATGCAGAAAAAGCCTTCAACAAAATTTAACAGCTCTTTATGCTAAAAACCCTCAATAAACTAGATATCAATGGAACATGTCTCAAAATAATAAAAGTTCTTTACAACAAACCCATAGCCAATATCATACTGAATGGACAAAACCTGGAAACACTCCCTTTGAAAACTTTGTTTTTCAACAACTTCTCAGTGACAATTTGTTAAATTAGGACAAGCCTACTGACATAAGGAAACATCTCTGTCTTTTTATGTGGAAATAGAAAAACTAAAGAACTGACACTGAAAGTTCAAACTGTGTAAATGGACTGCAGAGAAAAATGAAGCAATAAAGAGAAGTAAGAAAAATTAAATATGAATCTATGTGATCTTACCTAAAAACTTTATTGATGTTTACCATTAAATTTATAAAACTATATATTTTAGGCCTTTGAACTAGAGAATCACTCATATCTGTGTCTGTTTTTGATACTTCACTAATTTCTGTTAGTGACTTTTAAAAAATGTCACATCTGACAAAGAATAGAAAAATTGTGATTCTACAGTAGAATCTTAAAATCATGTGATGTTTATGGTACATATTAATGTAATGTTATAGCTATAGTTTAAACAGAAGAGAGATAAAGTTAATATAAGAAAACACATTAACTATTAGGTTAAATTAAGTTATCTGCATGGCAGGAGAAAAACTAGGGCCGTTTAACAATCTGAATTGAGACTTTTAAATACTTATTGGTTTGCTGTAAAAACATTTTTGTATTTTAGAATCAGGAGCTATGAGGTTGAGGGATTGAAAGGAAAAGATAAAATGAATCTGTCTATGTAAATAAATTTGATTTTTAACATGAACAATAGATTGCCAGTGGTGTGATTTCCCTCTAAAGGATTAATTCATTACATGAAAGCTATGGACTCTTTTTTATTAAACATGTACAGAAAATCAATATTGCTCATAAGTTTCAAAGAATACTTTCTCAGGGGTGGTTTTCTAATGGCGCAAAATAGCTTACAAAACGGTACTAGAATCAGGAGGCTCCAACATTCTGTTTCAGAGAAACAGAGCTGCTGACCAGTGTGTTTTTTATTCCAAAGGAGCTGAAAATCCATATTTTTAAATGAAGTGTCATGACTTTTTTTTTTTTTTTTGAGAAGGAGTTTCACTCTTGTTACTCAGACTGGAGTGCAATGGCACAATCTCGGCTCACTGCAACCTTCGCCTCCTGGGTTCCGGCAATTCTCCCGCCTCAGCCTCCTGCGTAGCTGGGATTACTGGCACGCGCTACCATGCCCAGCTAATTTTTTGTATTTTTAGTAGAGACAGGGTTTCACCATGTTGACCAGGATGGTCTCCATCTCTTGACCTCATGATCCACCCGCCCCGGCCTCCCAAAATGCTGGGATTACAGGCGTGAGCCACCGAAGTGTCATGATTTTTAACTGTTGGTAACTAAAACAAAGACACGTGTGTATGAACAAAACCACAAAAACAAAAACTAAACTATGAGCCTAATAGAACATGAGCACCACCAGCTTCTGACTCTCTTTGAATCCCTGTATGCAGAAGATGGTACAATCTTACAACCTTCCTGAAGGAAATTACACAAACATGTTAAAATTGGTGCAAGAGCAAATAATTATTTTTAAAACCTTAGTAAGTTGTTTTTTTTCATATCTTTGGCCACAAGTATGTATAGGGGTTGGCTGCTTTTCTAAGGAAATAATTTCTCACTCCAAGTATGGCTAGGTTATTAAGCTTAAACCCAAGACCTGATGTATTTAATTTTTTCAGTTAATAAGAATGAAAGACATATTTGTAACAAACACAATAATTAAAGGATTAAAAATATAGTGGTATGCTAAACAATGTTTCTCAACTCCGCTGTCTAGAATAACTTTGATTAAAATAATACAAACAAAAGCAGAATTTTTATTTGTGGTCTAGTCACAAATACATTTTTCTAAAATTGTACATGCTGCCCATTCTTACCTAGAGGCATCTGAAATGACCTATCAAGCATTTTCAAGACTAGTATTTTGAAGATTTATCAGAAATATACAGACTCAAAATTTTTTTTACCAACTTCAAATCAACCTTAATCTTGCCCATTAGTGCACATTTTTCACACCTGCTTTCAACACAAGAAATACTGTAATTAATATTGAAATTTACTGTGATTTCTGTATATTTGCCCTGTATATTTTGAAGATTGACTCAATATATTTTAAATTATATTTTAACTTTATCTTAAAAGTAATTTCTTAAAAATAATAAGGACATTGATATGATTTGAATGTTTTTGTTCAAGTCATATCAACATTAATTGAAATTAAATGTCAATATTTAATATTAAAGGCAAAATGATCCATTTAAATATATTTTTAATCAATTCAAATCAGTAAACTTTTCAACAGACCTTACTTGAATTTTACCAATTTTGGCCAAGTTGCCAAGAAGTTGTCTAGAAGATAGTTGTCTAGAAGATAGTTGTCTAGAAGATAGAAGTGACATGAAGGACTTAAAATTAATGTCTACCTATTTCTTCACAGACCTGTGTGGAGCCCGAGAAATGTACCAGATACTTATTGTTGGTTTTTTTAAAACCTTATTTCTGCTTTTAATAGATATTTCTTCAAAGATCCCACTCTTCATATTTGCACCATTGGTCTGATCTTAAAGACCATAAAAAGAAGATGAGTAAGCTTACTTTGAGAATTGAGAAGTAAAAATTCCAATTGAGAAGTAAAACTCTCAAATTGGAATTTGAGAAGTTTCTTAAATGTTCCAAATATTTTTAAAGGTACTTGATAATGGTTATTTAAAGTGTTTACTGTGTTTTCTGTATATTGGTCCTGCTTTCGAAGATTGACTCAGTATATTTTAAATTATATCTTAACTTTATTTTGTAAGTAATTTCTTAAAAATAATAAAGATATTGATATGATTTGAATGTTTTTGAATCCCTACAAATTTCATGTCAAAACTTAATCCTCTCCAAAATTCAGTTGTTTCCAATATGATACTATGAAGAGGTGGGACATTTAAGAAAAGATGAAGCCATGGGGATTCCTTCCTATTTCATGAAATTCAGGCCTTTTTGAAACAGGCTTCATGTAGTGTTCCACGAGCTTGCCCTTCTGCCTTCTGCTATGTGATGGCATTGCAAGAAGGCACTCATCAGATCCCAACACCTGATCTTAGAGTTTTTAGCTTCCAGAAATGTGGAAAATAAATTCTGTTTCCTTAATAAATTATTGAGTTTCAAGTACGTTGTTGTAGCAGTTTGAATAGACTAAAACATACGTATTTCAGGAATTTCAAAAAGATTTTTAAGACTGGGCATGGTGGCTCACGCCTGTAATCCCGCACTCTGAAAGCTGAGATGGGTGGAGCACCTGACAGCACTTTGACAGCAGCCAGACCAACATGGTGAAACCACGTCTCTACTAAAAATAGAAAAATTAGCTGGGTTTGGTGGTGGGCGCCTGTAATCCCAGCTACTCGGGAGACTGAAGCAGGAGAATCGCTTCAACTCTGGAGGCAGAGGTGAGTGAGCCTGGATTTTACCATTGCACTCCAGCCTAGGCAACAAAGCCAGACTCCACCTCAAAAAAAAAAAAAGTTTTTTAAGAATTTTGGGTCGGATGGCGTGGTGGCTCACGCCTATAATCCCAGCACTTTGGGAGGCCGAGGCGGGTGGATCACGAGGTCAAGAGATCGAGACCATCCTGGTCAACAAGGTGAAACCCCGTCTCTACTAAAAATACAAAAATTAGCTGGGCATGGTGGTGCGTGCCTGTAGTCCCAGCTACTCGGGAGGCAGAGGCATGAGAGTTGCTTGAACCCAGGAGGCGGAGGTTGCGGTGAGCCGAGATCGTGCCATTGCACTCCAGTCTGGGTAACAACACGAAACTCCGCCTCAAAAAAAAAAAAAAAAAAAAAAAAAAAAGAATTTTGGGTCATATCATCAGTCTAAAGCAAAATAATATTTCTGTTTAGATATGCTCTTTTGACTATTAAGATTGGCTTATTAATTGTACACAATAGGTTGTTTTATTTGGTCTTATTTTGCAATAAAATGAGGCAGAGGTTTGTTGATGAGATACTGATTTGTTGAATGTCATATATAATTTTACAGGAAAATGTTAAATAATCATTTTAAATGTTTATCTATTTATCATATATTAAATGCCAAGCACTTCTCACATATTGTATTTTTTCTTCCATATATTCTAAAATTTCTACAATGTTTCTTTATTACATTTAACATATTATTTGAATGTTTTTAAATCAATATATCTCCTTGGTAAAATAATCATCAAATGTAAGGTGATTTTTTTTAAAAAAAAATCTTTGCTTGTTTTTTTTTCTATTTATTTTCTGTTTTCTTTTTTGAGACATCTTACTCTATCATCCTGGCTGGTGTGCAATGGCATATTCTCAGCTCACTGCCACTTCTGCCTTCCCGATTTAAGTGATTCTCTTGCCTCAGCATCCCGAGTAGCTGGGATTACAGGGGTGTGTCACCACCCCCAACTAATTTTTGTATTTTTAGTAGAGATGGGATTTCACCATGTTAGTCAGGCTGTTCTCAAACTCCAGGCCTCAACTGATCCATCTGTCACAGCTTCCCAAAGTG
The DNA here is from genome assembly GCA_028533165.1 of Leontopithecus rosalia. Classification (NCBI taxonomy): domain Eukaryota; kingdom Metazoa; phylum Chordata; class Mammalia; order Primates; family Cebidae; genus Leontopithecus; species Leontopithecus rosalia. The sequence goes on along the minus strand of CM052650.1, from coordinate 28,933,069 downwards.
CTGGGATTACAGGCATGAGTCACCACGTCAAGCCTATTGTAATTTCTAAATAAACTTTTTATTTTGAAGTAATTTCAGATTTGCAGAAAAGTTGTGAAGACCACTGATAGTTCCCATAAACATCACAATCAGTTTTCCCTATTAGTAATATCTTATGCTAGCATATTTGTGATAGTTTATAAAATATTGATATATTACAGTATTAATAACCAGACTATACTCATATTCATATTTTCTTAGTGTTCATAAGATCCTTTCTCTCTTTCGGGATACCTTACCACTTTCAGTAATCATGTCTAACTTAGACTCCTTCTGGCTGTAGCAGCTTCTCAGACTTACCTTGTTTTTGATGCCCTGGACATTTTTAGGAATATGGATTAGATATTTTGTATAATTTTCCTCATTTCAGATTTCCTGAATGTTTTTCTCATGATTGGACTGGAATTACGGTTTGAAGGGAGGAAAAACACCATAGTAAAATGTCATTTCCATCACCTTATATCAAGAGCACATGACTCCTCACAGTCCATGTAATCACGGATCATCTGGCTAAGATAGCATTTGTCAGTTTCTTCACTGTAAAGTTACGCTTTTCCTCCTTTACTCAATGCACTCTATGGAAGAAAATCACAATGAGCAGCCCACACTTAAGAAACTGGGTGTAATGTCCCACTTGTGTGAGAGTGGAATATCTGCATAAATTCCCTTTTAAATTATGCCTGAAGGGAGTTTGTCTTTTCTGATGTATTTATTCGATCTTTGTATATCAGTATAATTTCATGCATGTTTATTTTATACTTTGAGTTATAATTCAATATTACTTTATTTTGTGGCAGTTTTGTTTTTTCAGCTTTATCCATTGGGCACTCCTGAGCACTCCCTCTGACCCACATTTCCAAGTGTATGTGTGTACATTTGAGCACTACCTTACTTTCTGATACTACAGAAAATTCCAGGCCTATTTTTAGTATTTCCTGGTTTAGTCCTAAAAATCAGCCATTTCTTCAAGAATTTTTTCTTTAATTGTAAAATATTATTAGAAACCAATAACTGGATGCTAACTTTGTTCTTTGCTACATTGGTGTGGTTGATTGTAGTACTCCATAGCTTACAGAGTAAGGCAATATGTGTTTGTATACTAACATATACACAGACCTATAATTAGGTATGTATGCTATCATCTGTATCTGCGTTAAGCTATGCCTTGTAATTGTTTCATTGGAAGCAAGACATGTTCTATCTGTTAATATAAGTGAAGTATTTAGGTCATTCTTGTGAAATTTTATGGTAATGTAGCTAGGAGCTGAGCTTTGTATAACGTTTGTATCTATGTTAAGCTACATTAATTTTCTCCATCTCTAATCCATTACCACACAGATCATTCTTGTGTCTTCTGCTTTCTTATTTGTAACTTTCCTTGACGTCCCATTCTGGCTCTTACCATTTGCCATCCATTTAATTATTTGTTTAATTCTTTTTATGTGTATATTGGTCACAGACTTGTAAACCTACAAACTCATGGAAAACCATCGCAACAACTACAGTGCAATGCTCATGTATGGTTTTTTTTGTCTTAAGCCTATGGACTATCCCTTTACTTTTATTGAGGGTCTTTGTATTTCAGCATGTATCTTGTATACGACAGACAGCTGAGTTTTTTTTTAATCCACTCTGACAAGCTCTGTCTTTTAATTAGTGTGTTTAGACCTTCACATTTAAAATGCTTATTAACATGGTTGAATTAATAGGTACCATTCTTGTAAATGTTTTCTATTCATTACATTGGTTTTTGTTTCTTTGTTTCCCACTTTGTTTCTGCCTTCTCCGGTTTTGATTGAGGATTTTATATAAATCTATTTTATCTCCTTTCTTAGCATAACTACACTTTTAAAATATTTAGTCATTGCCCTAGAGTTTACAATATACATTTTTAACTAATCTAAATTCACCTTCATGTAGCACTACGTTACTGTGTTTGTAGAACGCATACTTCATAAGAGTATTCCTACTTCCTCCTTCCTATCCTTTATGACACTAATATCATTATTTTGCTGATTCATGTGTTCTAATCATTGTATACACTATTACTATTATTGTTTTTAACTATTGTCTTTCATATCAATTAAGAATGAGAAAAACAAAAAGACTTTCTTTTACCTTCATTTCTCCTTCTTTGATATTCCTTCTTTCTGTAAATCCAAGTTTCTGGCAATTTTTTGATGATTCTGCTTCAAGACCTTCTTTTAAAAATTTATTTTGTAATGTACATTATAGTCGTATGTATTTATGGGTATGAAGTGATATTATTATTTATGAATACAATGTATAATAATTAAATCACACTAAGTAACATAACCATCACCTCAAATACTTATCCATTTTGCGGTGAGGACATTTAAAATTAACTTAGTGATTCCGAAGTACACAGTTAGCTGTACTCATTATACTATGCAATAGTCTTTTTTTAAAAAAAATCCTAATTATTTCCATGTATCTCAGACTTTGTACCTTTTGAGTGTCATCTCTCCTTTTCCCACATTCCCCAGCCTCTGTAACCACCATTCTACTCTTTGTTTCTTGATTGTTGCAGAGTCCACATATAAGTGAAAACATGCAGCACTTGTCTTTTTGTGCCTAGCTTAATTCACTCAGCATGATATTCTCCAATTCTATTCACGTCAAAACGACAGAATTTTTTCTTTGTGGCTGAATAATATTCCAATGTGTTCATATACCCCTTTGCTTTATCCATTTATCCCTTGGTAGACATTTAGATTAAATCCATAACTTGGCTACGGTCAATTGGGATACAATGAACAGAGGAGTACAGACATCTCTTTGAAATACTGATTTCAAGTCTTTAGGGTAAATATCCAGAGGAGGGATTGCTGGGTCATATGATACTTCTACTTTTAGCTTTTTGAGAAACTTCCATACTGTTTTTCATATTAATTATAGTAAGCTACATTCTTTATCATAGTGTATAAAGTTTCTGTTTTGTCTCCATCCTCACCAACATCTACCTTTTGTCTTTAATTAACAATTCTGACAGATGTGAGGTAATGTATCACTGTAGTTTTAATCTGCATTTCCCTAATGTTTAGTTATGCTGAGCACTTTTTGATGTATCTGTTAGCCATTCTTATGTTTTGAGGAATATCTATTCAAGTCCTTTGCCCATTTTCTAGTAGGATGATTTATTCTTTGCATAGAGTAGTTTGAGTTCTTTATATGTTTTGGACACTAACCACTTAACAGATACATTCCTTGCAAACATTTTCTTCAAACCATAGATTTTCTTTTCCTTTGGTTGGTGTTGTTTCTCCCCAAAACTTAAGATTTTTTTTGCTCCATTCTTTTCCTGCTTACCTGGCCTTTGACAAGAAGTCAATCATAATTTTAGCCCTTGCTCCTCTATTGGCAAGGTGTATTTTTCCACTGGCTTTTTTGAAGATTATCTTTAGTTTTTTTCCATTTTGAATATGATATTCCTAGATGTGTTGTTGTCATTTGTGTATTTTGCATTTATCCTGCTAGGTGTTCTTTTAGCCTTCTGACTCTGTAATTTGGGGAATCTGTCATTAATTTTGGAAAATTCTCTGCCCTTAATGTTTTAAATATTTATTCTGTGCTATTTTATTTTCTGCTCCTGGTTTCCTAATTAAGCATATTTTACATATTTTTAATTGTCTCACAGTTATTTTACATAGTGCTAGGATTTTTAAAATTATTTTTTTCTTCCCATTTCAATTGACCTATCTTTAAGCTTACTGATTATTTTCCTCATCCATGATGTATCCACTGATGAGTCCATCAAAAGCGTTCCTCATTTTTGTTTAAGTGTTTTTGTTTATTTATAGCATTTTCTTTTTATTCTTTATTAGACTTGCCATACACCTGCTTACATTGTCCATCTGTTCTTGTGTGATATCTACTGTTTACAATAGACCCCTTAAAATATTAATCATAATCATAATTATTTTAAATTCTTTGTGTGATAATTCCAATATCTGTGTTAGATCTAGGTTTGGATATGATGATTTCTTTTTCTTTTCAGACTTTACTTTTATTTTTGCCTTTTTACATGACTTTTAATTATTTCATTGGAAGCAAGACATGTTCTGTTAATATAAGTGAAGTATTTAGGTCGTTATTGTGAAATTTTATGTTAATGCAGCCAGGAGTTGAGCTTTGTATAATGTTTGCTGTAGCTGTAGGTGACAGAGGCTTTACACTCATTTTCTTTTTTTTTTTTTTTTTTTTTTTTGAGATGGAGTCTTGCTCTGTCATCCAGACTGAAGAATGCAGTGGTGCGATCTCCGCTCACTGCAACCCCTGCCTCCCAGGTTCAAGTGATTCTCTTGTCTCAGTCTCCTGAGTAGCTGGGATTACAGGCATGTGCCATGGGCTAATTTCTGTATTTTTAATAGAGACAGGTTTTCACTATGTTGGCCAGGCTGGTCTCAAACTCCTGACCTGAAGTGATCCGCCCACCTTGACCTCCTTTACAGTTCCCGTTTCTGTCTCCTCTCAGACTTTTGGTTTCCCTAAGTTCCCCTCCTCAAGTTTACAACTTGAAAGTGTTATAAGTTATAGAGACAACATGTAACTTGTGGCACTTTCAAACACAACCCACTGATGGGTTACATGTGATATAACCCAGTACTCTCATGCAGGATTTTTTTGCTCCTTAGCTCAGCTAAAACTAGGTTCTTGTCTCATGACCAGAAAAAATTAGGCAGCTGGACACATTGAAAGTTGAGGAGAGCAAAATTTATTAAAATAAAGCTCTCAGCAAAAAGGAGAGGGTCCTGCCAAAAGGCTCCCACCTCACAGAATGAATACCAGGCCACCACATATGAGCTGAAGAGGCCAGGCTTCTCCCCCAGCATATGGCATGAATTCCTAGGGTGCAGGCAGGCCCCGGTCCATTGTGGGCATGTCCAGACAAGGCCCTTGGCAGGTTCCCTCATCTGCACAAATGCATCTGATGTAAACACTTGTGGGGAGGGTCAAAGATTCTCCAGGGACCCTGCCTTATCTGCCTCTTGCATCTATCAACTATACTGAAGCCCTGTTGGTGTAGTACTAAGGTATGGGGAAACAGGGATATTCTATAATCTAATTAAATCTCCATCATTACAGGGCGAGTGCTGTTGGGCTGTAACCTCCCAAATCCAGTGTTTTCTCCAGTATTTTATAGCTTTGTCCTCCTGTTCCGTATTTCCTTCCCTGGCTGAGGTATTCCCAGTCTATTTCCTTTAACCTGTGACCTCTGTTGACCATGCTTAATTTGTTGTTGTTGTCATTGATGTTATTTTCCACTCAAATTAGGCAGAAAGGCTGGAGGTGATCGCAGTGGAAGGAATTCTCTTCCCCTAGCTGAGATAAAACTAAGGCAAAATCCTTTCCTGTGGAGAGTAAAAATATGTTATTGAAAATCCTTTGGGTGTAATTCACAATGGTTTCTTTTCCTTTGTCCTCTGCTAGAGCCATGAGGGAATCTTTCTTGAATATTTATCATGAGACCCTGGTATGATTCCTGGAAGTAAAACCCACAGAAGTAGGACTATAGATCCCAGCATCCTCTCACTTTCAGGCTAGTCCACACTCAGTTTACTGCAATTAGGCAAGGTTTACCTAATTCAAGTGTTTCAATCACTTTACCTCTCCAGGGACTTTTGTTCCAGATTAGCAGATTAGGTTTTCTTTCAGCAAATGAGTCTGTCTCTCCAAATTTCAGGGTGGCAGTTTGACTTATGACCTCAGTTCTCTAATGGTAGAAGAAAACTAAATGGTGATCTGTCATAAAATAATAAAGTAAAATAAAGTACAGTTTGTCTAACTTTTTTATTGCTTGTTTTAAAGATGAGCACGATAACTCCCAGGCTCTTTTACATGTTGAAGCTTAAAATACCAAAATGATTATACTTTTCACATAAAATTCTACTAAGCTTATTGTGGGTCACTCCATATTCACTGGTGAAGGCAAAAATACAAAAATATGTTACTTCCCAAGTAAAAATATAACACATAAAAGTCTAAATTCAATTTTAAAAACCTCATATGAATACAGAATATAAAATGAGGATTTCTGTGAAAGGCATCAAATTGTTAATACTTGCTTTAAAAAACAGAACTCTCTCTTAAAAAGCAGTAAGACTGCCAGTAAAACACAAAGGAAGCATATCTTTGAAAAGAAAAAAATAAATAATTGATATGTTTATTTCAAAAGCATGTAAATATATATTTGTTCACCTAACATCAACCTATAGAATTCCTCAAACCTAGGGAATATTGAGTCAGATCATTTCTACACTAATTAGATTTACACTTAGGCAAAGGAAAGACAATTCAATTTTAGCTTTTAGGACATTAGCTGATTTATTCAGGGGTCAAAATGGGAATGTTTCCCTGAAAAGCAATGAATCAACTCAGTGCATTGCATACACCATATATTACATTTTATAGCTAAGGAGTCCTTGATATTTTTAGGATTGCCAATAATTTTTATGTGTATATGTCCCTACATTAGAATGTAGCAAAGAAATATATGCTGCTTGGCACTTCAGCCATTTCTATGTGTGTATGTGTATACTACATATTTTTTGCAACTGCTCTTTCAAGATTTAAAAGGATTTTTCATGATGTTTCTGCAACATCAGTAAAATAGGTCAGGCAGTATGTGAGCTCAAATGAAAATAACTAAGGAAGACTGTACATAGATTTACTTCTCTTTTTTTGGCTTTCTAAATGTATCTACCCTTTCAATAGGAGAATGAGCATACAGGCTATTGTGTAGGTGCTTAAACTGTGTGCACTGACCTAAACCAAAATTGTTAACATAATTCAGAGTCATAAGTTTTGAAAGATGAGTATGTGAATGAAAAATGCACACTATGTGGAATACAGGATGACATATTTTTCTCAACTCACTGGTTAACGCAGCTGTGTCCTGTCTGTCCTGTATAAGTCCATTTAAAAATTTTGAAGGAGACATTCTCTTACAACAACAACCTGAAGCATCTTTTGTAATACTGTAACTTGATATTATGTTAGGATATTAAAGGTAGCTTAGACCTGCTATTACCTTAGAGAGAAAAGAAGGATGGAATGCATTATAGCTTCTGTACTTTAAATATTGTGTAACTTGTAAAAGTAAACAGCAAATAAAGAAAAAAACCCTACAGTTATAAAGAGAATGTAAAGATTAGTTAAATAAAAGAGGTACAACAATGTAAATTTAAGACTAAAACAAAATTTTGTGATTATGTCTATACAGACAATATATCTTGGAGAGTGGAAATGTATATAGGGAATCTGACTTAAAAGAAGTAGAATTTAAATGAATCAGTCAGTGAAATATTTTGCAGGAGACATTCCCTTACAACAACCTGAAACATCTTTTGTAATACTGTAACAATAGTATTACAAATACAATAGTATGATACTATGCTATAAATAGTGTAATATGCAATACCATAATATTGACTTAATATTCAGGGCCAATAAAGCTTTCTAAATTACTCAAATGTTTCAAAAACCCATTTTCAGTGTCAGCTGGGCTCATTGCTCACCTTTATGTTTGATTTACAGTGTGAAAGAAATGGCCTATATCCATGTTTCTGTAAAATGTCACAATTAAGACATAAGTATTTTTTTTCAATACTGATGTTTTTTTCCTTCTCTTCCCAACTGGAATTTAGAAAAAGAGGGCTTTTGGCAAAAACCTGGGCCTACTAACTTGAAGAATAGATTAGGCCCTGATGAGGAAGAAGGCTGTAAAAAGAGAAAACCGTTTCCAATTCTTCTTTACTCCTTAAAACTGTAGCCAGCAATTAAAAACGGAAAGAAATCTAGAAGATAATTAAGATAAATCATATCCGAAAGCCCCTTTATAATTTTGCCTGAGATTCAGAAATTGTGATTTTAAATTTTTTAAACCACTTCTATGATGCCTGCCATTGAGACAATTGTTTAAGAGAAAAAAGAAATAACTGACAGTAAAAGATGAGCTGAACTGTGCACTGGACAAAAAGGAATGCAAATGAGAGTATGCGATTGTAAAGCAGTGCACATCAAAACACTGTGCAGAAAAATAACCTGACTGAGTGACTTTCAAACTAAGAAACCAGGTCAAACATCAGATGAAGTGTGTATCAGTAACAGCACCATTTTGTTATTTAATGGTTCAAGTTTTAATATTGAATTTTAATGTATTTACCTTTAAGTATATGTGGCTGAAAATTTTATTTACATGCTATTGTTTCCAAAAACATTTCAGGCATGTTAATAGTACAAATAAGCAGTAGTTTCCAGTCACTAATATTGTTCACACTGGATAATCAGAGCCCAATTGCTCATTTGAGTATCTTTCCTTAACATTTAAGAATTTTTTGAGACTTCAAAAATAGCCTAATAATAATACAGACTGGGAAGGGGAGGGAAGAGGAATGGAAAAGAAAAGATTGGTTAAAGAATATAAAATTACAGCTACATAGAAGGAATAACTTCTAGCATTCTATACAACTATAGGATGACTATAGTTAATAATAATGCATATTTTCACATAGCTACAAGGAAGATATTGAATGTTTTCAACACAAAGAAGCGATAAATGTATTCAATAATGAATATGCTAATTACCCTTATGACTATGCATTATATGTATTTAATCATCAGTATGCACCCCAGATATATTTACAATTATTATGTGTCATTTAAATAAATTTAAATTTAAAAGTAAAATAAAAATATCAAGAAAGCGTTAAAACATAGCCTAATAAAATGCAGTCCCCTTGAAAAAATAACAGCATAAAACATTGTTCATCTTCTCTTTCCTTAGTTAATAGTAAATCCCTGTCAAAAGAACACTTAGTAAAGGGTTAGATTTGGGCTAAAGAAAATCAGTGACTTTAGGAGGACACAAACTGGGCTGGAGGAGAGAGAAATTCATAAGAGACATTATTGTTGTATCGGACCAAGCACAGAAAGTCAACACCAGGACAAAAGTATGCCAAACTGCAGAGTTTATTGCCGGCGACCATGGAGGACTCACGTCTCTCCAACCCGTGGCCCGTAAAAGAGGGTGATGAGACCTTTTATACCCATAAAATCACCTTGGGGGTGAGGGGAGAGGATGGGGTGAGGGGCTTCAGACATTCCGAGGGCCAGTGGATTCAAATCACCTTCTGGGCGGAGATGAGGGTGAGGGGGTTCCGGATATTTCGAGGGCCAGGGGACTATTTGACATTCTGATTGTCATTTAAGGGGTTCACAGATGCTAAGGTTAGCATTCATTTACACATCGTCTGGGTAGGGGTAGGATCCATAGATTTTTATTTACTTGACACCAGGATGGAATTATCTGGGGGTGCTTACTCTGGTAAACAAAGACCAGTAATTCTGGCAGTTACAGATAAGAGAAAGTATGCAGCTTTACCTCTCTTTGCATTTTAGCAGTTTTACAGAGGCCAAGGCTAGCATTCATTGTGAGGAGAATGGAAACAGTTTTCTCATTTTAAAAATGGCATTGTACCGGTTCTAACTCTAGGCTGGCTATATCACAATTATTACCTGAAATATATATACATATATATTTTTTTCTTTTATATTTCTGTATACATATATGCACAATATATATACACATAGACACACACTATATATATATATATACACACACACAATACTTACACAGTAAGTGTAAGTATTTACATATTATTAATATGATAGAAATAACTAATTTTTACATCTAATTATTAAAGGTTACTTTGAGTCACAAGCATTGAAAATGTTATTTTCACCAATCATCCCAGATTTTCCCAGAGTTAATCAGAATTTACATGGTCTCTTTCATTTTCTCTTTTAATCATCTCCTTGCCTTTTTACGTGCAGGTGGCCTGCAAGACGGGAAGATCTCCGTGCTCCTTTATCTTGGTTTACGAGTGTTGCCTCACTCATCCAATGTACCCATTGCTCCTGGGTCTTAGAATCATCTTGCTTCAGTCTTTCTCTTACAACCCTGTTTCTGTCTCAGGCCTCTTGTGGTTTGTGAAAGCATTTTAGAGTTTACCGTATCTTCCTGAACTAAGATCTCTCTTTACACGACTCTGCCCTTCTTGAATTCTGATTTTATTTTCACTCCTTTAACCAGCACTAGCACTTACAAAGCTGATCAACGGACATGCGCTCTTCTACCTTCTGTTCTGAGAAACCTTCTTCAGTATTCACCTCTTGAATTCCATGCTTAGCCATCTATCCACCACTCACACATCCCTATGCACCAATTACGGCTATAAATGGAACGTAATTCACATGCATGTTCATAGATAACATATTGTCTCAGATTTTTATTTAAAACATATGATCTTTCATAATTTGAATACTTTGCAGCACCACTTAGATATTCTGCTGTGAGAAGCATAGTTGACAGCCCCACCATTTTTAAGCTGAGGCCTTGTTCCTGCAAGTTGCTCTCAGCCAGGACTGAGTTTGGCAGCTCCATTCTTGCAAGGGGAGGCAACTTTGGCTCCAGTATTCACTCATCTGTCTGCCTCGGTGAACCTTTCTTGGAAATATGCTGCAAGCTGAGACTCTTAATAAACAGTCCTCTTCTTTCCCTCTCTCCTTCTGAGGTGTCAGACATGCAACAGATCGAAGGCTCCCCCAGCTCCTTTCCCCTTTATGCATTACAAGCGTTTCAGCCAATCTATCTTTCACATATCTAATCCATTTTAATGTTGCTCCTTGGAAGACCCAAACTGACATAAGAATATAAGCCTTATGGTCTTTTGTCTAAATATCGTGTCCATTAGTGGACTTTAGTGTAAACTAGTGAACAAATTTATGGCCTACTAATTGTAGAAGTATCTGGAATAAAGTGCCAAATCTGTGGAGGACTAATTGTGTGATTTTAGACTATCATTTCAAGTCTCAGTTTTCTACGTTAATAAAAACAAAAATAATTACCTCATGTTGGGTTATTGTGTGGAGGAGGATTCTGACATAGCAAATGTCATTATGTGGTAACTTTAAAAGTTAGGGATAAAGACTCAGAAGTCTTAAACCAGTTTATACTGAAAAATGGAAAGAATGAGCATTAAAATAGAATTTTTTGGGAGGCTGAGACAGGAGAATCTCTTGAACTTGGGAGATGGAGGTTGCAGTGAGCTGAGATTGTACCACTGCACTCCAACCTGGGCAACAGAGCAAGATGCAGTCTCAATATATATATATTATATATAATATATATTATATAATATATATATTATATTATATATATATATATATGAGAGAGAGAATTTTTATATTTCTCTTTGGTAGCAGGTAAATGTCAGCTTGAATAAAGAGGAAGAAAGATTGACCTAGTTGATGAGATTTCCTGGAATCACTGCTTCAGAGCTAAAACTTTCTAGAAAACTTGGGCAACTGAAATACTGTATGCGCTCAGAGATTTTACTGCCTCTCATTTTGTTAATAAGAATGTCATAATCTCATGAAAAAATTAGGATTAGGACTTCTGCAGACCTTTGGAATCTTAACTTTTAAGTTTAAACAATTTTCTTTTGTTCGTACTTGAAGGATTATAGAAAATAATTTCTTGATTCTAAATAGCCGTTGTCCTACGCGTGGTTATTTGAAGTAATTAGTGCCTGTGTCCTTAGGTTGGCTAATTCTTAATGTGATTAAAACAAACGAAAATAAATATACAGTGATAAGGAATCTTTACAACATTTAAATGTAGTGGAAACAGAATTAAAGAAGACTACGGGTGTTTGGGGTATATTATTCTGTAAAACTTTGTGGTGCGAAATAAGTTAAATTTGTTTCACATTAAAGCAGAAACAAAGCTATATGCAACTTCAATATTTGATGTAAAAATGAACCTAATTATTATAAATTCTTAGTCATATAAGTTGAGAATGAAATATATTAAACATGCAACACCCTTCTCGTTTAAGCACAGCATGACATGCATGACAGGAGAGAGGTTATAAGGTCAAGGCTGTCATTTCATATAACGTGACTTCCCTGAAGATCAGCTGCTACTGCAGGTCAATGATAAAAAAATAATAACCGTATTTACCCAGATAACAAGTTAATACTCAAGAACCAATCTGACATTTTTTAAGTATCAGAGATTATCCACACTTTGATAAGGAATTTAAAACAAGATGCCATTTTATAGATTATTGGTGAAAGAACGTAATAGTTCACAAATGGAAACAGCACTTTATAGACTGAAAGAAAAATGGCCAAACATAAATTCTTTAACTGACCTAATTTTAATTATAGTCTGAAGAATTATACACAAGCAGTGATGCACTATGAACAAATGCATGTTATTTTAATAAATTTAATAAATACAAAATTATTTTGAATATTGAGAGAAATCAATCCTGATGGAATAAAGGGGAGTAAGGTGCCAATTTCTGAAAAACTGATGAGTAACGTGACCATCCTACATATGCACACACAAGAACGTGGGAAGTTTACGAAAATAAGCAGAGAAGGATTAAGGAAAAAATAAAATAACGTTTTTATTTTAAAACTTAGGAATTTCATAATAAAACAATAAGTGGATTTGCTAAGAGGGCTAACATGAGCACTATACCCAAAAATAATGTTGACAACACAGAAGGACATTTTCCCCATTAACCAGGGACTAGCAAACTTTTCTGTAGATGACCAGAGAGCAAATAATTTAGGATTGCGGGACACTTTTGGTCTCTGCTCCACACTATTTTTTTCTTTTTTTAAAAAAACAAAAATAGATCAAGGGTCATTGGTCGAAAAAATTATAGTTTGCCTACTCCTGATTTGTATTGTTGAAATACAGATGTCTATACCCTACACAGGGTGACACAGTAGATAAGACGGGATAAATGAAGTCTCCTGATAAGATAATGAGTCCCAAAGAACATAAAATCAAGTCACCAGATTCTAGGATAGTATATATTTTTAAAGGAGAAAGGAAGTATCTGTAAATGAGAAACTTACCTGACTGGACTATCATATGTAAATACAATCAATACTGTATTTTCATTTCCACATACTAGCCATTCAATTTCAGGCTTTTGTTCTATCTTTCGCATTCTTGCCCATTTTTCTTCTATAGATACAGTTTGTTGACAGAGATAACTCTTTTTCCTTCTATGATTCTTAGCATAACAGATTAAGGGAAAAGTTGGTAGTTATAAATTATTTGTATTTGTTATTTTCCATAGAGAATTATTTGGCATGGCTTAAACTGACTATAACAAAAATGTCTACACTAGCTTGCAATTAAGAGACTGCCTTACTTTGAGATATTTTAACCAAAAGAGAGTAATTTGCATTACTTCTATGGAAAAGAAGGCAAAGGCCTTAATTGCTTTTAGTGTTTTCAACACACAAACTAAATGAAAGATTTTTTAAAAGAATAAAAATAAAGAACATCTTTCTGTGGCATTCTGAAATATCCTTATTTGGAAGGCTAATTATAATCAGCACACACATTACAGTGTTTCATCTGAAAAGCAATATATTTCACTTTTGACCTTATAGCCTTCTATGTTGTCCTTATGTAAAATTCACATTTCAATGACAAAGGCAGCCCAAACAGAAGTCTGTTGATGGATGTTAAGAGCTTCCTATAGATGGATGTCATAATACTTTTTGATCACTCCGGGTAAAACATATTATGCAAGATGCTACAGTAAAGTAGATGTGATTCTGATACTCAAATATTTGCAGTTTCCAAAGGAACTAAGAAAGGGAAAAAAAAAAAAAACAGAAACAAAGGAGGAGAACATGGCATATAAAAACTGGAAACAAATTAAATTTAAACTTACAGAACAAAAAGAGAAACAGAAAGAAATAAAGGGTAAGATGGATTTCAGAATGCATAAAATAAGCATTCACAATTAATATAAAAATGAAATAAAATGACAAAGAAGAAATAATTTATGGAAAAAAGTAATTTAAAACTTTCCTCTTACCTGAAGACTTTGAACAAAAATTCATTTTATAGTTTCTTTTGACTTGAGAGAAGCAACAACGGTTGAATTGAACCTATATGTGAAACAAATACATTTGGGTATTTTTGACATTTTAGCAACTTTTGTATTACACTAAAATTACCAACCTTGAAGAACATAATAGGACCAGTTAGAACTAGGTTGATTAGTATAGCTATTGAGCACTGTCATTGTGGCAAGTGAAACTAAGGAACTGGAAATTTTAATTTAATTAATTTTCTTTTTATATAAGGTTAAAAACTGAAGCACTGGAAATATGTTGACATTACATAGACTTTGCTGTCTTGATAGGATTGCATTTCACTTTAATCATTATTGTTTAAGGTAGCATTATTCTATTGTAGGTCTCAAGTTGAGCACAAGCATTATTTCTATTATTACACATACATATACAACTAATATGGCAAATGTCAACAAATTAATCAGTTCCATTTTTTAATGCACACATTTAGTTAACATTGTAATGTGTTTTTTAAATATTTTATGAAAACACCATGATTACAATGATACCTATATACACTGCAAGTCACAATTAAATGGAAATGTTGATTATTTTAGTTATAATTAAATTATTTTTTAGATTTTAAAAAGTTATGAACAAACTTTACAATTCTAAACAAAGGCATACTACTACCGGTGCAGAACTGGCTGAAGTTTGTACTAAAACTACCATAAAAATAAAGAAAAACTAAAAAACTGCAAGAAAGTATGATGTAAGGCCGGGCACAATGGCTCAGGCCTGTAATCCCAGCACTTTGGGAGGCCAAGGCAGGCAGATCATGAGGTCAGGAGTTTGAGACCAGCCTGATCAACATGGTGAAACACTGTCTCTACTAAAAATACAAAAATTAGCTGGGTTTGGTAGTGGGCACCTGTAATCCCGGATACTTGGGAGGTTAAGACATAAGAATCATTTGAATCCGGGAGGCGGAGGTTGCAGTGAGCCGAGAAGGAGCCATTGCACTCCAGCCTGGGTGACAAGGTGAACTCCGTCTCAAAAAAGTATGCTGTACATTTCCTAATTGGTGGCAACTGTAATTTTCTGCTGCAGAATAAAACGAACAGCTGTCTGTTTGCTGGATTACATAATATTAAAATTAGTAAGATAACAATAGCAACAGACATTTTCAGCCAAAAGGTGATTTCTTGAGACGTTTTCTCACAATAGTTGGAAACAATTGATTTTACTCTTTTTAACTGTTAGAAACTTTTTCATATGTCTTAAAGGGAGTAAAATATATGTATATGTTTTGATGTCCTATAACATCAAATATTTACACACACACACACATATATACACACACACACAAATATATATACACACACACAGGGATTATTTTGTCATTTGGTAGTAGATGGAATTTTGTTGGGTTGTATTTTCTTTTTATCTCAAATAAAGTTTTAGATGGAGAAGTTATTAAATTTACAAAATAATTCTATGTTTATTTTTATGTTTGGTAAACATTATGTATATATATATTAATCCACTAATGTACACATATGTAATTAATAAACATTTACAGTATGAAGTTTATTGAAAATATTTCGACTACTTATAAACTTGAATGTCATTATATTTGTGAAATGTCACTAATATGAAAAGGTTTTTCAATTAAAAAAATAAACAACTACTCCCTAAACTTTCAACAATACCACATAATGTTGCTATTTCCTTTGCAGATCTTTAGAGGAAATTGAATTCATTACCAACAGAGTATTACCTTTACTTTTAGAACTGAAAACACTGGCTTATAACAACTAATCGTTACTCACAGTGTTTGTAGAAATAAGCAGATTTGTGGCACCAATAGCCTCCATAAAATTCCAAATCAATACACATCTCTAGGACATGAGTCAATGTTATATCCTGTGGACTCCAATTTGACTGTTCCTTCAGTAGTCCTGAACAGTGTGCATTGAATTTATTACACACCACAATTCATTTTGTATGAATTGCACCACAGTTCATCTTGTATTCTGATCTGAGTCAGCTAGTCTTAGCTTCAAGACCAGTGTTGCCAGTGATGATCTGCTCATATACATGTATCTGTTGTCTCTATTTATAATATAGCTACAATTCAGAGACTAGCATATCACTTTAACTGTCTTTACACAAGACATCCATTCATACATAAGACATTAGTGAGTACCGGCAATTTGAAGCAATGAGGAATGTTTTAGAGTAAAAAAACAGAAACTTAGGACCTGGGTTCTGTTTCTCACTCTACCAGTTCTGTTTTGATCCTGACAAAGTGTTTATTAGCTATTGCAGAGATTAAATGATGTACTCTGTGAGTAGCAGTTAATAGTAATTATGAAAGTCCATCTATTTGTGGACCTTACAGTCCACATTGTGTAACTAAGAAAGCTTAGCAGGCTATATAAGAAAAATAACCCTTTTGGTTACATTTGAGTTAAATTTTAACAAACTTTTTTACATGCAAGGACCTATTAGGTGAGTTGTCTCTTCTATTGGCCTATATAAAAATATAAAATGTAACTGTAGTGATATAATAATAACAACATTATAGTTTGTTTGTGATCTCTTAAATAAGTCTAAATATAAAACTAAAATATATATGTATGCGTATACACACACACACACACACACACACACACACATATATACATGCAGACTTTCTCCTCTCTCTCTTTCTCTTTCTCCATATATGTATAATAATTTTATGTACAATAGCTATAAAAATATTTGGGAATAAATGTAACTGAGGCAGTGAAAGATTATATAATGAAAAGTCTACAAAGTTAATGAAAGACATTAAAGAAGACCCAATTAAGTAGAAAGATATTCCATGTGCATGGACTGGAAGAATTAATATTGTTAAAATGTCCATTCTACCCAAAGCAATGTACAGATTTAATGACATCCCTATAAAAAATGTTAATGTCATTTCTCATAGATATAGAAAACACAATACCAAAATTCATATGGAACCACAAAAAAGCCCAAGGCTTAGGCAATCACGAGCAAAGGGAATAAAGATGGAGATACCACTACCTATTTTCAGACTATTCTACAAAATTATAGTAATTAAAATAGCATGGTACTGGCGTAAAAATAGATACATGAACGAACAGAACAGAACAGAGACCCTTAACAAGAACCCACACATCTATGGTGAATTGATCTTTGACAAAGCTACAAAAAATGGAAGACAGTCTGGCGCTTCCTTAAGGACCTAGAAATAGAAATTCCATTTCACCCAGCAATCCCACTACTGGGTATATACCCAAAGGATTATAAATCACTCTATTATAAATACACATGCACATGTATGTTCATAGCAGAACTGTCTACAATAGCAAAGACCTGGAACCACCCAAATGCCCATCAATGATAGACTGGACAAGAAAAATGTGGCACATATACACCATGGAATACTATGCAGCCACAAAAAATGATGAGTTTGTGTCCTTTGTAGGAACATGGATTAACCTGGTAATCATAATTCTCAGCAAACTGACACAAGAACAGAAAATCAAACATTGCATGTTCTCACTCATAGGCAGGTGTTGAACAATGAGAACACATGGACACAGGGAAGGGAACACCATACACTGGGGTCTACTGGGGGGACCAAGGCAGTGACAGCAGAGTGTGGGGAGGTTGGGGAGGGAAAACATGGGGAGAAATGCCAGATGTAGGTGACGGAGGGATGGAGGCAGCAAACCACATTGCCATGTGTGTACCTATGCAACAATCCTGCATGATCTGCACATGTATCCCAGAACCTATAGTTTAATAATAATAAAAAAAGAATATACAATGGAAAAAGAAGAGTCTCTTCAAAGGGTTGGGAAAACTATACATCCAGATGGAAAAGAACAATATTGGATTACTATGTACAAAAATCAACTGAATATGGATTAAAAAGGACTTAAAGACTTGAAACTGTAAAACTCCTAGAAGAAAATATAGAGGAAAATTTACATGAGAAATTTTAGATTTGACCCTAAAGCTTTGACCCCAAAAGTATGGCAACAAATGCAAAAATAGACAGGTAGAATTACATTGAAATTAAAAGCTCCTACTCAACAAAGGAAACAACTAGAGGAGTGAAAAGCCAACCTACCAATTTGTAGAAAATATTTGCAAGCCATTCATCTGATCAGGGATTAATATCCACAATATTAAATAACTAAGTCACACCCTGTAGAAGGAAAATAATCTGTTTAAAAAATGGGAATGGTATCTAAATAGATATTTTTCAACAGAAGACATATTAATGAATAACAGATACAAGAAAATGTGCCAGTATAACTAGTCATTAAAGAGATGTAAAAAACCACAATAAGATAACACCTCACACCTGTTAGAATGGAATCAAAACGACAAAAGTTAGCAAGTGCTGGAGAAGATGTGGAGAATAGGAGGTCCTTAGGCACTGTGGGTAAGAATGTAAATTACTACAACCATTATGAAAAACAGTATGAAGTTTCCTCACAAAACTAAAAATAGAACATATGGATGTCCCAGCAGTTCCACCTGTGGGTATTTGCTCAAAAGAGTAAAAACCATTATGTTTAAGAGACACCTGAACTCTCATGTTCATTGCAGTGCTATTCACGATAGCCAAGTTATGGAATCAGACTAGGTGTCTGTCCATCAAGTGATGAATGGATAAAGAAGAGTGGTATACATACACAATGGAATACTATTTGCCTTTTAAAGAGAAAAAAATTCTATCATTAGTGAAAACATGAATGGAATTGAAGAACTGTATGCTCAGTGAAATAAGCCAAAGATAGACAAAAATCACATGTTGTCACTGAAATTTGGCATCTAAAATACTTGAACTCATGGAACCAAGGAGTAGAAAGGTAGTTACCAGACTTTAGGGGTGTGGGGGAAATGGGGAGATGATAGTCAAAGGCTGCAAAACCTAAGAAATAAGTTTGATTAAAAAAAATTTTTAAATCTTTGAGGTGATATTTTAAGTAGCTTGAGTAAACATTTTATATTGTATTAAAAATCATAATACTACTTTATACTTCATAAATGTATACATTTATAAATCATCAATTAAAAATGACATAAAGCAAAAAATTAAGAATGAAACAATAAACATTTTAAAATTTCGATACTAATTAAAATACAGTTGTTCCACTGTATTGATTCCAGGACCTCCTCAGATCACAGAATCTGAGAATGCTCAGGAGTTCTTATGTAAAATAGTGTACCATTTGCATATAACATACAGACATCCTCCAGTACCTTTAAATTATCTCTAGATTATTATAATACCTAATACAATGTAAATAGTCATTATACTGATGGAGAAGCACAAGGCACAGAGTCTCACACATTTTCTTCACTGAAAGCAGAAATAATGAATCATGCCGAACCTCATTTTAAAGTGCAAAAATTATATGACTGCATCATGTTTTCAGCATTGTATTTAAAATAATGTAACAGTACACTTACGCAGCTAGCTCTCTGACAAAAGTGAGATTTTCTTAAATTCTTTACTCATTTTGTTGATGCTGTTCAATATCATGCTGTATGAATGATTATAATAGATTAGAGAAGCAGGGTATTGCTTAGTATTGCAGGTGCTTTTAGTACAATATAAACAAAAATAAACCATCAAATAACCCAAATAAATAGACTGCCTATTACTTAGTAAATAAGTTATACCAACAGCCTTCATTTACATTATAAAGCCAAATTATTTTTAAATGTATAATAACGTTGAAAATAAGTATAACCTTAACAATAATTTTTCACTTAAAAGAATAATCACAAGTTTCTGTGACCTGAACATTATGTATTTTTCTGAATATATCTTATCCCAGAAAATTTAGTAAGAATTTATGTAATAAGGTATAGAATTTCTGTGATATCTACATCTGACTCATTTAGTTATTCTGATTTTTATTTTCTTGCATCCTCAGAACATGTGTTTCCTTAAAATTCCATATATCTTCAAGTCTTAAAATATAGAATTCCTTTTTATGTTTTTCTGTTAATTTCATGTTTTTAAAAAATTACGACTCACCTCATACAAATCGTATTTTTGGGTTACATTTGGCTCCCTATGTCTCTTCTAATTTAAATTCTTCAGTAACAATAATAGACTTCCTGAAAAACTAAATTCCTCATTCTAAGTTTTGTTTAACCTCAATGTTGAGGTATCAGTTTAATAACTTTATAAAAATGTGAAAAAGTGTGCATACAATGGAAAAGCTTTAGATTCCAGGGCAGGAATGCACTAAGATTCTCTGCCTCCATTAACCCGTAATGGAAAACAATGCCAGAAAGTTGGAAATAAATGTTCAACAGAGATTAAATCCAGTTTGCCTAATAAACTGGAATAGCCATTTGTTTGCCATGAAGCAAGTAGAGGCTAGGAGATGTCATTGTTTTCTTGGGAACATTAGCATTTTTCTTAGCATGAGAAATCCCGTGGTACTTTTAGGTAAGTAAAAGGAGATCCTGGACCTTTTATTATTTCCTCGCCTTGGACCTTTGCTTTTCTTCTCTTTTAGACTTTTAGCACAGTCAACATCTGTACCTCTGTCATCCTTCAACAAACGTATCCTTTGTGCTGTTTGTAGGGTAAGCTTCAAGGGAAAACTTAAATGTGTTTTTCTTTTACCCATTCATTTTTATTGCATTAAGTTTAAATTTATAATAACAATTTGAAATACCTTAGCTAGATAATGTAAAAGGACAAAAACACATACATTTAGATAGAGAGATGATAGATAGATGTATGGATAATCTCTATATTTATATCTTTATTTGTATTCCAATTTAAAGAAGCAATAGAAGTATAAATGATAATTATATCAAATTTTACCGGTATTGCATAGCACTTTCCTCCCTTTGACTAGACAGGCCCTTGGATATGGAAATCAGATAAGGTATTTTTGTAGGTCATTAGTTTTGCAATGTAGAATATTATTGTTGACAAATAATACTAATATATGTAAAATATATGTGTTCCATGACACACAACCAACAAACAGAATTTGGATTTGTTCTTGTAACGTAAACTTCAAATTTTCTAACTTTGTTCAATTAAATCTGCAAACCTAATGTTGCATTAACTTTTACTTAAACTAATTCTTACCTCATTTTCCCATTTGTATTTTTAAAAAGCTTTTCTTGTTGAAATTCTATCCCTATTAAGCAAATCTCTTCCAATGAAACTACTTTCTTGAATTGGATTATTTGCCATACAGTACTTTATTTTCTCTCCCTAAATATTTGATAAACATTATCTGCAGCCAATTAACACATTGATCATTTCAATGTTTATTAAAACCTCCTTAATGACTTTTAAAGAAGAAACACGGCTGTATTTACAAACATTATATAGTGCATTAATCTAGGACATCATGCAGAGAGAAAAAGGGACTGAAGGCATAATGTATTGGTTGTATAAAACGGGGTTGTTAGCAGTTTGGTGAAATATTCTCAAAATGCTGTTATAAATATAATAACAATTTTCTGGTAGAGAAGTCAAGACAGCTTAGGGAATTGATAAGGAGTTATGGGTGAAATTCTCAAAGGGCACTACAGAGGCCCCAAGAAAGGACTTAAATGCACTGGACCGAGGTAAGCAGCTGCAATTGATTTAGCAAGTAATAATGCAGAACACAGGGAAGGAAAGAGCAGAGGAACACGACGCACTTCTGTACTGCTGCGGTGTTTTCCTGAAGGCCAAGGACATAATTCCATGTAAGTTTTGAGATGATTTTTTCTTCTTAAAAAGTATTATTTTACTTTTTGACTACAGTGTGTGGCAATTTTAATACAGCTATTTGATGGCTGATCTCTCAGAAGGGCATAAGAGACTGTCTTGTTTAAACAGAAACTCCAACCTTGCCTCTCCCTTTCTCCACCACACGTTAAGAAATGACTTTATTTATCTTCTGCTTCACCTTCTCAAGGATGAAGGTACTCAAGTCAACCATTTTGTTCAGGAGCTTCTGGATGATGGTGACAGGACCAGAAAGAAGCCACGATACGTGGTGTCACTCATGCTCTTACCTTTGCTCTTGAGACAGTTATAACTGGTGGTACCTGACAACAGGCAGCATTACTTTCAAGCCCCATATGCTAAGGATGATTTTATGCAGTCATTTAAGCAGAACCTCCCTTGGCTGCCTGGAACTCAGCAGGGATTGTTTCGGGGACAGGAGAGTCACAGTTCTTCGGGTTCAGACAGCTATGGTGACCTCTTCAAATGCCTCACAAAGATTAGGCTGTCACACCTTGTCAGGTAGTCTATGCTTTCAGGCTTTTATCCTTTTCAAAGATTTAAAGTGTTCTCCTTGCCATAGCATTTCTCCCCTCACACTTCTAGCTTTAATTCCCACTCCTCTCATCTTTTGGCCTTTTTCTCAACCAAACAGACTTTGTCACTGTTTGCAGATCACTCCCACAGCGTATTCCCGCAGTACCCCTGTTCATGTTGTCACCTCAGATTGGAACAGTTCCATTCCGTTCCAAATCCACCCTCCCTCTCACTCCATTGAAATCTTGCTTATCATTCAAAATTTAATTAATGTGCCACCTTAAAAAAAACTAGGAGGAGCTACAATTAATTGTAATTGTTTTACATATATCATATATATTAGATTTCTTTTTTTCACATATATATCAATTATAAGAGACAATATATGACTATGGTTAAGTTGGTGTCTTAAGCAACTTAATCCAACCATAGGCATTCAATTCAAGGATGCTAAAATTAGTAGCTACATGATTTTGAAAAAGATATCTAATATCTGTATTTCAGTTTCCTCATGTGTAAATCAGAATACCAATATCTCATGTAGACGATACTTAAGATGATTAAATTGAGAATACACATTCAAACTGTGAAGCATGTTTGGTGCAATCTAAGTGCTCTATAATGTGAGAAATCACTATCACTGTTGGGCCGGGTGCAGTGGCTGATGCCTGTAATCCCAGCACTTTGGGAAGCCAAGGCAGGTGGATCACGAGGTCAGGAGTTTGAGGCCAGTCTGGCCAATCTAGTTAAACCCATCTCTATGAAAAATACAAAAAATTAGCCAAGCATGGAGGTGGTCACCTTCAGTCCCATCTGCTCGGGAGGCTGAGGCAAGAGAATTACCTTAACCTAGTAGGCGGACGTTGCAGTGAGCAGAGATCGTACCACTGCACTCCAAGGGCGACAGAGCAAGCCTCCATCTCAAAAAAGAAAAAAGGATCATTATCAATGTTATTGGAATTTACTGTCTAAGATGTACTGTTTACTTATAGGTAATGTACTTGGCAATTATACAAGGCCCTTAGAAGGAAGCGTTCTATTCTTTTAATCTTTGTATTTTACTACAGTACTCAATATATTTCTTTGTACATACTGGCCCTTCAACAAACACTTGTTAAACTCAGTCCATTGTAAAGCAGCCTTCGGTACTTTAATCTTGAGCTTGAAATTAGAAACACTCTTTTCTCTCTAGTGCTAAATATATTTTGACCATAAATAGTCAGCAAATAGTGTTCGAATTAATGACTCTAAGTCTTAAAGAATGAAGAAATCTTGCTGTCCATTTTTTATCTGTGTATTTACATGCCTCCTTGCTCCCAGCATACCTGTCTTGCAAAATATACCACACAAATTAAAATACAAGAGCATTCGATGTCAAGTTGAATCAGTGTGTGGTGAGATATATAAGGGCCCATTTATGATATCAAGATATCAAGAAAAATTCTTGCTATTGAATCAGTAGAATTTGTAGCATCTGAAGAAGGAGAGGATTGGAGAGGTGCATCATGGACAAATTATTAATTAAGAATTCTCTATGGTTTAGTTTATCTTAAAAATTAATTTTTCTATTTCTTGGGGTTCTTTAATATTCCAAACTGAGAAATTTGAAAATAAAATTGAATGCAAATAAGACAAGTTGAGAATAAGAAGAAAAAAGGCAGCATAGTTTTGTAAGAGGATAAATAATTATGACACCTGGTTGTCTACATGGTTATGGGTACAATAAAATGCAGTATTTTAAATTAACTTTCATATTATTGAACCTATATACTGGATTTAAAATATACTCCTCTTTACACACACATAACCATGCAAGATAAGTTTCATTATTCAATTTTCAAGATGAGAAAATTATAGTCAATGAGATGAAGTCACCTGATTATAAGCGACAACACAGGGACAACATAGGGTGTCAAATCAGAGTTTGAGCTGCAATCAAAGCCCACACAGTTTTCTACCATGTCACATTTAGAAATGACTTATAGAGAGCACTTTGGCTCATAAGCATGACTTCAGTCAAAAAAATTTAGAAAACACATTGGCTATGCTGCTCCAGTTCATTTGAACTAACCATTTTATAGCAGCAATTCAAGCAACAGTGAAATATGGCAATAGCAATAGTAGTCCTTTGAGAGTGGAAAATACCACCCAAATGGCTCTTTTCCAAAATGAGGGTTTGGGGTTGGAAACCTCATAATTTCGACTACGAACTCTTTCATTGCTCAGATGTGTTAAAGGTTATTGTATTTTGAGATCCTCTTAATAGCTTTACCTGTTCTTAGCAAGTAGTAATAATTACTGTTTAAGAATGCATTAACGACATGTGCTGAATAATTATTGTGACATATAGGAGATCTCTATAACTAACAATGAACACATTGGAACAGTCTATTCCGGTATATACTTTTGCATTGTATTTAAACAAATTAGAAATTGAGAAAGTTAGAGAGGAAGGAGTTAGAGGGTCAGAAGGAAGAAGCAGTAAGAAGAAAAAGATGAACAGCAGTAACAGAAAGGAAGGGTTGAGAAATTGGATGGGTCAGACACTGGTGCAAAAGAAAAGGAAAACAGGAGAGAAAGAGAGAGAGGAAAGGCTCTAAACCTCGTAATCCTTTGCATATTTATGAGCACTTTTTAAAGAAGTTCCGGGTCATGAAGGCATTTTATCACTGGAATGAATTAAAGCAGTAGCTAACAATTTCACAGGTCAGCAATGATGTGATTCACAGACCAAGAGATGTTCTCTAATCATTCCGTGATAGACAGCTGTTTACTCAGCATACTTTTCATGAAATAACTTAGATTTTGAGTCACAGGAATGCTTTTAAGATATGTTGGGGACTAGGGTGTACTGTTAGAAGGAACGGTCTTAGTACTTGAACAATGCAGTATCTCAGAAATGGGAAGACAATCTGACAGAAACAGGAATTCGTGTGACTCCTTCCTTCCTTCC
>CM052650.1:28844404-28900657 GCA_028533165.1 Leontopithecus rosalia | reverse complement strand
AAAAAGTCTGGAGACAACAGATGCTGGAGAGGATGCGGAGAAATAGGAACACTCTTACACTGCTGGTGGGAGTGTAAATTAGTTCAACCATTGTGGAAGACAGTGTAGCGATTCCTCAAGGACATAGAAATAGAAATTCCATTTGACCCAGCAATCCCATTACTAGGTATATATCCAAAGGACTATAAATCGTTCTACTATAAGGACACATGCACACGAATGTTCATTGCAGCACTGTTTACAATAGCAAAGACCTGGAATCAACCCAATTGCCCATCGATGATAGACTGGACTGGGAAAATGTGGCACATATACACCATGGAATATTATGCAGCAACCAAAAATGATGAGTTCGTGTCCTTTGTAGGGACATGGATGAATCTGGAGAACATCATTTTCAGCAAATTGACAGAAGAACAGAAAAAGAAACACCGTATATACTGACTCATAGGCGGGTGATGAACAATAAGAACACATGGACACAGGGAAGGGAATACCACACACTGAGGTCTATTGGGGGAAATAGGGGAGGGACAGCAGGGGGGGAGCGGGGAGGGATGGCATGGGGAGAAATGCCAAATATGGGTGAGGGGGCAGAAGGCAGCAAAACACACTGCCACGTGTGTACCTATGCAACTATCTTGCATGTTCTGCACATGTACCCCAAAACCTAAAATGCAATAAAAATTAAAAAAAAAGTTAAAAATGCAGTGCCTATAATCAAAATCCATGGAATAAAGTGGATAAGTTGGCCCCAGAACAGTAGTTGCATTTGTTGAGCATAGTATATAGGCATCAGGTAATAGGTTATAAAAGTGTAACTTCATTATTGCCTGAAACTTAATATAGATCATCTTTTGTTTCTATTTGCTTTTATAACTGGACTCCTTGTGATGCCCATCCCAGATAACAAGATGATCTGTAGAGAAGTGAACATTTTGGCTAATCCAGTAATTGTGTTAGTTACCACAGGAATAAACAACTCATCTTCTTTCTTGTTTTGAATTCTACTTTCCCTTCCATTACCCAGCATGTACACAAACACACATTCTCTGTCATTGCCATTCTCACGCTTTCACTCACAAACACACAGACACACACATGTGTTTAGCTATTTATCTCCCTCTATGCCATATAGGACCAAAACTGATAATGCCACACAAAAGAGAATTTGTAAGTCTCAACACAAGTAGAGCTGCTCCAGAAGCTTAGGTGATATTGCAGAGTGCATGGCCCTTTCCCAGTCCTGTGCACATGTCATATGTCTCTCCCTGCTCATCCTCACTACCCTGATACTACTGAGTGTACTTGCAGATGTCCAGAGATGGAACCCTTGACATGACATTGCCCTTCTCCTGATTGTCAGTATCAACACTAAGGTTTATTAGAGTATTATGGAAAGTGAATTGGGACAGTGGAGCTCTAAATATAAAGAAGGAATGAGATGACTTTGCAATAGATTAATGTGTGATTACTTATGAAGTATCACTGCTGGGTTCTCCAAGGTAATGGAAGGGCATTTTCAAAAGAGGCACTAGAGGATCCAGTGTGAAAAGACCACTGAGTGACACTTGCACTGCATCAAGAACATTTTCTGTTACACAGAAAATGCACACTGTACCTAGACTTCTTATTTTTATAATCATCAACTTACAATTTCATGGTGGGCAAGTCCAAGCCAAGGCATTTACATCTCACATTTTTCATATCTCCAACTCTCCCAGGTACGGAAATAACATCTGTTCCTTTGTTAACTATTACTTTTCCTTCACTAATAACACATACTAGTTTCATAGGAAGGTAAAAGAAAGGTACTCATTTTTAATACATTCCTTTTTCAGGAAAAATGAAAGTACACATTCCCAAACATATTCCCTTTTTCAAGAAAGTCATATCTCAAAACTTAATTATTTTTCTTCATTATTTTACCATATACGATGTCAAATAACCAAGAAAATAGAAAATCTATATTAATTGTGAAATGTTAAAAATATTAGGCATATAACTGGTTTATTTTAACAGAACGAAGAAAATAATTTTTTGAATACTTATTGGCTGCCACGATAAAAATTTTAAGCAAATATCAGAAGATTTTACGAAGACTTAATTGAGCTGTTAAGCTTATTTGCTAATGGGCATGTGTCTATAAATGGACCACAATTTAAATAGGTCATTTGTCTGGAAGAGAGACACAATGTAGTGGCTAACTTGTTTTAAAGAAACTCTGCTACTGTATACTATTTACACTTAAGGTTTCATATGAAAATAGTGTAATCATTGTAACAGTATAAAAGAAAATACTGTTACTAAGAAATCTGAATTGAGTCCTCTTGAAAGCAAGGAAAACATTTATATGTTGTATCTGCTTTCCAATAAAAATTTATATGGGTTCTGACAAATATGCCAATTTAACTTTACTTCTCAAATACTATGTACAAAATTGGATTTAACAGTATAATAGTAAACTTTTTGTATGCTTATTACTATATTTTATAAAATATGAGCAGTAATAAATCATTAGTTTAAATCATTCAACAACACAAATATTCTTCTAAATATGATACATAATAGACCTCATTCAGCAAAGATTACAGTGTAGCTAGATCATTATTTTTGACATTCAGCAGTCAACATCCAACTTCATTGCTGAGGATGTTTTTCCCAGTAGCTAAACACTTGAAAATAACAATTGTGGTATCAGAGCATTCATGAATAACACATGAAGCTGGAATTTACATTTCTCATTAGTAAAACTGACTGTTTTCTTCTAAAGAATGTTGTTTATTTGGGTAAATAATACAAAGCCACGGCTTTTATATGATTACTGCACAATTGGAAAGTTTTAGTAATTAACTCCTTAGACAGGGGATCTGAAAATTTAAAGGCCCACATTACCACCTGATAACATCCTTCCTTCTCCCAAAAATAACTGTTAAAAATGAAAAAAAAGGGAAGTTGCTGTTAGTTAATAGTTTATATAAATACGTTTGTTAGCATGAACTACACAAATATCCCATGTAGATAGGCTGAGTCTATTCTTTCCTTTCTTAACATGGTCAGTCACCAAGTACAAAGCATTTTTTTTCATGGCACTTGCTCTGTATGCAACTGTAGAAATTCATGAATATTTATAAATACAAATGATGAATAACAACACAAAAAGCTACAATACTTCAATGTTAATCTGAAATTTCATAATACTTTCTATGACATTTGCTTGTCTGCTTACATTCCTTCCTCTAGAAGTATTCACAAATGGTCTAAAACAGAAATGTCATTATATGTCTATTTTCTCTTTAGTCTTTTGAAGTTTTATAATAAACATTGATTTCCCACTCCATATGCCACCCCCCAAGTAAAAATAATAAATATTTTTAAATAAGATCATTATGATTATATATTTATGGGACTAAAAAAATCTCACCTTCTCATAACAGTTGCCCATAAGTTTTAAAATATCCACTGATATTTATCACTCTTTTGCTTAGAAGCAGTAAATGACTCCCCTGTCCTGCAAGATAGAATTTTATCCCCTAGTTTGTCATAGAAGGCTTTTATTCCTTTGTCCCTAGTGTAAGGCCAGTTGCCTTGTCGGGAGTCAAACGAACACATCCATCCCTCTCCGTGCCTGATAACCATGTCATCACTCAAACTTGTTATCTGGCCTCACCATATGGCTTCCCTGCACTCGCCTCTGCATATCATACCCAAGGCCACACTCAGCATTAAACTATGCATCCTACCCCCAGCCCACTGTTGAAAAACCTACAAAAGAATTTTTTAAAAGAAGCCCCCACCAAACCCTGCTAGGTAGCAGTCTGCCCACTTACCCAAGGTCCTGCCTGCCTACCAATGACAGCTAGCTACAGGCACTTCCTGCCTCTCAACAGCCAATGAAATTGCCTTCACTGTTTTCCCTATAGCCAATCAGGGCCCACATACCCAAGGTCCCGCCCACCTACCAGTGAGAGCTAGTTCCAGACACTTCCTGACTCTCAACAGCCAATGAAATTGCCTTCCCTTTGTTTCCCCAATAGCCAATCAATTGCCTTCCCTCCCCATAAAGCCCCACGCCCTAAACAGCTGGGTGCAACTTCTTTGGCCCCTTCCCATACCACAGAACCTTGCCCGGGAGCTGAATAAATTAGCTTCTCATTTTCTTATACTTGCCTCAGTTTCCTCATTTTACCTCGGCAATAAACCTTACACTTAGTCTACATTTTAATCTTATTTCTTCATATATCTTTTCATCATAATAAAAATAGTGGCTAACAATTACTGAAAACTTAATCTGTGCCAGACATTTTTCTATTAATTTTTAGGTATTACCTCATTTATGCTTGTGATACACTATGCAGGGTTTCTCAACCTTGGTACTATTGACACTTTGAGTAAGTTAGTTCTATGTTGTAATGAGCTGCCCTGTTCACTGTAGGTAATTAGCAGCATCTACCTGCTAAATGCCAGTAATACCCTCCCTCTATCTATATCACCAAAATATGTCCCTTGACATTGCCACATGTCTCCTGGGGAGAAAAATCATCCCCATTTACAAACCATTGATCTAAAGTGATATTATTTGCATTCACATTTTAGAGATGAGTAAATGGAAGGACAGAGACGCCAATAATGTATTCATGGTTGCCAGCCAAACAAAATTAGGACTCAAACCATGCTGCCTGCCTTTTGAGTCTACTTTCTTAACAATAACTGTACTTTGACATTTCTAAATGTAATCTGGGCAAGTTAAAGTTATAATGTTGTAGGCCATTATAGTTCAAGGATTCTTGAGTAAGTTCATTGAAAGTGACATAAACAGTTAATTTCTTTGGTTCAGGGAAGAAGTTAGACATATATCTTTCTTGGTTTGCAAATGAAAATTTAGATTTCACAAGATATATTATTTAAAAATAAATAAATAGGAGAAAAATATCAAAAGAAAAGTATACATGTATACTTAAATTCTAAATTAGATAATTAGAGAAATATTAATCACCATATAAAAAACTAGACACAAAATAACTGATCAGTGAATATTATTTCTTTTGAATGCATGACCATCTCTTTCTTTCCTAGTAAAGTCTATTTCCAGATATTTCCTATTGTATCCTTTTATGTATGCCCCAAAATTTATCCCAACTTGGATAACATCAATATTAATGATGAGGCAGGTTAGCTCAGGAGGTTAAAACACAAAATCTGGAGCCAGACTGTGGAGTTTCAAAGCAGCTCTTCTGTTTATTAACTGTATGACCACATACAAGTAGCTTAAGGTATTTAACCTCTCTGTATTTCTGCTTTATTACCTGTATAGTAAAAATGAAAATCATGGCTTTTGTAGAACTCTTAGTAGGGGTAAATACTTTGATATATCACAAAGAAATTCCCATATAAGTGTTTGCTTATATATATACATATATATGTACATATATATAATTTGTATATAATATATAATTTGTGTTTATATATATGCTTGCTTTATACATATATATTTATTTCAGTTGCATAGGTGTAATATGGTATTTTCTCCAAACATTATAGCCTAGGATTTGATCTTATTGCATGTATTAAATATAAACAAGTATAAATACAGGTATATACACATTGGTAAATATAGACACATACATGCATGTTAACTCTGCAATTGTATTATTTTATCTTTTAGGAATATTCAAAATTTGTATACTATAGCAATTAAATTTATGTTATTATTATTATTTTGGAGGGGTAACAAATGTAACTAATTTCAAAACATTCTGGAGATTTTTCAGTTCTTACCACCCCAGAAGGCATTCCCCTATAGTAATTTGATTTTGTTTCTCACTCTCAATCTCAATTTATTTAAGAGCAAGACCAAGTTTTATTTAACCCACAGACAATATCACACTGAATGGGCAAAAGCTGGAAGCACTCCCTTTGAAAACTGAGACAAAAAAAGGATATTCTCTCTCAGCACTCCTATTCAACACAATATTGGAAGTTCAGGCCAGGGCAATTGGGCAAGAGAAAGACATATAGCATCTTCAAATAAGAAGAGGAAGTAGAATTGTTTCTGTTTGCAGATGACATGACATTTAGAAAAACCTCATCATCTCAGCCAAAAATCTCCTAAAGCTGATAAACAACTTCAGCAAAGTCTCAGGATACAAAATTGATGTGCAAAAATTACAAGCATTTCTATACACCAATAATACAAAAAAGAGGGAGCCAAATCATGAATGAACTCCCATTCATAATCACTACAAAGAGAATAAAATACCTAGGAATTCAACTTACAAGGGATGTGAAGAACCTCTTCAAGGAGAACTACAAATCACTGCTCAACAAAATAAAAGAAGACAAAAACAAATGGAAAAACACTTCATGTTGATGGATTGGAAGAATCAACATCATGAAAACAGCCATACTGCCCAAAGTAATTTATAGATTCAATGTTATCCCATCAAGCTGCCATAGACTTTCTTCACAGAATTGGCAAAAAACTACTTTAAATTTCAAATGGAACCAAAAAAGAGTTTGCATAGACAAGACAATACTAAACAGAAAAAGCAAAGCTGAAAGTATCATGCTACCTGGCTTCAAACTATATGACAAGGCTACAGTAACCAAAACAGCATGACACTGGTACAAATATAGAATATAGAGCAGTGGAACAGAACAAAGTTCTCAGAAATAATGCCACACATCTACAACCATCTGATCTTTGACAAACCTGACAAAAACAAGCAATGAGGAAAGGATTCCCTATTTAATAAATGATGTTGGGAAAACTGGCTAGCCATATGCATAAAACTGAAACTGGGCCCCTTCTTTACACCTTATAAAAATATTAACTTTTTATGGATTAAAGACTTAAAGGTAAGACCTAGAACTATAAAAACACTAGAAGAAAACCTAGGCAATACCATTCAGGACATAGGCATGGGCAAAAACTTTATGACTAAAACACCAAAAGCAATGGCAACAAAAGCCAAAATTGACAAATGAGATCTAATTAAAGAGCTTCAGCACAGCAAAACAAACAATCATCAGAGTGAATAGGCAACCTACAACATGGGGAAATTTTTTGCAATCTATCCATCAAACAAAGGGCTAATATCCGAAATCTACAAAGAACTTAAATTTACAAGAAAAAAACAAACAATTCCATCAAAAAGTGGGTGAAGGGTATAAACAGACACTTCTCAAAAGAAGACATTTATGCAGCCAACAATCATGGAAAAAAAATTCATCATCATTAGTCATTAAGGAAATGCAAATCAAAAGCACAATGCAATATCGTCTAACACCACTTAGAATGGTGATCATAAAAAAGTCAGAAAACAACACATGCTAGAGAGAATATGGAAAATTTGGAACACATTTATACTGTTTGTGGGAGTTTAAATTAGTTCAACCATTGCAATTCCTCAAGGATCAGAACCAGAAATACCATTTGAGCCAGCAATCCCATTACTGGATATATACCCAAAGGATTATAAATCATTTTACTATAAAGACATATGTATACAAATGTTTATTGAAGCACTATTCACAATAGCAAAGACATGGAACCAACCCAAATGTCCATCAATGATAGACTGGATAAAGAAACTAGCACATATACACCATGGAACACTATGCAGCCATAAAAAAGTATAATTTCATGTCATTTGCAGGGACATGAACAAAGTTGGAAACCATTATTCTCACCAAACTAACCCAGGAACAGAAAACCAAACACTACCTGTTTTCACTCATAAGTGGGAGTTGAACAATGAGAACACATGGAAACATGGAAGGGAACATCACACACTGGAGCCAGTTGGTGGGTGGGGTGCTAGGAGAGGGATAGCTTTAGGAGAAATACCTAGTGTAGATGACAGGTTGATGGGTGCAGCAAACCACCATGGCACATGTATACCTATGTAACAAACCTGCACATTCTGCATGTGTATACCAAACTTAAAGTATAATTTTTAAAAATAGAATATATGGCCAGGTGCAGTGGCTCATGCCTGTAATCCCATCACTTTGGGAGGCCGAGGTGGGTGGATCATGAGGTCAAGAGATCGAGACCATCCTGGTCAACATGGTGAAACATCTCTACTAAAAATACAAAAAAATTAGCTGGGCATGGTGGCGCATGCCTGTAATCCCAGCTACTCAGGAGGCTGAGGTGGAAGAATTGCCTGAACCCAGGAGGCAGACTTTGCGGTGAGCCGAGATCGCACCATTGCACTCCAGCCTGGGTAACAAGAGCGAAACTCCATCTTAAAAAAAAAAATAGAATATACATACTATGTAAAAGAAATTTTGACCCCTAGACTCACACCATACATGAAAACCAGTTCTAGATGATTGTGCATTTAAATGTGAAAGGCAAAAATATAAAGCTTCCAGAAGAAAATGTAGGAAAATACCACCATTTTTATAATGATTTGTGACTGAATTGCATTGTTGTCAGAGAATTTGATCTAAAAACAATTTTTTGAAATTTGTTGAAACTCGGTGCTTTTAAAGCATATCCACACATTATTCGACATTCCTCTCATTAACAGGTAGAGTCTTAATTTTGCTCCCCTTGAATATGGATGTCTTCAGTGATTTGCTTTGAACCAATAGAATGTGATGAAGGAGAGAGACGCTATATGACTTTTGAAGATAGACTAGAAAAGGAGATACAGCTTCTGCCTGGCTCTCTATCCTGGCACCCAACCTTGGAACCTAGCCACCGTCTCAAGTCAGGGAGAAAGACCTTTCAAGTCACGTAGAAAGACCACATTTTACTGTTCTGATTATAGTGCCATGGAGGTTCCATCGAAGAGCTAGCATCAACTAACAAACAGATAAGTTACCCTTTGAGCCATCCTAGCTAATGCTGAGTAGGACATAACAGATCTGGCCTACTAAACCCTGCCTAAATTATAGAACAAAATAAATTCTGTGATTGTTTTAGGCCAATAAAAAATGTATACAGCATGTAGAAGAGTTAACTTTTCATATGTATGGATATAATGCACATATTGATTTTTCTGAGAAGTAATATGTAAGAGTATTTTTATGGTGGGAAAACCTAGGGATCTCTGAAAAAATTTTTGAATCATTAGCATAGGGCTTATTTTTTAAAGTTGGGTAAACCTTACTAGTCAACATCTCTGAAGTTAACAATATTATTTCTAAGAGTTAATAACAAAAATGCATTATGAAGTAAATAACTGAATGCAGTATTAATTAATTTTTTTCTGGCTTCAATCAAGGCAGTCACACTCAAGAGGAAAATAAGTGGCTTGAGATATTTAAAAAGAAAAGTCTGCTTAATGTAGGATTATGCAAACTAAAAATGGAAGCCAAAGATTACTAGCATTTGTGTAAACTCAACATTTTAACATTTTTCAGAATATACAAAATGTATTGGAATGCTGGAAAAATCAGTCTAGAAATGAGTTTATTCATTTACAATAATCCTGTGTAGATAGAAACTGTGTAGACCTAGAATCAATAGTAATGCCTTTTGCTCACTCCATCATAAATTTCAATAGATGGCACATTAAACTCCAAATGGACTGTTCCTAAACTTTCTTAATAAAATGTCACATGAATTCTTCATTTGTCTCTTTAATCCTCAGCAATATTTTCAGTTTTCAGAAAGGTAAACTACTTGCTAAAGGCATGTCTTCTTTAAATAAAGAGAAAATATAACTTAGAACTATCATATTTTATGAAACACATGTTATTTCATATTCTTAAAGGAAGTAGCATAGATATTTATCATTAAGGATAAAAAAACTATTACAAATTCTATTTATCACTATAATGAGGTTTTCCAATTAAAATGACAACCTTTGATTAATATAAAGCCTCATTATTGTAACTGGGCAATAAATTCAACATTCCACGTTGTCATTTTACTATTAATTATAGTCACATTTTTATTCAAAAGAAATAAACATATGTTAAAGATTCATTTACTCCTTTTAATTAAAAATTCCCAACCCAATAGATAGAGAAAAAAACGATTAAATAATTAACTTTTTTTTCTTTGGAGATCTCTGTGCATTTTAATTTACATGTTGATTATGTAGCCAGGAAAAGTCTCCCATGTTAAATTTGATTAAGCAAGGCAGAAAGTGCCTTAAAATGAATGGATAGCTGAAACTGGAGAATGCATTTTGTCTAATTGTGTTAATGAACTATCCTGATGAGACTTGTTTAGTACAAAAGCCCCCCTGACCTTTTTATTGACTGTAAAACAGAATGCTTCTAATATCTGAAGAGTTTTACTCCATTTTTGCATTTTTTAAAAGCCAACACTCAAGCCACTTAAATACTTGAGAAAATAATGGAATGGGTAAAAGATCTAGGCATTTGTCAGCTCAGCTGTGAAACCACCACTCCTTGTTTATTGAAAAACTCTCATGTTGAGGCCACCTGTGTTTTTTAATTACATCGTCTGCATCTCAGACTAAGATAGACATTGTGTACCAAAAGTACAAATTATATAACTCATAATATTGTGGGTAAGGGATAGGGCTTATGCACGAGGGAAAAAAAACAATATCTGATGATGACTTGTAATAGTATAATCTAACGTGTGATGTTTGCAGGTGTCATAGTGTTCAAAAAGGACATTAATATTTTGGTATATAAATGTGATCCCCTCCTATGTGGGAAGTGTATTGTCTGTCAATGAGATGCACAACTTTCCTGTGTCACCACAATATATGAATTTTACTCCCCTAATCATCCAATACATTGAAAGAACAGTACAGCTATTCACAAACTATGTAAATTAATTTATTTCAGCTAAAGTCATTATGAAAATATTTGTGCCTAGGTTGCATATCTCAAAAGTATGCATGTGTGCTTGTTGTCGTTTTTTCATTACACCTATTTTAAAAAAAGAAAACTTTCCACGTGGATAGAAAACCTAACCACCATCATAGTTTGTCGATAATTCAGTAAGTTTACAGTACATATAAATGAATATTTGGTATAATTTTAAGACAATAATTATTTATATCAATATGTGATCAAGTTGTCATTAAAATGCAGAACAGAAGATAATAAAAGGAGAATGATAATTTGATGTAAATTTGATGTTGAAAAATACTATATGCAGGGCAATCATAAGCTTGTAAAGCCAAAATATATTTTTATGTTTACCTATTAGAAAATACACCCAAACAATACCAATAGTAATCTTTGTCTAATGGATTTACAAATTGATTTTTGGATTTTTTTGGTAAATTCTTTTATATGTTTTAAAATTTCCACAATATGCCTTTATTTTATTACATTTATTCAAATATGCTTTTAAATCAATACATCTTGGTAAAACAATCATCAAATGTAGAGCGAAGTTTTTGAAAATCTTTATTTGCTTTTTGCTTGTTTTTGAGTCTTGCTCTGTCACCCAGACTGGAGTACAGGGCCACAGTCTTAGCTTTGAAGAGAGGAACTCTTCAAACTCTTCACTCCTCAACAAACTTGATTTCTCAATGTTCTGGAATGTGTTTCTTGAGAATGAAAAATGCTATAAACCTCTCCATCCCTTCTCAACTCAAACAACTTTAATATACTCTGTAGTCACAAATTTACAAGAGAATATATTGTAAAAGTTGGGATATGGTATAGTAACATTCGGTTTTTGGTATTCAAGTGACTGCCCAGGGCAAAGAAAGAATGTGGCTAACAGATAATTGCTAGCAATGCAGTACCTAAGGAAGAAGAAAAAAAGAAAACATTTCCCATGAAGCAAACTGGTTTCTCTGAAACTAATGAAGAATGGCAAGGAGAGGATGGACATTATTGTCTTAATTTTGTACCTAGAGAGATTAAACACTTTTTTCAAGGTCACAAAGCCAATAATCATTAGGACTTGAATCCAGGGTTGTCTTATTTCCAGCTCTGTTTATATTTTAATATTTCATAACTTTCCATTAAACTAAAAGAACACCTTAAAGATAACCGCAGTCCAAGAGGCTGAAGTAGGCATGTAACTTTCACTACATCATTTTTAGAAGTGTTCTATTAACAACTTGCTTGGTCATTTAAAGGTCCTCTGTTACTCATTAATTTCAATAAATTGGGCTTCTCTGTACCTAGGTGTCTTTGAACTTGTAGGAAAATGTATTCCTCAGTGATTTATTTCTATACTACTTAAACATCCATCCATTTGCATACCATGCACTGCATACCTTTATCTAGGTGTGCAGAATCTATCAAAACTAGATATTATTGTACATAATTTGTCATTTCCTTTTTTAGATGTTAACAGAAATCACAATTCTTTGAAATATAAAGGAATGAAATTTTCTGTAACATTCTGAATATCTCATGTAAATTCATGACTTCTTAGCATCATTCAACATAGGGATAGGCATTGTACTCAAGACAGCTCTCAGAGGAAAGAAAGGGTTAGAATTAGAAAAATGCCAGAAAGATGACTAAAAGGAAATCCATTTGCTTTTGAGAGAAGGGAAAACACTAAATCAAAAAGAGGTCACAGATTACACATCAGAAACTTTATTTGAGTAATATGTGTGCTAAGCTGTTTACACAGATAAAGTTAAAGAGATATTTGGGGGCCAGGTGCAGTGGCTCAAGCCTGTAATCCCAGCACTTTGGGAGGCTGAGGAGGGTGGATCACGAGGTCAAGAGATCGAGACCATCCTGGTCAACATGGAAACCCCGTCTCTATTAAAAATACAAAAAAATATCTGGGCATGGTGGTGCACGCCTGTAATCCCAGCTACTCAGGAGGCTGAGGCAGGAGAATTGCCTGAAGCCAGGCGGCTGACTTTGTGGTGAGCTGAGATCACGCCATGGCACTGCAGTCTTGGGAACAAGAGCGAAACTCCATCTCAAAAAAAAAAAAAAAAAGATATTTGGGAACTACAGGCTTCATTTTGTGCCAGGTAGTCATGCCAGTGCCTTCATAGCCCTGTTGTAAAATTAAATGAGAATGCATAGAAAGCACTTATCACACTGCCTGGTTCATATTAAGTGGTCAATAAATGCTAGCTCTCATTTTTTATAGTGGTCATTATTCTAGAAGCCTGAGATGAAAAATTTGCAGGCATAT
Organism: Leontopithecus rosalia; assembly: GCA_028533165.1. Taxonomy (NCBI): domain Eukaryota; kingdom Metazoa; phylum Chordata; class Mammalia; order Primates; family Cebidae; genus Leontopithecus; species Leontopithecus rosalia. The sequence goes on along the minus strand of CM052650.1, from coordinate 28,887,591 downwards.
TCATTAATGAATTAATAAAAAAATAGAGAAATGTTTATATCCTCAAAATTTTTTATTGAATCTGCATGGTAGTTATCTAGACAATTCAGTTGAGAATGTTCACTGTAGACAATTTGGTTTGGCTGTCATATACTCAAATAATTAGTTGGATAATTGACAAATTTTCTTTTCTTTCCTACCAGCCAGCTTCTTGGAATGGATTTGTAATAGTGAAATCAGTGGACTTCCTATGATACTGCTAATTGATTTAAAAAAATAGGTTTGTTTTTCTTTTTTTTTCCCTAAAAAAAAAATGGAGACCTCACAATGTTTTTAATTACCTAGAAAGAACATAGAAATACTTTAAATCTGGTCATGCGTTATAATTGTTAGTTCTAAGTAATGAATGTCTTAGAATATTAAGAGCACATTGATTTTTTTCAGGGCACAAAAGTCACAAGAAACTGAATATACTGAAAATGCAAGGACATGGTTAAAAATGTGTCATTTTTATGATATTTTTGAATGTGTTGCTGATGAGAATAGCATGGCAACATGGTCATGTTGACCCCATAGTTATTTTTCTCTGCTAAAATTATACAATTGCCATTAAGTCTTATAAATTAGTCTTTCATGAAATTAATTTAGTTATAGCAGTTCTCTGGGACCTAGTTATTGCTAGTGAATTGGAAAATGTCACTCTCCTGTAGCTGTGAAGCTGTGATATAGATTCAGAGTCGAATGCCTCATATAGCTCACCCCCAACCTCTCACTTTCAGAGTAAAGAATAATCCCCTTATTACTGTACGTATGTGACTCCCTTTATGAAGGCTGTAGGCCTGCCAATCACAGTGAAACTAGAACTGAGTAGGAGCATCCTAGGTCAGCAGCAGGCTTGGAATGTTTTCTTTTTGCAGTTATTATGGAAAGAACAAGTTGGGCAATTGACCAGCTCCCTGCAGATAAGATGGCTCTCCCCTATGGAGAAAACCAGGGAGGGAGAAGGGCCTGAAGCCAGGTAAATTGCCTGCAAAGTGGCTCCAGCCATTTGAGGCTGAAGTGTAACATTCCTGGGGAATAGAACAAGGCTTTTGGCCTGGTAAGTTACTTAAATGTTACAGGAACAGAAACCTGTTTTTTACTAAGCCCAGTGGTTTTTAAAGCCTCTTCTACATTATTCATTCTTTTTTATTCTCTTTATGTATTTAGGATGATTCTTTTGAAATTGCCAGCTTGCCTCTGATGGGAAACAAAGAAAAATAACATTTTTCATAAATAGATAGGTCTTGCGATATTTTTTTTAAGTTAGAGTCTTCCTCTGCTGCCCAGGATGGAGTGCAGTGACAAAGTCACAGCTCACTGTAAGCTCAAACTCCTGGGCACAAGTGATCATTTCACTTCAGCCTCCGAAGTAGCTAGAACTATAGGTGTAGACCACCATGCCCAGATATTTTTGAGGATAGTATAGCTCAGGGCCAAGAGAGGGTGATAAGAGCAATATTTCATGTGACTAAACCTTAAGAAGGTGCCACTTAAGGGAAAAGAGTTAGAATTTGGTGACTATTAGTTTAGCTAACCCTTCCTACCAATGAATAATTTAGAGGAACTTACTTCATTCTTATCCAGGGACACTTGTATAATGCTAGCCAGTCTCCCTCTGAAGCATAGTTTAACTACAAAAATGTGTGTACTATGTATATGTACATGTGTATATGTGTGCATCATATGTGTCTGTAAATTGTATTTATGTCAATAGGTTTCAGAAATTGGGAGTATATCACAATATGTGACACCTTAGGAACCAAAGTGATAAACACAAATGCTAGGTCTACTTCTCTGGGCTACAGTTTTCATCAGTGTAATGAGTGTATTAACAGTATAATTGATAAGTTAGGTAAGAATAATAAAGAATCCATTTCTTTGTAAAGAACTTATAACAATGCTTGGCACAAGTAAGTGTACAAGAAATTTAAATGCAGTTATTATTACCTATTATTATGTTTAATTAAGTTTTTTACTTGTTAAGTTTATGCAACTTTTCATTAACATAAACCCTGAAAATACCAAAATGTTATGTAAATCTATGTTCTAAGGGTGAACATTTACTATGTGTTAAAGTAAATATGGGACTGTGAGTTTTGTAATTGTGGAAAAGGAAATTCAATCCAATCTTCTAATTAACAACTACTATAAAATCAGGAAAACATAAGAAGGAAAGAGAAAATTTATGTGCTTTAAGACTTCAGAAAACTAACTTAGCGGTGAAGAAGTGTGGAACCAAGAACTGAGAATAATTCTAAAAACATGAGGCTCACATTTTAGGCAGTTTACTTTTTTTCCTGAGGGTCCTCTGCCAATTCAGAAGCCCACAGAGATAAGGTAGGCAGAATTGTTGCTATTCTTGCAAGGGTGGGAGAGTCACTTGAAGTCTAAGATCCACCAAGGTGGGGAGGGAGCTGATCAATTCCGCATAGTTTAAAACAAGAATCCAAAGGGATGGCTATAATGTAAGAGTGAACAAGCAGTAGCTCAGATTTCCTAGGGGAAGAATTCCATCTTCAAATCATCTCAGTGGTTAAAATCGAATTGGATTTTCCAAAGACTTTACCCCATCTGGAGGATTGGATTGTAAATCCTATCTGAAAAATATAACATTATCCTTGCCACATTATTCTTTCCTTTTTTTCTTCAAATATAATTTCCAGTCCACAATTTAAAAAGACCAAACGTGCAACAAAGAATGACTATGTTATTGAAAATCTCAAGACATAAACACAAAAGACAACTGCAGCAGATCCACAAGAGGATTCAAAATTGGAGTATTAGCAACTGTCTTTTGACTAAACATGCTTAATATCTTCAAGAAAATAGAATACATGTTTGAATACTTCAACATAAAATAGTAGAAATTATAGAATCATATACTTGGTGGTAAGATTTCAAAACAGATTATACAGACCTGAAGTGAGAATTCCTGAATTGGAGCATAGGTCGGAAGAAAATATCTTAAATGTAGCATGAAGAGGAAAAAACTACACACACAAAAAAAAAATAAAATAAAATTCTATCCTGAAGGATAGAGTGAGAAATTCTAGCATACTTGCAACTGAAATTTTGGAATGAGAGACAGGGGGCATAGAGCAAAAGCAGCAATTAAAGAGAGTAAATATTCTAAAATTAGCAAAGATGTCAAACCACATAGTAATGAAACAGTATCAGTTAGAATAAAATAATCTATAAGAAAACACCAAGAACAACAAAAAACACTAGTGAACATACAGTGTAAAACTAACTTAGAAAAAAACTATAAAGCAATTTTAAAACAGCCAGGTTAAAAACGACATATTATTTTAAAAAGAGCAGAAATTAAAGCAACATGTAGATCCTCAACAGAAACAACAAAAGTAAGGTAATGAAAGCATATGATCACCTACTTAAAGGAAAGAATTAACAGCATAGAATTCAATACATAAAATAGATAACATTTTTCAATACTTATGAAATACATACCTTTTGAAACAAAAATGGAAGATTTGACTTTTGAGTAAAAAATTAAGGCAGAAATCAAGAAATTCTTTGAAACTAATGGCAACAAAATACAACATACTAGAATATATGGGACACAGCTAAGGCAATGTTAAGAGGGCAGTGTATAGCATTAAAAGCCCATATTAGAAAGTTAGAAAGATCTCAACTAACAACCCATCATCACAACTAGAAGAACTAGAGAAGTAAGAACAAACCAAACCAAAGGCTAGCAGAAGACAAGAAATTAACGAAATCAGACCTGAACTCAAGGAAATGAGACATAATCATATGAAAGATCAACAAATCCAGGAGTTTGTTTTCTGAAAACAAGATAGACAGCTAGCTAATCTAATAAAGAAGTAAAGAGAGAAGATTCAAATAAACACAATTAGAAATGACAAAGGGGATGTTACTACTAAGCCCAAAGAAATACACACCAAAAAACCCAAAGACGATTATAAATATCTCCAGGCACACAAACTAGAAAATATAGAAGAAATTGATACGTTCTGGGACACATACAACCTCCCAAGTCCAAACCAGGAGGAAATTTCCTGGCCATTATCCTAAGCTAACACAGGAATAGAACACCAAATAACACATGCTCTCATTTATAAGTAGAGCTAACAATAAGAACATATAGACACAAAGAGAGAAGCAGACACTGGACCCTACTTGAGGGTGGAGTGTGGGAGCAGGGAGAGTATCAGAAAAATTGCTTATTGGACTTTATGCTTATTACCTGTATGACAAAATAATCTTTACATCAAACCCCTGTGACACACAGTTTACCTATATAAGAAACCTGTACCCCTGAACCTAAAATACAAGTTTAAAAACATGGAAGGTTTGTTACCAGAGACTTTCTTAAATATAAAGATGGAGAATGACTGAAAGTAAAAGGATAAGAAAAATATATATTACATCAAAGCCAGACCCCCCAAAAATGATATAGATAAGTAGATATGCTATTTTCAAACAAATTAAAATGTAATAGAGCCTTGCCATAAGTCATCCATTATGTGTAAAGAATTGACTTATCTCCTGTGCATCCTGAGTGTTATTGGTTAAGAATTATATTTAGAGGGATTGAGAAAATAGTTACTCAAATCATTTTCCTTAGGTCTTAATTCCTTCAAGGTAGGCCAAAATGAAGTAGGCTGCTTTAGGTTATGAAATAATACCAGACAAAAAAAGGAGGGTAATGTAAATGAATATTAGAGCTAATTCACCATAAAGATAATCCATCTAATTTCATATCCATCTAATAACACAGCCTGAAATCATAAACAGCCAAAATTGAAATAAATTATTAACTCTAAAGTCTGAGTGAAAGAGTTTAACAAACTCTCAATTATGTTAAAACAAACAAAAATGATGAGGATATTGAATATATTAAAATATAGCTAATGATCTTTAATTATACATATGTGATGTAGGATTCAAATTATAAACATAGAAATTTACCAAATGCCTGCTTAAAAAGTAATGTCCTAAACACTTCAAAAACATTGAAATCACTAAGCATGTTCTCAGAAAGTCCACAGTGCAATTAATCTAAGAATATGAAAGTATAACTGTAAAATTCCAAATTTAGAAATTAACAGTCTCCCCCAGGCATAGTGGCTCCGCCTGTAATCCTAGCACTTTTGCAATCCAAGGCAAGAGTTGGAGACCAGCCTGGCCAACCTGGGAACTCTGTCTCTACTAAAAAGACAGTAAAATTAGTGGGGCGTGGTGTTGCGAGCCTGTAGTCCCAGTTATTTGGGAGGATGAGGCACGAAAAATTGCTTGAACCTGGGAGGCAAAGGTTACAGTGAGCTGAGATGGTGCCACTGCACTCCAGCCTGGGCAACAAAGCAAGACTCTGTCTAAAAAAATAATAACAACAACAACAATAATAATACTCACTTTAAAATAATATATGCAACACCATAAATATTAAAAGGAAAATGTTATTTAGATACTTATTATTAAAATACAACATCAAATCTCATGGAATGCATCTTGACAGACTTAAAATATCTTACTTTAATACGTATATTAAAATTTAAAAATGCTAAAATATTTAACAAACCAAACTGAGTTCCCAAGAAGTGATAAGAAAACAGCAACTTAAATAAAAAATTAATAAAATTATAAAACTAAGGTAAAAATTAATATATTATAGAAAGCATAAACATACAATAAAATAAGCTTTCTATAAAGTCTCATGTATATAGTAATGTAAATCCTGTGGTACTTATTTTCTTCCAGTAAAAAGGAAGAGGGGATAAATAACCAATGGGAGGAATGAAAGGGGACACATCGCTACAAATCAGATACACACTAAAGACAAAAAAATTATATCATTCTGAGCTTTATGTCAATACGTTAAAAAATTTAGATAAAACAGAGACATTGCTTAAAAAGTGTTAAATCCAAATAGCCCTCTAATTATTAAGTAATGAAATTCACATTGAAAATCTGTAAGCAGTAGAAAACTTCCAACTTAGATAAATCCTTAGTAAAATCTAAAAAAAAAAAATTCAGAAGGAAATTTTAGAAAACTTTATTTTACAAAAAAGATTTTTTAAAACTATTGAAAAGAATCGAAACAGAAAAACTCTACAATATTTTTTTGTTTTGTTTTGTTTAGGCTATCTTAATCTTGATACGAAACATGACAAAACTAGATAAATTAATTACAGAAATCTCACCCATGACTATAGATATATATATTTAAGAAATCAGTAATAAGCTGAACTAAAATCTTTAAAAGTATGTTTTTTAAATTGCATTTTAGGTTTTCGGGTACATGTGAAGAACATACAAGATTGTTGCATAGGTACACACATGGCAGTATGATTTTCTGCCTTCCTCCCTATCACCTACGTCTGGCATTTCTCCCCATGCTGTCTCTCTCCAACTCCCCACCCCCTGCTGTCCCTCCCCTATTTCCCCCCGACAGACCCCAGTGTGTGATGCTCCTCTACCTGTGTCCATGTGTTCTCATTGTTCAACACCCACCTATGAGTGAGAACATGCAGTGTTTGGTTTTCTGTTCTTGTGTCAGTTTGCTGAGAATGATGGTTTCCAGGTTCATCCATGTCCCTACAAAGGACACGAACTCATTGTTTTTTATGGCTGCATAGTATTCCATGGTGTACATGTGCCACATTTTCCCTGTCCAGTCTATCATCGCTGGGCATTTGGGCTGGTTCCAGGTTTTTGCTATTGTAAACAGTGCTGCAATGAACATTCATGTGCATGTGTCCTTATAGTAGATTATAATCCTTTGGATATATATGCGGTTATGGGATTGCTGGGTCAAATGGAATTTCTATTCCTAGGTCCTTGAGGAATCACCACACTGTCTTCCACAATGGTTGAATTAATTTACACTCCCACCAACAGTGTAAAAGTGTTCTTATTTCTCCACATCCTCTCCAGCATCTGTTGTCTCCAGATTTTTTAATGATCGCCATTCTAACTGGCGTGAGATGGTATCTCAATGTAGTTTTGATTTGCATTTCTCTAATGACCAGTGATGATGAGTATTTTTTCATATGTTTATTAGCCTCATATATGTCTGATCTCTGGCAAACCTGACAAAAACAAGCAATGGGGAAAGGATTCCCTGTTTAATAAATGGTGTTGGGAAAACTGATTAGCCATGTGCAGAAAGCAGAAACTGGACGCCTTCCTGACACATTACACTAAAAGTATGTTTTATAAACAAGCGTTAAGTGGGGCAAGCAACACACATTGGAGCAGCATTATTTAAATTTATGGCAAGAGGAGCAAAAGCTTTTCTGATCGCTCACCTGATATGTTGAGGTTACCATCGAAATAGGACATAGACGCACCCTCGTACCAGCCATGTCTTCTCAGTTATGTATATAGTTGCTTGGAGCACCAAACCCTCCCATGATAAATCAAAGACTCATGTTTTAGCCATAGGATGTGGCAAAGTAGTGTCAGAATTCTTAAAAACAGTTTTCATTGTTGGGAAGCTCCTGCCTATAATCAGAGTGGAATCCTCACCAGGATTGATTGTATTAAGCACTGGTACACAGCTAGTTTCCATGTAGATTTGCAGCAAGCCAATTACTTTTAATAAATTTCAATTAATAATTTCAATTAAATTTACATTAATAATAATCATCATTACCATTTAATTAATATTAGTTTAATAAAACACATTACTAGTATTTATAAGAATAATAATTTAGTAGAAAGGGGAGCATCTGAATTCTGAAAAAGGGTGTCTACAATAGTGAATAAATACTCTAAGAAGCATTTTACTTTGTTGTAACAGGTTGAAAATTATGAGAAGTTTTTTCAAACATTCAGCAGAAGATTCTAGCCAGTGCAATAAGACAAACAAAATAAGGATAAATTCTTAGAATGGGAATGACAAAAATAACAATCCCATATTTAGCAGGTGAAATATTTGTTTATGTAGAAAATCCACAGGGAACTACTGACATATTAGAATTTAAAAGTGAGCTTAGCGAGTTTGCTATATATGATTTCAATATGAAATAATGACATAAAATTTTCTAATTCTTAGAGGCACATGTAACAAATTATGTCAAACTGAAAATATAAAATTTTACTGAGAGAGATTAAAGACACACATAAAAGAAGAATAAACATAGTTGTTCATGGATTGGGTGGATATTAAAAAGGTGTCCATTCTCACTCAGATTTATGTATAGGTTCAATCAGTTCCAACCAAAGTCATTGCACAACTATACTGATAAACTGATAAGCTGATATAAAGTTTTACATGTAACTTAAAATGGCCAAGAATGTTTAAAAATATATCTGAAAAACAAGAAGGCACTTGTAAAAAATTGCAATAGTGACATTGGTGCAAGGATAGACAAATGGACCAAATTAAACTTAAAAGAGAAGAAACAGTTCATTCATAAGTAAATGATTTTAATTGGCACTAAAATGGCACTGTGGAGTAATGGGTCTGTTTTATTATAAATGGTGCTGGGCAAATTATCTACATTAAAAATGAAATGTGAGTTTTTAAAATGATTCTTCGTAGAGTTGTGCACTTGTTTTATAGGTGTCTTATGCTTCAATTAAAAATTATTGATTGGAAGAAAGTGATTTTGAGTTCTTATTAGGGAAACTAGAACCATGCTATACAATTATGCCCTTAAGTCCAATTATTTGGACTTAATAGGAAGAGTTTACCCTGCCTTCATAATAATTACATAAACAAATCAAAATCATAAAAAAGTTTTAGGATAAAGCCTTTCAAAAATATATGATATTAACACCTGAGACATTTTCAAAAGGAAAAAGCTCTTCAAAGAATCATTGTGCTTTACTGAAAATGTAATGATAAAAGAATGAGTAAATAGATGGAGTAAACTCATTCAATGAGTAAATTCAGCTGAAAATCTGTCTTTATCTAATTTTTTATTGTTAAAATATAAAAGAACACGAAGAATTGATAAACAGCAAATATGTAGTTAGAAAGAGGATCTGTTACACAGCAGGAGTTCTTTCAATAGAATCCAAATGAAAGTTAGAAAAAATAGAGGTGGTTTTCTTCAATTCAATCCAATTTAACTCAATTCAGCAGACAATTTTTTGAGTGACTCTATATATAATGTCATGTGTGCTAGGTAATATTTTTCTTAGAAAAAATATTGAAAAAAATAGAGATTTATAACAGTTTCATTTTGGATTCTTTACTCAGTTTTTATTCAGGCTAGTGTTTTAGTTTTTTATAAGCTACAGGCAAATTCTTTTTTTCCTTTATGGTTGCATTAAGAGATTATAAATATATTGCATATTATATATTATTAATATACATATTTAGAAGAGACAACTTGACAAGACACAGAAATATCAGAAAAGTTGAAGATTAAACTGTATTTGGCCATAACACAAACATCTATGTACTATTACATGTCTTAACAACTTCCAGATTGGGTATTTGTACTCTTTTTGAATTTGTGTATGAATTATACTTTAGTAAAACATCAGCCAAGACAAAGTTCTTCTCCTATTCATCACATTTACTTAAATATTCATCTCTTACATCGCCTGGGTTTTGGGATGTTCTGCTGATTATTTTTTCCTCTATTTGGGTAGGAGGTTTAACTTTTCTTAAAAATATCAGACCAAAGAGTTGTTTAATATATTTTTTAAAAGTCTGATATCAACTATGGTCCATAATGATAAAAACGTGAATATCTCTATACACTTTTGGACAACAATAAAAACAGAAGTATATTAAATAAATTGATCACACTATTATACATCAAATTGAAAATCAGTTGCATAATAAAAACACCAGTGAATGTCTTATTTACTTATACTTTCAAGTGACAATAACAAGTACAAAGTGATTTAATCATCCCATATTAGAATCATCTGTGAATTGCTGTTTTTCTTCTTCTTTTTCTTCTTTTTTATTCCTGAGGCGGAGTCTTGCTCTGTAGTCCAGGTTGGAGTGCAATGATGCAATCTCTGCCCATTTTTAAATTGATTGTTTTTATTGTTGCTGAATTTTATAAATTCTCTGTATATTCTAGATATTATTCTCTTATCAGATTTGTAATTTGCAAATATTTTCTCCCATTCTGTGCGTTACCCTTTAAATCTGTTGATAGTGTGTTTTGATTCACAATGTTTAAAAACTGTTATGAAGTCTTGGTCTAATTTCTTCTTTTGTTGCCTGAGCCTTTGGTGTAATATCCAAAAAAATATTGCCAAATTTAATATTTTTAAATTTCACCATGTTTTCTTCTAAGAGTTTTATAGTTCAAGAAATTTTATCAATTTTGTGTTAATTTTTATATATATAGTATTATGTAAGGTCCAACAATAGGTGCTGTCAAGGCTGTGGAGAAATAGGAATGCTTTTACACTGTTGGTGGGAGTGTAAATTAGTTCAACTATTGTGGAAGACAGTGCTGTGATTCCTCAAAGATCTAAAACCAGAAATACCATTTGACTCAGCAATTCCATTACTGGGTATATACCAAAAGGATTATAATTCTGCTATACTATATTCTACTATACAGATACATGTACTTGTATGTTTATTGCATCACTACTTACAATAGCAAAGACTTGGAACCAACCCAAATGCCTATCAATGACAGACTGGATAAAGAAAATGTGGCACATATACACCATGGAATAGTATGCAGCCATAAAAAAGAATGAGATTATGTCCTTTGCAGGGGCATGGATGAAGCTGGAAGCCATCATTCTCAGCAAACTAACATAGGAACAGAAAACCAAACACCACATGTTCTCACTCATAAGTGGGTGTTGAACAATAGAACACATGGACAGAGGGAGGGAACAACACTGGAGCCGGTCAGGGGGTGGGGAGAAAGGGGAGGGAGAGCATTAGGATAAATACCTAATGCATGCAGGACTAGATGATGGGTTGATGGGTGCAGCAAACCACCATGGCACATGTGTACCTACGTAATACATCTGCACATTCTGCACATGTATCCCAGAACTTAAAGTAAAAAAAAATTTTTTAAGAAAGAAAATTAAATTTTTGCATCTAATAATGTGGTGACACTGGAAATCAAACTTTCTGTTCCCCGGGGTTTGCTGGTTTTCATTATTGTTTCTTTTTATTAATTTATTTTTGCTGTCGTATGTTTTTAAATTGTTGTCTCAGCTGTGTCAGAGTCAAGAATCAGTACGCGATGTAAACTTAAGTTCTTTTTATGTCTTTTCTGAGCCTGTGCCATTTCCTGGGCGTGCATAGTTACTTTCTAATCTTCCTTGTATATGCAGTTGCCTGTTTCTTCTTTTGAGACCGAGTCTTGCTCTGCAGCCCAGGCTGGAGTGCAGTGGCGCGATCTCGGCTCAGTGCAACCTCCCGTGTTCAAGCGATTCTCCTGCCTCAGCTTCCCAAGTAACTGGGGACTACAGGCGCGTGCCACCACACCCAACAGGGTTTCACCGTGTTAGCCAGGATGGTCTGGATCTCTTGACCCGAGATCCACCCGTCTCGGCCTAACAAAGTGCTGGGATTACAGGTGTGAGCCACCGCACCTGGCTGCAGTTCCTCTTAATTTCCTAGTCTCTAATGTCTGGAAAAGGGTTTCAGCCTCCAACATTTTCTGGAAGTAACTTCAGTCAAGGGGAAGAGCTTGCAACAGTGTGGGGAAGTAAAGCAACAATATCCACCCATCTTTTTCTCTGTACTTCTGTGCTCAGAAGTAGCAATTAGTAATCAGAGAAAAATATCCCAGCTATTTGGATGAGAGGATTTTTTTTTTGCCATCCTACCATGTGCCATCTGTATACAGGTGCTCTAGAAAGATGTGCACAGGTGCATGAGGCTGAGGAGTTGAAAACAGGTAGCTGCTACTGTACTAAGAGCTGAATTGAGTAAAACTAATCACAGTTTACTATCCAATCCTTACTGGGAAGTTCCATGCTTTTAATAGACTCCAGAGTCCCAAAATAGTTACATCCCACCCACTCTGCCATAGCAATCCTTCTCTCAGTCGGGAGACAGATTCCTGGTTCTTCCTATTCCGTCATATTCCCAAAATCCTCCCTCAAATGATTTTCATATACAATAGATTCTTAGCTCAATTAAATAAGTAGAATCATTTTTTTCTTATTTATTTTGAATTCTGGCATTAGAATAATAAAATTAACTCAAAATTATATATGCATATATATGTGTATCTATGCACATATATTTATAGAAGCATAAATAGACAATTGATTAACAATTTAAAATTGGTGACATTGCCCAACAATCTACCTCAATTTTTATTTTAAAGTAATGTCTATACAATGCTAAAACAAATGTCATGCAAAACTAGGTCGACTGTATTATTTACTTCTCAGTCAGTTGACTTGGAATCACGTAAGAAACCACAGGTGTTTGATACTCATTGGCTCTGAAGGAACCAGGGGTTATGTCATTGGAGTATCTTTTATATTCTGTGGAAGTGTACTATGATACTCAGGGCACATTAACTGTGACATCTGACTTCAGGTGCAAGATACAGATATGGATGCCTGTTCATTAACATCCTGAAAATACCCAAAGTTCCTCTGACAGTCAGATCCAGAGAATTTCTGAGTGACAGAATTTTTGCACACACATTTTAGTACTATGACAAAAAAGACAATCTTTTTCTTTTTCAAGGAAAAATAAAACACTGAAACCTCTCCTTGTCAGAGTCAAACATGGACAGTGGTTCCAAAATACTAATTATAACTGAATTGTTAGCTGGGACTTGCTAAAGGCACTGGTCTGACTCATCTCTGCACCATCTACTTCATGCTGCTGCATTGAATGTCAGTCTCTCAGTTGGCTAAACTTTACATTCCCCAGGAAGGCTTACAAGGGCTTTCAGCTCATGTAAGAGCACGCTGATGATTTTCGTAAGATAATATCACCGATAAAATAGCCCTCTTGCTAGTGTTGAGCACCTAGGCAGCCTGTTTTGCTGAACAAAAGTGGACTCTTGCTGTGTGCAGTCCATCATATTGTGAACTGTGCAATCTACATTGCTTCAGGGGATGCTTTGCCAACAATTCTCTTGATTCTACTGGGTGGCCCAGTTACACATCTTGACTTTCTGCTGTCAGGTAGATATTATTTCAGATTTCTAAATTATTGCTTGTTTAGAGAATTCTTCGGTAAGTTGTGTGTTACTCCTGCACGAAATAATAAATAAATAAATAAATAAAATAATTTTTTTTAAGTTTTATAAATTTCTCTCTTTTCTTTCTCCCTTTCCCTTTCTTTCTTTTCTTCTTTCCTTCTTTCTTCTTTCTTTTGACAGAGTCTCACTCTGTCACCAGGCTGAAGTACAGGGGTGCAATCTCAGCTACGCCTCCAGGTTCAAGCAATTCCCCTGCCTCAGTCTCCCGAGTAACTGGGACTACAGGCTCACATCACCACGTCCGGCTGATTTTTTTGTATTTTAGTAGCAACAGGGTTTCACCATGTTAGCCAGGATGGTCTGGACCTCCTGACCTTGTGATCCACCCACCTCAGCCTCCAAAAGAGCTGGGATTACAGATGTGAACCACCGTGACCATCACAAATTTCTTAACATGCTTAGAAATTAATGTTTGAAACACTCTGGACCCAAGCACTCAAGTGGTATAATTAAACAGTTTAAATTTTGCCAATCAGGGGGCTCATGTCTGTAATCCCAGCACTTTGGTAGAACAAGGCAAGAGGATCACTTCAAGGCAGGAGGTTGAGACCAGCTTAAGCAACTTAGTGAGATCTTTTCTCTACAAAAAAAAAAAAATAAACAATTTTTAAATAAACAATTAGCTGGGTGTGGTGGCATGTGCCTTTAGTGCTAGCTAGCTGGGAGGTTGAGGTGGGTGGGAGGATTGCTTGAGCCCAGGAGCTTGAGGGGACAGTGAGCCATGAAAGCAGGACTACACTCCAACCTGGCAGCAGAGCAAGACCTAAGCTCCAAACAGAAAATAAAATAAATAAATTTTATAGATCATGTGGAATGTTTTTGTTTTGTATTTTATTTGGTATTGGTTTTATTTACTATGATTGATTCCGTAGTGTTTGTAAGATTTTTTTTTTGTATTGTAGTTTTTGTATTTTCTAGTAATGGGCCTAAATTTACTGTTCTCCAGTTTATATCTGGTCCCCCTTGTCTTCTCCACAGTGAAAACAAGAAAATACAATTTAGCACTCTCAAAACGCATGCAGCTTCAAGGAGTTGAATATGTTTACCAACTAATTCCCTAAAGGTTAATATTTGTTAGTTAGAAGGTTCATTTAGCTCTTTCTTATGAGTTCAATTTGTTTAAACTATTGGTTTTCAAAATAGGTTAAATGTACCCAAAATGTTCAATCAAGGTTGTCTGCACTTGTTCCAACCAAATATTTCAAGATTTTGCATATATATATAGTACAACACCATAAGATTTCATTTAAACAGTGAATTTATAAGAACAAATAATAAAGGAAAAAAATTACCCAACAAATTGTCTCAATTTCTATTTTTCTTATTCTTTCTTTCATCTACTCGTTTATTTATTTATTATGGTATCTTCTTACTTATCCATATCTTAAAAATTTCCTTGGCCATTTCTGAACTGCTCTTATTATTTCATCTCTATAGATTCTTTTTTGAAGTGAACTCATCCTCTTCTATAACTGTAAATATACTCTTTATTTTTCACTCTTCTACAGCTATGTAACTGTATATCTAGGAGAAATCTTTATGTATATAAACTACAGATATCTGATAGATGAGGCTGTACCCATCATCATTCTTCAACCTCAAAGTCTCATTTATTTTCCTATGTTTTTTATTTTAGGAATTAGTTGGTCATCACCCAAAAATCCAAGAAAAATTTTTGGATTATGTTCAGATTAATTCTTCCTTTCCCCTCCTTTCTGATGCATAATTAATCCCTAGGTCCTGCCATTCTGACATTCTCAACTTCTCTTAAATACATTTGCTTCTCTTTATCCCAACATTATCCCAGTATCCCTAATTCAAGCAATCATCAACTTACCACTAAATCATTAAAGAATGCCCTCCTGGCATGTTTTCTTGTCCTAAGGTCCTTCTCCATTTCATTCTTTTTTTCCCTGACTCTGAGTGACCTTTAGAAAATAATTCTTTATATAAGAAATTCCTGTGATTAAAACATTTCACTGACCTTTTACAGTTCAATACGGTTCATGCTCCTTAACATAATATATGTCCACTTCTGATCCAACCTCTGCTTTCTTCTGTGGCCTTGTATCTCTTCATCTACACTCCATTTGGACTTGGCTTTTACGTTTATTTATATATTTAAGATACAGATATTCCTCTGCTTACCACGTGGTTATGTCCAGAAAACCCCATTGTAAACCAAAAATATTTTAAGTCGAAAGACATTTGAGAAGCTTACTGAATGCATATTGCTTTCACACAATCATGTTGAAAAACCATAGGTCAAACCACTGAAAGTCGGGGATGTCTATACAGAGTGAGCTTTTCCTCTAGGCCTAGCATAGTGTTTACATGCGGGATGGTCTTTCTATGGCTTATATGCTGCCTCTGAATTAAGTGGTATGCAAGTAATAAATTCAGGCCTCTTTCTTAGCATTTCAGAAATACTTTTAATGAAAAGTTATTTCTCTAAAAATTAAGCCTACTTATTTAGTTTAATAGCATTTTACACAGGAGAGGTCAGTTAAAAAATTATGAAAGCGTTCTTTGGAAAACTACCAAATTTTGTCATCGTTAGATTAAAATTTTCAGTTAGACCAATTTTGCGTCTTCCATCATGGCAGCCCCTGGACAAACATCATCATCTGTCACCTGAGCTATTGTGAAAATCAACTAATTGGTTGCTTAGTTTCTATTTTTGACTTTTACTGTCTATACTTAACACAACACTCATTAATTGATATGAAAGATACATTAGAACTCATCATCCTTATGCTCATATAACCCTCCAATAACTGTTCGTCTCATCTTAGATCAAAAGCCAAGGTCATAACAATGACAACCTAGACTAACCTAGACCAATGGCAAAACAGTGACCAAAAGGGAGTGCTTACTAACTCTCTATCTTATCTTATACTATGCTCCAGTTTTCTAACTTAGCTTCTAACTTAGACATCCAGCTTTCTTGACTTTTCCTCATATAGTTATAAACACTATAGTAAGTGCCTTTGCACTTACTGCTTTCTTTACCTGAAAGCATCTTTTTCTAGATCTGCATGATTGCAAGAGAAAAAGATTAGGAGCAAAAAAAAAAAATGAGGAATTCAGGTTTGAACTAGTGACAGTGAAAATGCCTATTAAATTTCCCAATGGTAATGTAGGCTTAAGAAATGAGTGCTCACGCAGAGCTTTAGTATAGAGATACGTAACTGAGAGTAAACATAATATATATTAATATTAAAGCCTTGAGACAAGATAAGTTCATTATGGACTGAGGACATAGAGAAAAACAAGAGAGGGGTTATGATTGAGCCTTGGTCCACTTCAAAGCCTAGAGGTTTAGTTGATGAGGACGTACCTGCAAATAATACAAGAAGAAACATCCAGCAAAGTAAGAGGAAAACCAAGAGATATTGTTAATCCAAGGAGGCAGGTGAATGATAAATATTAAGAATGATGGAATAATAAATTAACACAAGTTTTACAAAGGTCAGATAAGATGAATACTGAGAACTAACTATTGGAGAACAATTTATTAATACAAGTCACTGGCAAGATATATGCAAAAAAGAAATTTTATTAGCATAGAGTCTAAATTGAGGTCGATAAGAGCAAGTAAAAATGGATCAATGAATTGTCATCTTCTACTTAGGTCAAATGATTACCACAAAGTTTAGAACCAAAGGCTCTTTAGATTATTGAGAGTTTGCAGTTATTCAAAATGACAATGTCAATGTACAATACAGAATTTAGTGTTTGCAAAGGTATGAAGAAAAATATCTTTGAAGGAAAGGAGGTCAAAAACATTTAGAAGAATTGTCTAAGGAAGTTCAACTCTTTTTTTTTAAGATGTAGTCTTGCTCTGTCACCCAGGCTGGAGTGCAGTGACATGATCTTGGCTCACTGCAACCTCTGCCTCCCATTTTCAAGCGATTCTCCTCCCTCAGCCTCCTGAGTAGCTTGGGACCACAGGCATCTGCCACCATGACTGGCTAACTTTTGTATTTTTAGTAGAGACAGGGTTTCACCATATTGGCCAGGCTGGTCTCGAACTCCTGACCTTGTGATCCACCCACCTCGTCCTCCCAAAGCTCTGGGGGAAGGTCAACTCTTAATGCTTGTGACTGAAGCAATGCTGTAGAGAATGGTATTGAGGCAAAAGCTATAGTCTTAAGAAATAAGGTAGAATATCCTGAGAATCTGTTGATCAATGCAAAGAGGAACACTAGTAAGTACAGTTAAACAGAGGTTTTATTATTCAAAGTTTGAGAAGTTTAGGCCAGAGGGAGAAACACTAGTTCAAAACCCCTAATGAGAACAGAAGAAGCCGATGACTGGAATGTAGAAGAGATAACACCTTTCCTTCAGAGCTAGTGCTAAGGTGTGAACATGTTAGTTAAGTTACTTAAGAGGAGTGTTGGGAAAACATAGTGCCCAAAAGGGAGTGCTCAGCTAGGATTAAAACAACTAAAACAAATGTTCAGAGAAGAGTCTGAAGATATAGTAGATTCTGCAGATGCTAGATCTTAAGACCCAGAGAACACATGGAAAGCTTTTTGAATCATGGAATGTTGTAAAATAGGATTGGATTAAGAAAATTACTGGGGCATAAATGTCCAGATCATGAGAGATACCCATAGAGTCTTGGGCACCTATAGCCATTATAATATATAGTGATAAATGATGTGATTAGATTAGTCTGAGAGGCTATGATCTGAGGGAGAAGGTTTCTAAGTCTTAGCAGAAATATGAAGAGCTCTTGAGATCCTGATTATTAATAAGACATTCTCTTATTAATAATGCTTCTAATTCATAGCACACAACTTTGCCACTCCCCACCTCTTGGCTTCTGCATAGGAGGCCTGGAGGATGGTGGAGGATTGGTCTTATATGAAGCGTGGGAAATCAGAGATAACCTCTTGACTCTTAGGGGTTGTGAAGTTCTGCAAAGGAAATGTAGAGGTAAAGAAGCAATTGATCTTATCCAGACGATGGTGAGTTTCATGGCTACACACCCACAAACCTACTAACCCCACCCCCAACACACTCGGGGACACACACACACACACGCACACACACACACACACACACACACACTTTTGTATTAAAATTTTTTCAGATACTCTATCTTCATTTATTTCTTCTCTATGTAGTTTGCCAGAGGGAAGCACAAGTATCTTCTCTTAAAAGTTTCTCTTGAATGGCAACTATTCCTCAGATCTCTAGCTTGCCAGCCTTCCCTGCAGAGTTTAGATTTGCCAGCCTGCACAGTACAATGAGAAATTTCCTAAAAATTTTTTATATAAATATACATATATAGCTCTCTCTACATGTGTATGTATACGTCTCTCTGTCTCTATATTCTGTTTCTCTGGAGAACCCTAATGAACACAGGAATCCAATCTTTGTTGTATTTGCTCTTGATGTCTTTTGAATTTTATTAAACAATTTTTTTTTCTGATGATGTACTAGTTTACTTTCATACTGCTGATAGAAACTGGGGAACTTACAAAAGAGAGTTTTAATGGATTTACAGTTCCACATGGCTGGGGAGGTCTCACAATCATGACAGAATACAAGGAGGAGCAAGTCACATCTGATATAGATGGCAGCAGACAAAAAGAGAGAGTGCTTCTGCAGGGAAACTCCCATTTTTAAAACCATCAGATTTCAGATCTCATGAGACTTATTCACTGTCAGGAGAATAGCATGGGAAAGACCCGCCCCATGATTCAATTATTTCCCACCAGGTCACTCCCACAACACATGGGAATTATGGGAGCTACAAGATGAGCTATGGGTTGGGAAACAGAGCCAAACCATATCTGCTAATAAAATGCATACTGTAAAAAACACAGAAAATTCAAATAACACAAAACATCAACATCTTGCTGAGTGCACTTCTGTGTTTTCTGTGAGTCTGTAGGCATGTATACTCAACAACAAATTTGGATTATGATTTTTTTCCGATAACATTCATCATAAGCATTTAAAATGTTATTAAAATTGTATAGAGAAAATTTTATAGAAAAAAGATTTTTAAAGTTTCTGTCTTTAATTCTAATACATTTCATCTTACATGCATGGCTTACACTTTTATAATTAGTATGTTAATTTCAAATACATAATACTCATATAAAAATTATACTATTTTGCCCTGCTGAATTTTATTATTATAATTTTATCCTAAAATCTGTGTTTAACTTCTGCAAAACATTGTTTTTAATAGGAATGCCTTTAATATACCTTAAATTTGTCATAATTACTTAAACAGTGGTGACTGACTAATTTTCTGAGTTAGTAAAACAGTGTCATAAAGATCATTTAATATGACTGCCAAACAAAGTGAGGCAGAAATACCACAGTAATAAAAATCTAATTTAGAAAAACATAGAAGAAAGATTTGTAATAGTACAAAAGAAGATTTAATATACCTCTACAAGAGATACATTTTCCACGTTGCTCTTATAATAATTACTGTTTGGTTTTAGATTGTTGTTTGGCACAAGAACTGTCGTTAGACCTGCTATAGATCCGGTAGGCTTAGGGTCCCAGTTAGCCTGACATTTGAGAATGTAAACTAACTTCAGCTGAGCCAGTGTGTGAACAGTTACCTATGAGTTACAAAAATCAATTCATCTCTGAGTATATTACCAAGGACTGTGTCTCTTTTGCTGTATAGTTAATTCCAGGTACCAGAAAGTACTTAGCAAACGTAGCTTCAGAGGAATTCACAACTGGGTCAGATAAGAGACTCAGTATATAACTCTTTGTGTATGCCATCCTTTATTATTTTCCCAAATCCCTCCAATCCATGGGCCCAGGTAAATAAATGTTAACTGAACAAGATCTCAAACTGAGACTATCTGTAAAAAGTAACTTAAATCTGCCTTTGTTTCATTATTTTTAATAAGAAGATGAGAACATAAGTGGTTATCTTCAGCTTAACTTACCATCAAAAAATATATATTAATCAGTTTACTTACATGTGAGAAAATCCAAACCCCACCATGTGGTATCGTATTAACAATGCCATGGCTTAGCAGTGAGTCTTAAATTAGACATGGAGCCATATTTCTTCAGATTTCTGGAAGTCATGTTTCTAAACTCACTAAGTTCTTAGATACAAGGTCTGAGAATCATATAATTAAATAATTAAGCAAGTTCATATGGCAAGAACTAAAATAACTTCTCTAGATAGAACTTGATATGTTTTCCATAATTATACTTACATATCTGAATATAATTTATATACTTATTATGTCTGAATCACTTAAATTCTTCTTGATGATATAGCATTTGTATAGACACTCCTTTGACTCAAACATTTAGCTTACAATCACAAAGCTAGCAACTATACACCACAATGTGTAATCATGACCCAATTATATAATCGTTTGCTCCAACCTGATGGGAGAATTTCTTGATTCAGTGTTTCTTCCCCACAACCTACTGATTCTTCCTCATTGAGGAGTCCTACCTCAGTTTTTCCTTTCCATATCTGTTACCCTATCTTGGCTACTTACAATCCAGTTCCTTTCATTATTCACTCTTGTTGCTCTCTTCTACTACCTTCTTCCTTAGAAACTGCTCTTCCTCACCTATTGCTTTCTTTCTTGCTAACCATTGGAGAACTCCCTCATCATTGTTTATACCTTTAATTATAATCTGGTTCAAGCTCCTGTGAACTTTCCTAAACTGCATTACATTCCTAACTTGACATCACTAACTCCAGTCTTGTATACATAAGACATTCTCCATAGAGATCTGTATTATAAACCCAAGCCAAACTAGTTCAGTTCTCTTGGCACCCTTAGTGATCCCATTTTCTATGACATGCTTTTCATATTTTATCATGGCACACAAAGCCCTTTACCAATAGTCTTATCTCTACTTCTTTTGCTTTATACCCAGGTGAGATTTTCAGAGTGACTTGTTATTTGTAGGCTAGTGGAACAAGTTCAATCCAAACAATCATTCATAGCATTGTCCCTTGAAAAAACAGATCAAGTGTTCTAAGTTATTTACCACTTTTACTAAATTTAATTTTAAGACTCTTTAACTTCTATCTAGTGAATGTTTCATGTTTTAGGATTCTGGTAAGTTTTTCCACCTCCATGCACATGATTATAATTTCTTTCCTGATTATAAAATATATTTTGAAAATCTCTGAATATTCTTTGTTAATACAATAAGAATCATGATAATTAAATTGCATTCATAAAAATTTACATTTCAGCAGCAATTACAAAATCTCAAAAATTTACCTACTCTTTACCATGTTTGGTATATTTGGAAACTTTTTTAAGTAGAAATAAGTGCTTTCACAACCCTCTTGACCTGAGCAAGGAAAAAAGCCTAATTTTTAAACACTGAAAGAGGAAATTATCATGTTTATCATAAAGTACAGAAAGCTATATATAAATTTTTAAATAAATTGAATTGCCAAACAAATTTGACCTAAAAAACAGGTTAATGTCCAAGTTCTTAAATGCCACTCTATTTCATACTGTTATTGTTAAAACTGCATTGAAATCTGCTCCAGAATTTAGTTCCTTTATTTGTAAAATGAAGTAACATAAATTTGGTATTTAGAATAAGAACTGAAAAAATGTCAACAGAAACTGTATATTAAATAAATATATGAAGCCAAACTGTATATTAAATAAATATATGAAGCCAAACACAAAGTTATATAAACATTCTTTTCAGAATAAAATGTTGGCTTAAATGTATAATTGTATGAGACACATTTGGAGTAAGCTTGCTCAGACCAGATTCAAAATATTATAAACTACAGCTTAAGCCAAGAAGATACAGAAAAGTCCATCCAAATTCCTGTATGTTAGACAACAGCTTGGACTGCCTGCTTTTTTGTTACAGATCTACCCAGATCTCACCAAATCAATCTCTTTTAATAGCACAGTTTGATAACACAGTTTTGACAAAGAAAACTGCCATCAGCAACTACTGGCTGCCAAAGAATACTGAATTATTGTGAGGTATTGGCCAAATATATAAAATTTTAAAAGCTCATAAAAAAGCAATTAATTGGTCTCAGATATCTATTTCTATTTTAATGCTAGAATTAACCATTTAATTAACCTATCCCATTAAAAAAGAACATTCATATAATAGCTTCTTAAGCCTTGGAGCTTTTGTGCATATGAGTACTGGCTTCTTTTTCTGTAAGTAGGCCCAAGATTATCCCATTATATCTGAATTCATTCACACTGCAGTCAACCCAGATCTCTTTATGAGCTCCAGAATCAAGTATTCATTTATTCAGCAAATATCCACAGACAGCTGCTGTGTGCCAGGCATTATGTTAGGCTAGGTACCAGAGATAAAAAATGCTGTCAGTAGGTCTCCAGGAATATTTATTTCATAGGCTCTCCCCCAGCAAAATGTTTCAATGATCAATTTGTTTTGAGACATGTATCTGCCATCACATCCCCAAATATTCAAACCTGTTTTTTTAAATTTTGAAAGCTTTGCAAATTCTTAGGTTAAAACGGTAACCACACCTAGTAGAATGGTGAAAATGCAAAACACTGACAACACTAAATACTGGTGATAATGTGGAGCAACTGGAAGGCTCACTCATTGCTGGATGAAATGGAGAGTAGTATACCCATTTGGTAAGACAGTTTGGCAGTTTCTTACAAAATTAAATGTACTCTTACTATACTATTCAGCCACCACAGTCCTTGGTATTTATGAAAATAAGTTGAAATCTATGTCCACACAAAAAACGGCATGTGGATGTTTATGGCAACTTACACATAATTGCCAAAACTTGACGGCAACCAAGATATCTTTCAGTAGGTGAATGGGCAAACTGTGATACATCTGGACCACAAAATATTATTCAGTGACAAAAGAAATGAGCTGTCAAGCACAAAGACACATGGGGGAAAACTTCAAAGCATATTGCCCAGTGAAAGCAACCAATACGAAAAGTCTGCATACTGTGTAACTCCAAATGTATGACATTCTGGGAAAGGGAAAACTGTGGAGTGGTATGAAGATCAGTGGTCCTCAGAGGCCAGAAGGGAAAGAAGGATGAATCAATAGTGCACAGAGGATTTGGGGGGCAGTGAAACTATTCTGTATATTACAAGTATGGTAGAGACGTTATTATACATTTGTCAAAATCCATAGAATGTAGTGTAAACCCTAATGTAAACTACGGAATTTGGGTGATAATGATGTACCCATAGAGGTTCATTTATTAAAACAACTGTACCACTCTGATGAGTGTCAGCAATAGTTGGGGTGGTTCTGTGTATGTGCAGGGGACCAAGGAACTCTCTTTACAGCCTGCTCCTCAATTTTGCTTTGAACTTATAAATGCTCTAAAAATTAAAATTTGTTTTTAATAAACCTGTATCTTACTTGATTATAGGACTTTTATATCAAGAAATTGTCACTATTTTTTATGCAACTAATAGCCTATGTAGCACATTCCCTTATGATGGACCACTTAGTCAATATAGTACAAAAATGAATCAAGTATTTGGTAAGATAATTAAGACTCAGATATTTCCATTTCCAAAACAAACTACCAAAAAAAGTACTATGGTTAGTTGTTTCAGTAAACTGGCTAAATCAAGTAAACCATTTTACCATGTATTCTCACTAGATAGGTCATTCATTATCTCTTGCCTCATAATTTAAGCAATAATGTATTCTTAACAAACAGAATTTTTACTTAAAGTCGGACATCAATATAAGTGATACTCTCCAGTAATTCACTTATTCAAAAAACATTTTTCAAACACTAAATCTGTTGTTGGCAATTTTTTTCTGTGAAGGGATAAAGAAGAAATATTTTAAGCTCTGCAACCCATATGATTTCTGTCACAATTACTAACTTCTGCCATGGTAATACAAAAAAAACATAAACAATAATTAATAAATGGGCATGGCTGTGTTCCAATAAAATGTTATTTATAAAAATTGGCAATAGGACAAAGTAGGCTTGTGGGGCTTTAATTTGCCAACTCCTTATCTAGATATTAGGGATACGAATTTTAAAGTTATTGCCTTAAAAGAGTTAGAGCCTCATGAAAGAAACATGTTTACATTTCACTGTTTTAACTGCGATTTTATAAAATCGGGAAGGAGGAAGGGTAAGCCAAAGAAAGGAAATGCACACGCAAGACATTTTCTCTCAAACTTACTGGGTGAAAATTAGCTTATCGCAGTGCAGGTTGCTATTTCCTTAATTATTTGGTATCTCAAAAGAAGATCTGTCTTTGTCCTACATATTATCCTGGACCGTATGGGGCTACAGATGATACTCATTACAAATTCACCCACTCACCTCCTACTTTCATAACAACTTGTGGTAGAGATATATCAGAAGACATGAAGAAGGAATGTGAGAGAGAGTTCATAATTATTGTACTCTTCTAAAATCACCCACCACAGACAGGCACAGCCAACTGTTGAAAAGTGACAAAGTTGCAGAACAGAACATCAGTGAGGCCTGGAGTTGAACAACAGCTAAGAGAGAAGAGTCCCTCTTCTTTTCCCCCCTTTCCAGAGGAAAACTCAGCAGATTATGGCAAACTGTGTCTCAAGAGTCATTGGGGAAATGAAACAATAAGGTCTTTGCTTCCCAAATTTGGCCCTGCTAATTTTCTTAAATATGCTTGTATGTAGACTTTCTGGAATAAAAATAGTCAAAACGCTTCAGCGTAAGATGACCTGTGAAAAGCAGACTGTATAGTTTGCTGAAGCTTTGAATAGAATTCAAAGCACCATCCATTTATGCAACACTGGTTGTATTTATCTGTGAGTGATAGTTCTTGTGGTGGATACAAAAGAGTAATAATTGCGTTTCTGGAAGCTTTAAGTTGGGAGTATAGGATATAGACGTATTAGCAATTAAGTAACATAACCCACTGATAAGGTTTGGCTGTGTGTGTCCCCACCCAAATCTCATCCTGAATTGTAGATCCCATAATCCTCATGTGTGATGGGAGGGACCCAGTGGGAGGTAATTGAATCATGGGGTGGGTCTTTCCCGGATCTGTTCTTGTGATAGTGAATAAGTCTCACGAGCTCTGATGGTTTTATAAAAGGAAGTTCCCCTGTGTAAGGTCTCTCACCCACTGTCATGTAAGAATTGATTTTCTTCTCATTTGCCTTCTGCCATGATTTTTGAGGCTTTTCCAGCCATTTGGAACTGTGAGTCAGTTACACCTCCTTTCTTTCTTTTTTTTTTTTTAGATTACTCATAATCTTTCTTTTTTTTTTTCTTGTACTTTAGGTTCTGGAGTACATGTGCAGATCACGCAGGATTGTTGCATAGGTACATAAATGGCAAGGTGGTTTGCCGCCTATATCCCCCCATCACCTATATCTGGCATTTCTCCCCATGTTATCTAAACCTCCTTTCTTTATAAATTACCGAGTCTCAGGTATGTCCTTATTACAGTGTGAGAACAGACCCACAAAGCCTGTCTTGTAGAATATTTTTTCAGATGTAATGATGCAACTATACAAATAAAAAATAGAAAAATTAAGTATCATTTCAGTATAATTTTTGAAAGCCCAATTGACAAGTTTGAAAGTGAGAATATTTATCGAGTTCAGTTAAGAACTCAAATGATAATGAGAAAATACCTCATAATTTTGAGTTCAAGAATTTTTCATTTTCCTCTTACTAATCTATTGATTACGCTGTGCCCAATAAACCCCTAAACTTTACTTTGTGTACTTTTCTGTGGTTTCCCACCCAGGTGCACATTGAATGCCTTACTGTTTTTACCACCATCTTGTGGTAAGACAAGGTAACTGCATGTAAACTCACTGAACGTAATGTAAGTGGCAGATGAAGGCACTCACACCACATCCCCTTTGTGACAATGTGCCTGACGATCAGTACACATTTGAGGAACTTAGTACATTATAAAAGCAGACATGGTGATAAACCTTCTAAGTGAGAGGCTTAAAGCAGATTTTAGAAATGGTGTTGATTTTGTTTACTACTTTTTATATAAAATCAGCATTTTGAAGACACATATATTCTCAAACAACTCCTGAAATAAGAGTGCCTGTAAAATTGCTATATGTTTGCTTTAAAAAAAAATACAGGAGGTCTCTTTCTCTTGAAGGGGATGAAGAGAGAAATTTCACTCTAACTGTGGCCAAATCGTGAAGGGACCCAACATAGATTGGTGATAAATAAGCAGAATAAAACAAAGACAAAGCAGGAGTTCACAACTGGCTTGCAAATGGTTAATCAAAATCAATGACCTTTGCTACTAGGAACCAACAAAACATTGTTCTGTGGTTTTTAAGCGGAATCTTTAGCCAATGCAACCAGGTAGGACATCATAGAATGCTCCTAATACATGCCTATGGAGACTATTCATTAAAAAATAAAATAAAAATTAAGATAGATCACATATTCTTAAAATTAAAAAAGTTGATATTCATCTGAAATGGCAGTGATAATAAAATGCTACAGGAAACACTATTTTTTTTTTCCTGAGTCTGAGTCTTGCTGTGTCACCCAGGCTGGAGTGCAGGGGTGGGATCTCGGCTCACTGCAACCTCCGCTTCCCGGGTTCAAGCAATTCTTCTGCCTTAGCTTCCTGAGTAGCTAGGATTGCAGTCACACACCACCATGCCCTAGTCTGGAACTTCTGACCTTGCAATCGGCCCACCTCTGCCTCCCAAAGTGCTGAGATTTCAGGCGTGAGCCACCACACCCAACCAGGAAACACTGTTAGGAACAACATTGCCTTCTGTTAGCGTCTTCTGGCTGGCAAAACAGTCAGAACAGTGGGTACTAGCATCTAGGTAGAGTTGTGTACACTCATACCACATAAAAGCTCATGTGTTACCCATGAGAAGGTCATGATTCAGATGGAGAATTAGTGTTATTGTAAATGAATTAACATGTGTATAAAACATAAAAGCATGAAACATAAGCTCTGAAAAACACTTCAGAAATAATTTCATCTAGTCCTCTCGTTTTCCAAAGAAAAAATTTAGACGAGGTAAATTCTACTAAATTTTTTCCGTCTCAACATTTTACCTGATCAAATATATGAGCATTTGCCAACCTAACAAGAGAGAATTGCTATTCCATCCATGCCCCCACTTGACTTTCTGGTCCTTATCTGTTGTATTGTAGTTAGCTTTAGATATCACTCAGATGTCAGTCATTTTCACATTTTCATACTCTTTCATTTATTCCGTCTGCTTTTGTACTTACTACTATCTAGACACAGCATTCCATAATGTTTTCAATTGTCTTTGGAGGTTTTACTCACACACACACACACACAAATATATTAGTGAGCAATATCCACTGCACTAATTTAGTTAACAAATATTTACTTGGCATCCACTAAGTACCAAGCACTGCATTAGATGCTGGGGATACAAACAAACAAACAGTCATGAGCCTTGCCCTCATGGAAATATTAATATAATGGAGAGGAAAGACTAATGGAATCATCAAGACGTTAACCCCATAAAAAACCATTACTCAATGGAGAATCACACATATTTTCAATGAGGATAGTTAATGTGGTGGAGGGAGGCACAGAATGCTTCCTTGAGAAATGAAGATTTAGCTAAGATCCAAAGAAATGACTCCAGGTTAACAATTTTAAGAAAGAACTGATGTATATTTGGATTAATCCATAGTTTGATAGAAGAACTGAAAGACAAATTAAGGACAGTGAACGGAAATGAACAAAGTATAATAAATTCTCAGTGAAACATTATATAGCAGTCAAAATGAATGGTCCATAGTTATCTGCAGGAATATAAATGGGCTTTATCAATATATTATTCAGTTAAAAATAATTATTCCCATACAGAAAAGCTTCCTTGTTTCTTTTCACACCATATTAAAAGTGTAAAAAGCATGACTAGCTCACTGGCTATAAAAAGACAGTCGTCAGGCCAGATTTGACCAGCAAGCACAACACACACACACACACACACACACAAAGTTTTATGCTAATGGTTATCTCCAGTTGAGGGAGTTGAGAAATGGAGGGGTGAGGAATGAAGTCATCAAGAGATGTAAGATGTGTTAGTTTTCTAGCTCCTGAATTAGTTACTGGATTACAAAAAGCTCACTATATTACAGATTTAAAAATATAAAAACAGGCTGGGCACAGCGGCTCAGGCCTGTAATCCGAGCAATTTGGGAGGCCAAGGCAGGTGGATCAGGAGGCCATGAGACCCAGACCATCCTGGGTAACATGGTGAAACCCCTTCTCTACTAAAAATACAAAAAATTAGTCGGGCATGGTGGCACGTGCCTGTAATCCCAGTTACTCTGGAGGCTGAGAATGGAGAATTGCTTGAACCTGGGAGGCAGAGGTTTTAGTGAGACGAGATGGCGCCACTGCACTCCAGTCTGACAAGAGAGCAAGACTCTGTTTCAAAAAATATAAATAAATAAATAAATAAATATATAAATAAATAAATAAATAAATAAGACTCTTCGGGAACCAAAAATGATGATGTATTAAGGACCACACGTCAAAGAAAAAATTCAATTGCACGTATTTAAGATACAACATTCAACAACAAACAAGAATAGAGAGAAAGAAACTAAACCATGGGCAGCCAAATGGTGCTTGTTGAAGTCGGGGATTTTTGAGGCCAAAGCTTCAATGGTTAACATAGATCTTTATTTACTTGTTTATGTATTTATTTTAAAATAAAGATTCATCTTGAATTATCTTTATTGAACGGTGGGAATGGGGTGAAGCAGAAGTGACATGGCCAAGTTTCCTTTTCTATAATAGTAGTGTTGAAAACGCTTCAGAAGGAGACAAGAGTGGATATGTACTCACCATTCAAGAGACTGTAGAAAAGTCAGGTAGAACTGATAATATCTGAGCCAGTGTAATTATTGTGGAAATGGAAAGAATTTGGCTGATTTTAAAAACATGTAAAAGGTAATAGATAAAATTTAGAAATGAATATGAATGTTTGGATGTAGACATTGGGGCCTCAAAGATTTCATGAAGGAGTATTACATTTATGGCAATTACAAAATTACATACTTGGTAATGTCATTCTCTGAGGCATAAAATGGTGCCAGAGAACTAAGTTTAGGGAGTAGATTATTTATTCATCAATTTACTAAATTTGAATTTGTGAAGCAATGTTGTGTTAAGTACTAAGATAGCAGTGTAAAGCAAATTTCCAAGTTCCCTGCTTTCACAAAGCTAACATTTTCATGAGAGGACTCAGACGAGACATAAGTGTGCAGACAAATAAATTGTTTAGATTATACCATTTTTTAGTGGAAATAAAACACCATGATGATGTGGGGAACAATGGAGGCAAGGAAACTATTCTAAGCAGGGAACTGGCAGGTGATTTCTCGAAAATGACATAGCAGAGACTGAAATGGCAGTTAATAGTTTGGTTTTAGGTGTCCTCTGCTTAAGGTACCTTTGAGGTACCCAAGTAATATGAGAATGAGCAGGTAAAGGAGACAGAAAAATGTCAGAGAAGAGATCTACAGCCTCTGCAGGGGAGAGTGGGGGGAGAGGTTGACCTCCTACATCCCATAATATACACATTTAATTTGTATACATGTTTTTTCTTTCTGTCTGTATTCCCAAGATAAGGTTGCAAGATTTAGCAAACAGAAATACTGAATGCTCAGTTAAATTTGATTTTAGCTAAACATGGAATTTATTGATTGATTAACTGATTGTTTGATACCCATGAACCACTGGAGACATATAAAAATATTCGTTATTTATCTGAAACTTCAATTTAACTGGGCATCCAGTATTTTACCTAGCAACCCTATCACAAAAAGCACTTAGAACTACTAACTCCTCCCATCCTCCTCTCTTCCTTCCTCCTGGCCCTCTCATTTTTCTCCTTATCTTCTCTTTCCTTTCTCTTTCATCCCCTTTCTTATTCCCAGATTTTCCACAGGGGACTTCAAAATCCTCACTCCTTAATCTTGCAGAGTAATTTAGTTCTGGCATTCTCTGCCTTTTCTCGTATATCACATGGCTCCTAATCAGAACACGGACTATATAACCAAGACTAGACAGATATGAACTAACCTATGTGAGAAGGCAAGTTGGAGGCCACAATGCACATTTACATATGCATAGGTGTTGCTGTAAATAAACTGTCACCATATGAAACACAAGAACTCCATCTCAGGTTCTATTTATATTCCCTGTATGTGAATATAGGAGGCACTTGACAATATTTTTCAAATTACAAAAGGCAAGA
The DNA here is from genome assembly GCA_028533165.1 of Leontopithecus rosalia. NCBI lineage: Eukaryota > Metazoa > Chordata > Mammalia > Primates > Cebidae > Leontopithecus > Leontopithecus rosalia. The sequence goes on along the minus strand of CM052650.1, from coordinate 28,857,172 downwards.
TTTGGTATGCTTAATGTTGCAAGCTACTAAACATGTTACTGGCAACATTTTAGTATAAAGTTCAGTTTTCTCATTTTTGTATTGAGACTTTTAATACTAATTGTAAAAAGCAATAATAGGCCAGGCGCTGTGGCTCACTCCTGTAATCCCAGTGCCTTGGGAGGCTGAGGCAGGCAGATCACAAGGTCAGAAGATCAAGACCATCCCGGCCAACATTGTGAAACCCGGCTCTACTAAAAATACAACACTTAGCTGGTCTTGGTGGTGCATGCCTGTAGTCCCAGCCACTCTGGAGGCTGAGGCAGGAATCACTTGAACCTGGGAGGCAGAGATTGCTGTGAGCTGAGATCGTGCCACTGCACTCCAGCCTGGTGACAGAGTGAGACTCAGTCTCAAAAAAAAAAAAAAAGGAGAGAGAGAGAGAGAAAGAGCGACAATAATAACAACTAATGTTTATTAGCTAATTACTACATATGAGGCATTATATTAAACATTTTCTATGTATTAACTTGGAAGTTCCTTTTAGCTTTAACAATATGTGATTCATTGGCACAGCATGGTCTCAGATATGACAGAATCTGAGGAAAATTTAGAGATACATTAATTAATAATGCGATGCAATTAAACAATAATGTCTAAACATTTCCGGGGTGGAAATAAAGGTGTTGAAGTATGATGATCATCATAGAAACAAGAAATATTATTGGAAAAGATTTCAGCAATTTGTATTATTTTCTCTATTAATTCCCAAACTGGTTGAGCACAGCTTCAACAATGTGTCATGCCTCAACAATTTGTCTGCATGAGAATCATTTACAGACCTAACATTTTATTTGGTGTGACTACAAGGTGTGTGGTTGCTTGAGTAAAGTCACGAGCTACACAGATGCAAGGAAAATATGTTATTAATGGTGTTTGTGAGAAACATAATTTAGAATTTAAAAGCATATTTCTTCTGTGCAGCTCATTGGGCTTTACAAATGTTTCATTAAGCTGTATTACCCTGCTGTCAGAGGGAGGTGACTATATGGCAAATATAATAAACAGCTATTGAGGGCTATTCAGATAAGAAAAGAACACTGCAATTCACAATATGTGTAGTTAAATCAGAATAGGAAATAAATATATCAACTTACCTTGGCAGGCTGTGATAAAAGCTATATTGGCATTAGCCTAACTCGAAGCCATATGAAGAAAATCCCTTTTTGGCTATTCCTCAAGACAATCATGTGCACAATGGAACCATAAGCCCCTCTGTGCAGAGTGCCACAGCAGGACTTGAAGCCACGCAAATTGCTTGTAGTGTGGTCTAAAAAGTTCACCTCACCCACATCTAGCTTCCAAAAGAACTTCAAGTATGTGAAGCTGGTTATGCACAAAAATTCTTAGGCAAATGACTTTTTTGTAAATTTGTCAGATAGTTTTGCTGCATACAAACCAACCCAAATTTTAGTAGCTTACAAGATTAAGCAGATAAGATTTGCAAGTTGTGGGGTTGTTCTTCTATTACAGCCAGATGTTTGATGGAGCTTACACATGCTTCTGTGGTCAACTGCAGGTTACCAGGTGGAAGGGGAAGGTCTTGCCTGCTCTCCTGTGTTTGTGCCTTAGCTATGACATCATGTCTGCTTCCCGTGAACTGCATTCTTCAGTATGTTAGACTGGGCTTGTTCTCACTGGTACAGCAGCGTTCTCAGAGGAACAGCAGAAGAGTAGCTGGCCTCAGAGGCTCAGGCTGGCACCCAACACAGTGTCATTTCTACTGCATTGCACTGTTCAAACAGGTCACATCTGCCAGTCATGGTTCAGGAAGAAAGACCTTACCTTTTAATGGGAAGAGCTGTAATACTCACATTGTGAAGTCCTGAGTATGTTAAAAAAAAAAAAAGGAAGAATTTGTGGCTGTTTTTGAAATCTACCACGGCAGTATAGAGAACATGTGTTATGTTTCTCAACCACTTTTAATCAGACAGAGTGAGACTGGGTCTCAAAAAAAAGGGGGGGCAACAATAATAGCAACTAATGTTTATTAGTTAATTACTACATATGAGGCATTATATTAAACATTTCCTATGTATTAAGTTAAAAATTCCTTTTAGCTTTAACAATGTATGATTCATTGGCACAGCATGTTCTTGGATATGACAGAGTCTCAGGAAAATATTTTAGGAAATTTAGCATGTTATAAATACCACTTCCACTAAAAAAAAAAAGTAAAAAGGGACTCTGCCATGTGACCTAGACTTAATAATAAGATGTACCTTTGTGAGATTTTGACTTGGAGTAGAAAGGGCACTATGAGTAGTTCATTTCCTGGCAAAGATCATAAAACATGGCAGAAAGACAGATGGCAATGAACCCACTGGTGGCTTCCTAGGTATATCAATTGCCTCTCCTTAAATCACATACTGTGGGGTGTCTAAAGTGTGCTGCTCCCATGCTGGTACAGGTCCTGGCTGCCTAGCCTTTAAGCTAGTTTCCCTGGCCCTCCCAGAGAGTTGGAGAATTGCTAATATCCTTAATAAATTTTTTTAAATTAGCCAGAGTCATTTTCATAGATTGAAACTAAGAATCCTGACTGATATAGTAGGAACATTGAATATATTTTTTCATCTCTAAAACAGAATTAGTAACATACATTGAGAAGCTGGTTCATAGTTGGCACTTAATAAATCATAGCATCTGATGCTTTCTGTTTTCTAAAAAGTCTCCATAAAACAAAATTCCTCATCTTTCTTTGGTTGATATAGCACCAAATGACACTGGTTCATTTCATTTTACACTTAACTGTAAGGCTCAGACTTACTTTTTCTTAAAAGGTATAATAGTTCAAATTTTCACTTATTTTTCCAGACAGAAGGCAACAGGGCTGCATAACAGAGTAGAAATGTATTTGAAGAAGAGAATCAAAGGCGAGTGTCTGGTCTCACTTCTCTCACAGACAAGACAGAAGCAAGTCTCATCCTTTTGGCTCCTACATTATCCATGCGATTGGGGAAAGTGGCTGTCTTGTTCACCTCAGAGGATTACTCTGAGTCTCATACGAAATATTAGAAACATAAAAGACTTTGAAACTATAAACTGCTATGCAAACATAAGAGACTACTTTTTTAAAAAGGGATTTCTCATCTCCTTATCTATGTCATATGCAAATACAAATTTTGAAATTTTTAATATATTCTCAAATTTTATCTCCACTCTGAGCCTCCTTTAACATCAGTTTATATGTGTCCTCCATCCAGATTTAATTTTGATTGGTCCTTTCATATTTTGAATTGAAAAACTTGACATTTATTCTTGCATCCTGCAAAATAAACGTACTTTACGTAACCAAGGAAGAATTGTCTTCTAAGCCCGATTGCAGAGAAACTATCACTTATATCACTTTTTCCCCTGGACCTACCACGCTGACCTATTCAACGTAGGTCAAAATTAATGTGAGGTGATGATGACTGTTAACAATAATAACACTGAAAATGATCACATTTATGGTAAGAATGCAAAGTCATGAAATAATTAGTTCATGGTCCTATCATGCCAAATTAAATAAATAAGAGGAGTTTTGTCTTTAAAATGTTGATCTAAATCTTCTTTACACAGTATGATCCTTTGTTCCTTTTTATGATTTGTACAGACCACTTTAGTTTACAGTGATTTTCAACACTTAACTTGTTTTTTTTTTTTTTTAAATTGTACCTTAGGTTCTGGGACACATGTGCAGATCATGCAGGACTGTTGCATAGGTACATACATGGCAAGGTGGTTTGCTGCCTTCATCCACCCCCATCACCTATATCTGGTATTTCTCCCCTTATTATCCCTCCCCACCCTCCCCAACCCCTGCTGTGCCTCCCCTATACACCCCCTCCTTGTGTCCACGTGTTCTAATTGTTCAAACCTGCCTATGAGTGATAACGTGGTGTTTGGTTTTCTGTTCTTGTGTCAGTTTGCTGAGAATGATGGATTTCAGATTCATCCATGTCCTTAAGAAGGACACAAACTCATCTTTTTATGGCTGTATAGTATTCCATGGTGTATATGTGCCACATTTTCTTTATCCAGTCTATCATTGATGGCCATTTTGGTTGGTTCCAGGTCTTTGCTATTATAAACAGTGCCACAATGAACATACGTGTGTGTGTGTTTATAATAAAACAATTTATAATTATTTGGGTGTATACCCAGTAATAAGACTGCTGGGTCAAATGGTATTTCTATTTCTAGGTCCTTGAGGACTCACTACACTGTCTTCCACAATGGTTGAACTAATTTACACTCCCACCAACAGTGTAAAAGTGTTCCTATTTCTACACATCCTCTCCTGCATCTGTTGTCTCCAGATTTTTTAATGATCACCATTTTAAATGGTGTGAGATGGTATCTTTTTTTTTTTTGGCCTCCTCCATTGTGAGCTCCTTAGGAACCTTGACTGAGGAGATGGTATCTTAATGTGGTTTTGATTTTCATTTCTCTAATGACCAGTGATGATGAGCATTTTTCATGTTTGTTGGCCTCATAGATGTCTTCTTTTGTAAAGCATCTGTTCATATCCTTCACCCACTTTTGAATGGGTTTGTTTTTTCTTATAAATCTGTTTTAGTTCTTTGAAGATTCTGGATATTAGCTCTTTGTCAGATGGGTAGATTGCAAAAATTTTTCCCACTCTGTTGGTTGCTGGTTCATTCTAATGATTGGGAAAATATTACCCAAGCAATGAATTAAAAAAATTAATAATTGTACATGGTTGACAACAAACAGAGCAATGAAATTATGTGGTACAATGAAAAGTGAATTTGAAAACTGATTTCAGGTAGGAATACAACCAATTATTTAAAAAACATAGAAGCATAATGCAATGTTTAAACTACAAAAAGGAAATACAAAAGCGATGGTAAGTAATTCAGCAAAAGTGACACTTTAAGTAAAGGGCAAGTGAGAATTTAGTTAAACTTCGTCTTCTTCCATTTATTTCTATTGAAAGTTTAGTTAAATTCTCATAAAATAGCAAATGTTCTGTTGCTTTCTTGTTTTTAATTTTTGATAATGGTTTTATATTAAACTTTTTGTCTATAAAGATCTACCAAATTTTTGTTTTCATTTCAGAAATTGCTCTTTCCAAACCTTAAATGGACCTCCAAACAGATATTATCAGTCTTAGTAACAATACTTAAAAGTGTTCAATGGCTTCTCACACTTCTTTAAAAAGGATCCAACCCCTAAAGAGAACATGAGTGCTTACGTGAGGTTGCCGTTGCCTACTGTTACCCTCTTGGTCTATCACTCTTCTCTTCACTCACCAACTTCACTAACCACAACGACTTTGCTTCTAGTCCACTGAACATGCCAAGACCTTATATAATCTAATTCTTTTGTTTCTCGCCAACATAATTTCATTCTGTTCTCTACTCAGTAGTTTTCAACCATCGTGACTTCCATTCTGTACCTTGAACATGAGAAGACTTTTCTCAGCTCTCAGGGCCTGTGTTTACTAATCTCTCTGCCTGAAGCCATCGTCCCCATTTTTTCATTGTGTGGTCTGTTTTTTTCTCAAACTCCAGATGTGAGCTCAAATGTCACATGTCCACAGAGCTTTTTCTTTACCACTCTATCTAAATCATATCTCTTCTCACACTCTCTTCAACACTGATTATTTACTCATAAACAACGTTTATCTTATTTATTTATTTATTTGTTGACTTGCTTGTTTTCTATCTCTGAAGAGGAAGCTCCTTGAGAATGGGTAGGGTGTCTTATTTCCAGTGATATGCTTACAGCAGCTACTGCAATGCCAACACAATCATTATTGCCTGAACTATTAATCTGCTGCTCTTCTTTCTGGTTATCTATGTTTTGTGCTATCCTTTTGGAACAGTATTCTCTGCCTCTTATTTTCTCCTAGACATTTTACTTATTATGCCACCACACAAATATTTTTATAATGTGTCTAGTTTGTTTGATTACCATAAGTCTTATAAAAAATGAAATTTTAATTTTCATATATTAGCTAGGAAGAACGTATTTTGGCATATTTACTATCTTTATGTGCGGGATAGTATTATTTTTTCCCAGTTACTAATCTCATTCTCAAACTCTTCTGTGCTTTTCAGGTATGAAAGCATAAGAACTGCCTTTCCCAGAATCACTTTAATGCAGATTTATGGATTATATTCCACCAATTTACATGAGAATTGCAAGACAGAAGAAGAACAAAGCCTAATATTGTTCTACTAGCAGCAATGAGCCTCTCATGATCTTTAGCACATAGTAGATACAGGTTTTTTTTTAATAGCTCGTGAACTTTGTATAAAGAATTACCCACTTGTTGCTGTAGAAGAGCAAGATTATCTAGAGTGGTTTTGATATTTATTGTATTACTTGATTTTCTAACCATTGGGGACAGTAGCTTAGATTGCTGTTCCCCAAGCTTTTCAATGTATGTGGGTGTATGTGCTTGTATGTGTATCTGTGTGTGTCTTAACAAGTTTAATTCCTTTGAAAAATTCTTTTTTTAATACCTACAGAATATATTTGTTTTTTTCTCATAACTTAACAATAGTTGGTTAACCCCACGTAAATACATTTCAATACACTGATTCTGCTGCCAACTTGTAAAAATAATTGACTTGTGTGGCATTTTTGTGAGAGGACATCAAACTATTCCCACATTCACAAAGACTGGAGGTAGAGACATAAGATTTGAATCTCTGAGATGAAAATTAAAGGTAGACTAGTGACTCCAAAAATGATAGAGAGAGAGAGAGAGAGAGAGAGAGAGAGAGAGAGAGAGAGAGAGAGAGAGAGAGAGAGAGAGAGAAATGCAGTTCAGGATATCAGTAAGAAAAACACAGAAGATAAAATGGAGCAAAACTGATCCTGACCCTACTTAGCTCATAACATTGAAGAAACTTCATTTCCTTACTTCAGCCCAAAAAAATAACAGTTTTGTTGTGATCCAAGTAGATTGTGATTGAAGTCATCCATATTGTGCAATAACTTATTCAGAAAGCAGGATATGTGATAATGTGGCTAAGTCCAGAATGCTGATCAAATCAAACCAGCTTCCTCAATAGCCAAGTGGACCATATGGAATACATTTCACGAGTTTAAATGACTTTTTTTTTTGCACCATTTTGGCCCATGGAAGCTCTGGTGAGCATCCAAATATCCATGTAAAAATAGGCCAAGATGACTGATTTAAATTAGAAGTCAACCAGTCACAAATAGCTGATAAATTCTGCTTTCTCATTTTGTGGCTTAAAATTTGTGTTGGGTGACATAATTACTTTTAAACTCAAGATCTTTTGACTGATTTGGGAATGTATCTGTGATATGGAAATATATTACTCTACATATTTATTTTATACTTATGTCTAGCCTATTAGGGCACTGGCACAGTGCAAGCAAAGTATATTTTGTTCTGCTATTAGCTTGCTTTTTTCTTCTGCTATATCCTCATTACCTAGAATAGTGACTATATTTGTTGGCTAAATGAAGAAATGAATTAGAGAATACAACCAGTTAGTGTATGAATAAAATTATCAATGTAAAACACACTAAGAGGTAGTAAAAGTATTGAAATATGCAACTATCGAAGGCTATCAAGGTTTTTCTAAAATGTCTCCTCATGGATACATTACTTTCAGCAGTTCTCCAACTTTTAGCCTCAGGGCTCCTTTACTCCCATGAAAAATATTGAGAAAAATGCAAATGGCTATAATATATGTAGTTTATAAATATCAACATTAGTTGTATTGAAAATTGCCACTGAATTTTAAAACATCTATTAACTCATGTTAAAATAATAACCCTATTACATGCAAATATAAATACTTGGGTAAATAATAACTATTTTCCAGAATAAAAAATAAATTAGTGAAGAGACTGACATTGTCTTGTATTTTTTAAATTAGCTTTGACATCTGGCTTAATAAAATAAAATAACAGCTGAATTCTCATATCTACTTCTGCATTTAATCTTTGTGAATATGGTGTATTGGTTGAAGTATGTGAAGACAAGTTAGCCCCATGCAAATATGTAGTTAGGAGAAAAAAGTACGTTAATTGCTTTTCAGAAACTTGTGGATACTCTTCTTTTATACTACACCAAACCTTGTCAAATCATGGCTTCTTTCATTGCAATGTAGAATCTGAAACTTTATCAGTGACCTATTTACACTGTGTTGCATTAAAATCTTATAAATTCACCATACTCTGTGAAAATATGATTTACCTTCTCATGATTTTGTAACATCACTTATTGGTCATTTGAAATGTGTTTGTTTGCTGACATATTAAAATACTACAAATGTTTACGCAAATGTTTAAACATTATATAATGCTTAAAATCATATTTATTAATATCATATCCAATCTCATCAGAAATGTCTTTATTATGAAACTCTTAAACTCATGGGAGCAGATACATGTTTTCTAACATTTTAATTTTCACTTGAATGCTCAACTTTTATTATTAGCAAAAACCAATGTTACCTGTTTTTTATGAAGTGACAGGCTCACAGTATTTAATCATGAAGAAATGCTTCACAAATACCCAATTCTCAATAAACATAGTCTGTCAACCTGTCATTTTTTTCAAGTATAAAATTGTATTCAGTGAAGAAAAGCAAATATTTAGCTTATAACACAAACAATTGCCAGTGATTCTCCTGAGAGCAATCATTATGAAATAAAAGTGTTTTGCATATTTCCTATTGTATTACAGCAAACATTGCAAAGATATGTACTCAAGGGTCAAGAAGTAATAAAACTGAAAATTGTTACTATTTCTTCATTGTGCGAGGAATAAACAGGTATTTCCTCTATTCTTAAAGCTCATTACAGACCTCTTCTGTGACTAGAGGTGTCTGGGTTTTTCACCACAGACCAAACAATTCCTTAGTAGACACTGTCTCAGTCCATTGTGTGCTGTTCTAACAGAATACCTGAGACTGGGTAATTTACAAAGATCAGAAATTTATTTCTTACAGTTCTGGGTGCTAAGAAGCCCAAGATCCATGGCACTGACATCTGGTGAGGGCTTTCCCTCTGTATTCTCACATGGCAGGAAGTGGATGGGCAAGTATGAATCAACTTCCCAAAGCCCTTTCAATAGTGGCATTAATCCATATGAAGGCAAAGACCTCACAACCTAAACACTTCCCAACGCTGTTGCATTGGAAATTAAATTTCCAATGACTGAAATTTGGAGGACACATTCAGATTACAGCATTCTACCCCTGGCCCCCAAAATTCATGTTATTCTCATGTTTTACTTCTATCCCAGTAGCCCCAAAAATCTTAACATTTCTCAGGCTCAAATTTTCCTACAGCTGTTTTGTAAATTAAACAAGTTATATACTTCCAAAATGCATTAGTGGGACAGGCATAGGGTAGATATTCCCATTCCAAAAGGGAAAAATGGGAAAAAAAGAAGGACATATCAGGTTCCAAGTAACTACAAAACCCAACGTGGCAAACAATATTAAACCCTAAGGCTTGAAAATGCATATTATATATATTTAATTGCATGTCTTGCCACCTAGACACACTGGGGTGGGAGGAGTTGGGCCCCTGAGGCTTCAATCAGCTTTGCCCCCACGGTTTTGCTGCCTGCAGCCCACACTTTCTCTCACACATTGAAGTCATATGCCTGCAGCCTTTCCAAACTGGCATTGCATGCTGGTGTTACTACAGTTCTGGGGTCCAAGAAGCGGCCCCACTCTTATGGTTCCTAGTGTACCTTATGGCACGGTAGGCATTGCCTTAGTGAAGACTCTCTGCAGTGTCTCTATACCTGCAGCAGGTCTCTACCTGGGCTCTGAGATTATCCTATAATTCAGTTCAATTCTGACACCATCTACCTGAAGGTAGTGTCAGATACCACCTTCTAACCCCAAGACTGGCTACTTACCAGACTGGCTACAAACCAGAGTTCATGTAACCTTGTCTTTGGGCTTGAATAGTTTGCTAGAACAGCTCACAAAACTCAGGGAAACACTTATGTTTACCCTTTTCTTATGAGGGAAATTACAAAGAATACAGATGAAAAGCCCCGTGAAGAAATGGTTAGGGCAAGGTCTGGGGTGGTACAGAGCTTTGCATGCCCTATGGGTATACCACAACCCAGCGCCTCTCCTCCATGTGTTCAGCAACCCAGAAGCTCATCAGATCTCATCCTTCAGGAGTTTTTATAGAACTTAATATCCAGCCATCTGCCCCACCTTTCCTGGAGGTTGGTAGGTGGGCTGCAAGTTTAAATCATTAAATTCTCTAATCACTTGGTCAGTATGATGATGACCCCATCCTGAGGCTTTGTAGGGGCTTCAGCCTAAGTCACTTCATTAGTATAAATTTATGTCAAAAGGGGCACATTATGGATAACAAAAGTCATTCTTACCACCCAGGAAATTCCAAGTGTTTTGGGCTCTCTGTGATGGAAACTAGGGACAGAAACACAAATATATTTCATATGTGCCACAATGCTCTCATTTTTTTCTGTCAGAGTATGGAGCTAAGAATATAACGGTATTACTGCAGTTGGTACTAATATCTTGATTCATGGTAAGCTACCAATAGTTTTACCCATGGCTGTTTTCTTACCATTACAGAAAATATCACAGAGGGTAAAAAGCAGATAATGTTTTATTGTTACTATGACTGCTACAGACCTCCTAAAAGAGTTTCAGGGACACCCTGGGGTTTGTAAACAGTACTTGGAGAACCAGCACCTTGATTGATTCATAAAGTTGGGTTTCTCAGTAATCTAAGATTAGAGTTCTGACACTTGGTAGCATTAACAGCAGACACATTTAAATGAAGCAGGTTACACAGGTGGCTAGAGTAGGATATGCACATGAATGATATATTTTAATCATAGAAGGAAATGTAATGGCCACACAATTTGATTGTTTTTTTTTTTTTTTTTTTTTACTGGTGATGTCAGAGTCATTCAAACCAAAGTAACTCCATCTTAAATAGAGGCTGGGTAAAATAAGGTTAAGACCTACTGAATTGCATTCCAAAAAGTTTAGGCATTTTTAGTCACAGAATGAGATAGGAAGTCAGTGAAAGATATGGGTCAGAAAGACCTTGCTGATAAAACAGGTTGTATAGTAAAGAAGCCAACCAAAACCCTCCAAAACCAAGATGGTGATGGAAGTGACCTCTGGTCATCCTCTACTCATCACACACTAACCATAATGCAGTAGCATCTAACAGATGCTTCCTCCAGCACCAACAATTCAGATGCCATAGCAATGCCCAGAAGTTACCCTATATGGTCTAAAAACGGGAGGAACCCTCAGTTCCAGGAATGGCCCAATCCTTTCCAGGAAAACTCATGAATAATCCATCCCTTGTTTAGCAAATAATCAAGAAGCAACTATAAGTATACTCGGTCAAGCAACCCACGCCATTGTTCTGCCTATGAAGTAGCCATTCTTTTATTCCTTTACTTTCTTCATAACTTGCTTTCACCTTATGGACTCGCCCTGAATGCTTTCTTGCAGAAGTCCAAGAATCCTCTCTTGGGATCTTGATCGAGACCCCTTTCGGGAAACAGTGTCAACAAACACCTGGGGTTCTCTTTTTTCCAGCAATATAGTAGGCTTACATTTCTCTGCTCTTATTTCAAATTTGATGGGCTATTTAAGTTGCTTTGGCCAAACTGAGTGGCAGTGCTAATTGAAATTTCTTGGTAAGTCTAGGACTCAGCAAGTAGACTGATACACCATGCTTCTGCCAGAAGAAGCTAAAATGAAGTCAAGACCCTCCTCTTTGTGGAGCATGTTGTCCCAACCCACTGCAGGTGAAAGATTTCCAAAGGATAGCAAACACTGCGGATCAAAGATTTCCAAACAATAGCAACCTCTTATCAGGGCCTACCTGGTACCTGGATGTGGATAGCAAGAAGCTCAGTCAGCCCAACAAAAATGCAACTTCAAATGGAAGAGGGGCTGGGGACTTATTTACTCCACTGCCAGCCCAGCAACATCATGCAGTGCCGTGAACCTGAGGCTAACCCTTCCTCAGCTGCACCCAGAACTCTTGTCAAGGGTGGATGGGAACATGAGGTAGATGAAGATTGAGCTGGGAAAAGGAAGGCTACATGGAACTGTGGCCAGCCAGGTCTCACTGACAGCTGAACAGGAGGCCTGCATCATTGTTTCAGCGCTGTGATGAAAGTTAAATATTAAAGTGATGAAGTTAAATATTAAAAGATGTGTATGCATATCTGTGGGGGTCTCATTTTGTGTCTAAACTTTTCTCTTCTTAGAAGGATGCCGGACGGGTGCAGTGGCTCACACCTGTAATCCCAGCACTTTGGGAGGCCAAGGCAAGTGAATCACGAGGTCAGGAGTTCAAGACCAGCCTGGCCAACATAGTGAAATCCCATCTCTACTAAAAATACAAAACATTAGCCGGGCATGGTGGTGGGACCCTGTAATCTCAGCTACTCAGGATGCTGAGGCAGGAAAATCTCTTGAACCCAGGAGGCAGAGATTGCAGTGAGTCAAGATCATGCCACTGCACTCCAACCTGACAACAGTGGGAGACTCCATCTCCAAGAAAAGGAAAGAAAAAAGAAAAGAAAGGAGGGAGCAAAGAAAGGAGGGAAGAGAGAGAGAGATCCAAGATGGCTGATCGCTGACAGCTTGGGATTGTAGCTCCTGGTGAAAGCCCAGAGAATGAGAGGACGCCACACTTTCGGGCGAATTTTCGTCACTCACGGACCAGAAGATTCCCAGTGGAGGGGCCCCACGGGTCACC
>CM052650.1:28831030-28843904 GCA_028533165.1 Leontopithecus rosalia | reverse complement strand
TTATTAATAACCATTCTTAGAAGTAAGCAATATTCCTGTTCTCTCTCCCTCTTTTTCTTTCTCTTTCTTCCTCTCCTTCTCTCCTATTATCCACTTGAATAAACTTCTGCTCTAATCTCTTTCTCTTCCTCCTCTTAAAAAAAAAAAAAAAAGGAAGGGATCTAGTTTCAGCTTCCTGCATATGGCTAGCAAGTTTTCCCAGGACCATTTATTAAATAGGGAATCCTTTACCCATTGCTTGTAAAAAAAAAAAAAAGAAAGGAGGGAAGAAAGAAAGGACACCAGTCAAGTTGGATTCAGTTCCACCTTGACAGCCTCATTTTAACTTAATCACTCCTTGAAAGGCCCTCTGCAAACACAGTCATGGATTACAGCCCATTCATATGACCTCATTTAACCTGAATTACCTCTTTACAGTCTCTATTTCCAAAGACATTCTGCGGTAGTCGGGGTTAGGACTTGAACATAGGAGTTTTGGTGGGACAGGATCAACCCATAAGAACATTCATATTCCCATCACAGATTTTAACTCCCTTCACATTCCAGACTACTTTCATTCATAAATCTCTGTCTCTATCTACATATGTCTGTATATATTGATTTATTTAACATATAGCATAATTTTACAAAGAGTATATGTGTAACTTTTCTCTTAAAGTAAAATACTATGTAGATGTAAGTCCTCTGGTGGGTTCTTTTACAATTCCAGACCACCTTCAACTTTCTACTACATGGTTTGATGTGCATTTTTTTCACTTATTTTAGGTATTTTACAAATGTATTTAAGAGCCCAGATACTCCTTATAGAATATTTTAAGGATATTTATGAATGTATTAATCCCCTTTCAAAGGCATAGGTAGATACAGAGCCACTAAGATCAATGGCTGTTTGGAGTTATAATTGCTTTCAAGAAGTGTGTGTGGGGTCGGGGGAGGGTGTGTGTGTGTGTGTGTGTGTGTGTGTGTGTGTGTAGACAGACTGAAGGAGAGGACTTGAAGGTTGTAAAAAGTCTAAGTCTGCTTTATTAGCCTTAAGTAAAACCTTTGGAAATGATCCTTTCAAATTAGTCTAGTTTTTTAGGTCAGGAGCATAAAAATGCAGATTTGTTTGCTATTTGCATGAATTTTATATTTATTCATGTTAATTAAAATTGACTTTACATGTGTGAAGTCATTAAATGTCAAAATTGCAAGAATGTCTTTAAATATTTTTTAAAAATCAGTTTTTGTGTCAACTACCTCAGGAATTCTGTCTCATGATCATCTTATGATGGAGCCAAGTCTCTTTTGCACATTTTCAGCTAATATTTGAAGCAAACCAGTTTCGGGTCACTATGAATTTACATTTCTTTCCCTGGAGAAAGATTTTTAAGTGAAACAAAATATTTCAATCTAATAATCTGCAAAATTTAAATAAATAAAAGAATACATACATATGTAAATCTCAGGCAAACTTCAAACTAGTTTTCAACAAAACTACTCAAATATTAGCCAACATAAAGCAAGAGTTGGTCCATGTATGGAAACTTCATTATATTACTTGTTTAGACATCAGTATGTGGTTGACTCTGTATATTTACTCAATAAATGTTTACTTTCTTTGCCAAAAAGATAAGGAATGTATCATTTGATTATTATTTAAGTGTAAATAGTTAAAATATGGAATTCTCCATGTTTTCATAATATTAATCTAAACACTTTTTTTTTACTCTTGTTGCCCAGGCTGGAGTGCAGTGGCACGCAGCTCACCACAACCTCTGCCTCCTGCGTTAAAGCGATTCTCCTGCTTCAGCCTCTTAGTAGCTGGGATTACAGGCTCCCGCCACCACTCTCGGCTAATTTTTGTATTTTTAGTAGTGACAGGGTTTCACCCTGTTGACCAGACTGGTCTTAAAAGATTAACATGCACATTTTTAGCTTCTAAAGTTGTAGCATTAATTTAATTATACTAATTTCTTACTGATATACTATTACTGTTCACATACACATCTACAGCAAAGTAATCCCACTGTCAACAAAATATCTAAGCCAGAAACACACACACACAGAGAGATGCAGAGTAGATATTATATAAAATATGTAAGCCAGACACACACACACACACACACACACGTGCGTGTGTGTGTCTGTAAGAATTGTATCTACTCTGCATCTTTGCTTACTAATTAAAATTCAAGCTAAAAATTGTGGTATAGTTGTCCATACTCAAGTGAGTGGTTCTCTCTCTACATAAACGAAAAATATTTAACCCAAACAGCAGTTCTCATACCATAGCAGGCTTTTTAATTTCCATGAATTCAAGTATCCTTTCTTCAAAATGCTGGAACTAGTTTTAATTACTCTCTGATTATAGTATGGTTATGGCTCAGGCACAGATGTTTCAGGTTTTATTTAATCATATATCTATAAACATCTTAAATCAACAATATTTACTTTTTGAAATATTATGTAAATGTTCCACATAGTAAAACAATTGCAAATGTTATACTTATGGTACATGTAAATGTTGGTTTCTTCCTAATCATCTAGTTGCAATTAATCATAAGAGGTAAATTTCATATGCATTTAATTGTGATAATTTCACAATTAATAATTGCAGTCAATAATTTGCAAATGCAGCCTTTTTCCTCAATTGCCGTATTAGTCTGTTTCAGTTGCATTAACAAAATACCACAGTTCGGGTTTCTTGAGCAAGAGAAATTTATTTTCTCACAGTTCTGGAAGCTGAAAGTCCAAGATCAACTGTCCAAAATGACAGCAGGGTTGGTTTGTCCTGAGGTCTCTTTCTGATTTGCAGATGGTTTCTTTCTTGCTGCGTCCTCATGTGATCTTTTCTCTGTGTGTGCCTCCATCTCTAATGTTTCTTATTATTATTATAAGGACGCTAGCCCTATCAGAGTAAGAACCCACTCTTACAATCTTATTTACCTTTAATCATCTCTTTAAGGGAACGATCTCTAAATACAGTCATATTGGTTGTTAAAACGTCAACATATGGATTTGGGAAAGACCCAATTGAGACTATAACAACTGCTCTTCTCGCTTGAGCAAATTGTTGATACCATGTAAGAAGCTGACCAAACTTATCTCTTTAATGGCTTGTACTGTGAAAAGTCAAAGAACAGTAACAACAAAATGCCTCTGGTTCATCAAGGTGGACATGATGGGGTATCTACCAAGATAGGGCCAGTAGTTTAAGTTCCTCAGAAATTTACTGATGGTAACAGGAAAGTTTGACACTAAATCTTTTAAACTAATTTGATTTTTGTAGACAAACTGAAAATATAGCCAAGTTTTCAAGGATAAACTTATGTTAATCAAATTTATTAGACTGATATGGAATACAGAAATGTCAATTGATCCATTTTTAATAAAAAATATAATAATCCCTTAAGCTAAAATAGTTATATTGGCATACTATAGGAGGACAATGGGATATTCTTGATGTCTTTTGAGGATCACCAAATATTTCTATTATTTTTGAAAGCTTTGGAGACTTTTCTGCAAAAACTAAATATGTGCATGTAAACATAGTATTCAATACACAATTTCCTTGGGATAAAAATAGTAAAACACATCTCTGTGATTGCATTTACCATGTGGCTCTTGCTTTACCATGTGGCTCTGTGATTGCATTTACCATGATGGTCTCCAGGGAATAAGAGAAACTTGATTTACAGACATTGAACAGATAAGCTCAATACCTGTTCATATAAAGAAAACATATAGTTCAAAAGGCACTGGTAAAATATCCTAGTAGGGAACCCTATAAGCCCTATCTGTATTTAGGCTATGCAAGCTTCAGGCAAGAGCTAGGATTGCTCAGCCCAAGGTATTAGTTTTGCCCGGATCATAAAGACTTGGCAAATGGGTGTCTAAAACAAACTTCTAACATCAAAGGATTTATGGGGAGAGGAGTTTTATTGGTGTTTCCATGTGTTATATGTTATTTTTCTGTGGTAGGCTTATACTGCTGAATTTTACCTAAGCCTTATGGTTCTGAAAACAGTAATGGTTAAGAAATCTCCCACCCTTCTTACTGCAAAGAATATGCTCTCCTTGATTTCCTATGGCAAAGACCAACGGAGTTCCCAAATTTCTATTCTTTGCCTCATAATTAGCTGAATGTCTTGTCCCGCCCTAATTAGTTGAAACGAAATGGTTTTTAGCCCAATTTTGGTTAAGTTCATCATCTTCCTCCAGATCCTGGAACCTCCTTGAACTCTCAGACTGAGCCAGCATTCAACTCCTCCTTAACAGTCCTCCTGACTATAGGCTGGTCTCAGGGTAAACACTGTCTGATCCACCATCTGAACACCCAACCCTACTAAACTGCTTCCCACAGCCAGGATTTTAGTCTCATTTACTCTTCCCTATTAAAGGGAAACTCTTTTGTCCTAACTCTTGAGACACTTGCAGAATCTGAAAGTCACAGATTTCTATTTCAATACACTCCCTCCTTCAACTGTTATAGTCCTGATTCCCCTTATTACAACAGTCTTTTCAAAGAAAGTATTCGATGGGTACAAAAGTAATTACAGTTTTTGTCATTGAAAGTAATGCCAAAACCGTAAATACTTTTGCACCAAACTAATATTTTCTTTTTTTAATTATTTTATTATTATTTTATTTAGTTTTTCTTTTTTTTTATTGCATTTTAGGTTTTGGGGTACATGTGAAGAACATGCAAGATAGTTGCATAGGTACACACGTGGCAGTGTGATTTGCTGCCTTCCTCCCCTTCACCCACATCTGGCATTTCTCCCCATGCTATCTCTCCCCAATTCCCCACCTCCCTCTGTCCCTCCCCTATTCCCCCCAACAGACCCCAGTGTGTAGTGCTCCCCTCCCTGTGTTCTCATTGTTCAACACCCACCTATGAGTGAGAACATGCGGTATTTCATTTGCTGTTTTTGTGTCAGTTTGCTGAGAATGATGGTCTCCAGGTTCATCCATATCCCTACAAAGGACACGAACTCATCGTTTTTGATGGCTGCATAGTAATCCATGGTTTATATGTGCCACATTTTCCCTGTCCATTCTATCATCGATGGGCATTTGGGTTGGTTCCAGGTCTTTGCTCTTATAAACAGTGCTGCAATGAACATTCGTGTGCATATGTCCTTATAGTAGAACAATTTATAATCCTCTGGATATATACCCAGTAATGGGATTGCTGGGTCAAATGGAATTTCTGTTTCTAGGTCCTTGAAGAATCACCACACTGTCTTCCATAATGGTTGAACTAGTGTATACTCCCACCAGCAGTGTAAAAGTGTTCCTATTTCTCCACATCCTCTCCAGCATCTGTTGTCTCCAGATTTCTTAATGATTGCCATTCTAACTGGGGTGAGATGGTATCTCAATGTGGTTTTGATTTGCATTTCTCTAATGACCAGTGATGATAAGCATTTTTTCATATGTTTGTTTGCCTCATGTATGTCTTATTTTGTAAATCGTCTTTTCATATCCTTTGCCCATTTTTGAATGGGCTTGTTCTGTCCTTGTAAATCTGTTTGAGTTCTTTGTAAATACTGGATATCAGCCCTTTGTCAGATGGGTAAACTGCAAAAATTTTTTCCCATTCTGTTGGTTGCGAATTCACTCTACTGTTTCTTTTGCTGTGCAGAAGCTGTGGAGTTTGATTAGGTCCCATTTGTCTGGTATTTTGGTCATGAAGTCCTTGCCTACTCCTATGTCCTGAATGGTTTTGCCAGGATTTTCTTCTAGGGTTTTTATAGTATTAGGTCTTATGTTTAAGTCTTTAATTCATCTGGAGTTAATTTTAGTGTAAAGTGTCAGGAAGGGGTCCAGTTTCTGCTTTCTGCACATAGCTAGAATTTGTCTCTTATTTGATGAGAACAACATTATTCCTTCATTTGGTGTCCAGTATAGTTTTTAGGATGTAATAAAAAAACTAAGGATTATTGATTGAGAGAGTAATCAGTTGAATTGTCTCTTCACACAACACACAACTTAGTCTTTACTTTCTTCAGAAATTAAGATAGCGTCTGATACTTACCAGTATAGCCACACACAAAGAAAGATAGAACAAGAAAAACATTAGGAAGGACACAAATATATTATATGATAGATGAGAGTTTCACCCGCAATATTATAGCTAAATTCATTCAACAGTTTAAAAGACAGATATTCTTATAATTGATATTACAAAAACTGGAAAACTGCATCCAAAGTCAAAAAACCAGCCTCCAGAACTGTGAGAAAATAAATTTCTCTTGCTTAAGAAACTCAAAATGACATTTTTGTTAAGGCACCCAAACAGACTAATATAGCAGTTAAGAAAAACAAAGCTGCAATTGCATATTATTGATTAAAATTATGAATTGCCAATAATTCAGTCTAAGACAACAGCTTACCCTCTTAATCACAGAAATAAGGTATTTTCTAGAACAATTTGTTACCTCGTAACTATTCCAGTAAACTGCTAAGAAGAAGTTATGCATAATATTTAACTTAATTTCAGGATTTCGGAGAAAACACTTCTAAATATGACCCCCCAAAAATGAATGTACACACTCCAGAATAGTAAATATTATTGCTACATATTGTGTATGTTTTGTTCTGATTTCCATTGATTTTTAGAGTGAACTGTAATACCACAAAAAGAGTATGTGGTTTTCTGCAGCAGAAATTTCTAAATACAACATTATTAATAATTTGATTTATAAAGAAACCTACATATTCCTTTGGTTTTATTTGCTGGTTTATAATATTTTAATGCAATTTTCTTAATGCAAAATACTGTGGGTTCCTCTGAAAGGATGAAATATAAGTTTTAAGATATTTTAATCTTATAATTTGTTTGCATTTTCTTTAAACCTTCAAATGTACCTCCCTGGCAGTGGTTCAGTGGCTGAATGATGAAATTTGGCCCAATTGGATATTTTTATTATAGATATTATTAGGACTTTAGAAATTATCTGTATTCTATTTTCTGTACTTTGTTGCTCAGAAAACCAAAGAAAAACAAAATCAAGTATGTTGCCAAAATAACCATAAGAAGAGAATAGAAAGGTATGAAAGCAATTGCCTAATCCTATCTATACCCTTACTGTGCTTCAAACCTAATTTACAAACATGAAATCAGATAACAGTCTTTTTATTATTTAGTATCATACAAAAGCTGTTTTTAGATGACAAAATACATGATGCATTGGAGAAAAATTTTTCATGAAAAATTGGTTATTTCCAAAAATGCAAATGACTGAACTCTGAGAAATGCTCTGTCAGTTACTCATTCACAGACAGAGGTAATTAAAATATCTCATTCACAAATGGATATTTCAGCCCATCTATTCATTAAGGATAAAGTTGGATCAGTCTACAGCCTGTCCTGCCAGTTGCCTGGCTGTCATTGTTCAAATGGCCCAAATGAACTATCAAGGCACAGTTTCTTAATAAAGATTAAATATCTTGTGAGGAGGTTTAGAAATGTGTTAAGTGTGATAACTCTGCTTTAAGAGTGAAAACATAATGGTTTATTTGAATAGTACATTTATAATGGCAGCATATAAAACATTTTTGCTATCTACCAAATAGAATATTAAACAGTATATTGGTTTTGACATTTGTCAAATGTAAATTCAGATGATTAAGGATTTCAAAGATCTAGGTATGACCTATATTTAAACTTCTATTAAAGAAACATGATTATCATTGCTTGGTTTTAGAAACTATAACATAGTTTTAAAACTACATACATCTATAAAGTTCCCAGGAATACCACAGTTTTCTATGTGATATACAACAATGAAGGTGAAAAAATAAAAAATCAATAGCTAAAAAAGTAAAGGAAATTGAAACAATTAGATTAAATTATAAAGTTATGTAATAAATAGATTTATAAACTGAATAGGTAATAGAATTATATAAAAATAAATTATCAAAGTAAAACATAATTTATTTAATATGGCACATGTCTTGTGCCTCATAATCTGGCATAAATCAAACCACAATGTGGAATGTTATCGAGATTCTCAATCAACACAAACAACATTTATTATAAATATTCAACTAAAATGGGACTTGAAAAACAAGTGATATAATTAGCTGCAACAAAATAAATTCATTAAAACAAAAAAGCTTTTTTCTTTTTAAAAGAGAATTTGTGACTACTAATTAAAAATCAAAATAATTTATTTCAACCTTTATATATTTTAATTTAGTATTACAATCAGAAAGATAGCCTGACCTGTTATATAAGCTTTGCATGCAAATATCTCCGTCTTTTATTTTATTAAGCTTAGAGCTGCAGGAACAAGAGAAGAATTATTCTAATGATAAATTCTCATTAAACAAATCGGCAAAGTAAATCAGCATAGCTGGAGAAAATATATATATCCTATCATGAGGGATTAAAAAAAACATAACTTTTTATGAAGTCAACTAAAAAACGGCATAAATTCCAGTGTGTTTATTGTCAAATTTTGCATAGGTGAGGTGAGGAATAAGATGCCTCTACTTCAATAGGCATCTAGCCACTGGCTTTTTGTGTTTCTCCATTGATGTAATTTATATATCACAAAGTTGACATCTTTAAAAGTGTACAGTATAGTCCAGTGGTTCTTAGGGTATTCATGAGTTATACAACCCTAACTACTATCTGATTACAAAACATTTTCATCGCTAGAAAAGAAGCCCATTAGCAGTCACTTCCCATGCCCTCTGTTCCACAATGCCTGTCAGTCATTAACCTGTTTATTTCAATGTATTTGTCTGTTTTATATATTTAACTTACATGAAATCAAAAGGTGTGTGGCCTTTGTATCTGGCTTCTATCAACTATCATAAAATTTCCAACTTGTATTTATGTTGCACCGTGCAGCACTTTATAGTGCTATTATATTCAATTGCAAGTAATATTCAATTGCATATTCAATATTGTAATTCAATATTACATTTTCTTTGTCAGTTTACCAGTTGATGGACATTTGGTTGTTTCTATTTTGGGCTACTATGATTAGTACTGTTATGAATTTTTACATACAATTTTTTGCATTGAAAACATACAATATGTTTTCAATTCTCTTTGATATTTATCTAGGAGTAATATTGCTGAGTATTATGGAAACTCTAAGTTTAACATGCTGAAGAACTACCAGAAAGTTTTCCAAAATGGTGCATGGTTTTTATACCTTCTATCAATGTATGAGGTTTTATTTTTCTACATCCTTGTTACCACTGATTATTGTTTATCCTGATTATACCCATCTCAGTGGGTATATAGTGATTTTTTTATTGTGGTTTTAATGTGCATTTCCCTAATAACTAGGATGTAAAGCGTATTTTCATATGCTTATTGTTTATTTTCATATCTTTCTTAGAAAAATGTCTATTCAGATGATTGGAATGTTTATCTCTTTGTCGCTGACGTTTAGGAGTTATATATACCTTCAGGAATCTCAATTTGTATTAAATACATGATTTCCAAATATTTTCTCCTATTATATAGATTGTGTTTTTTAAGTGTCTTTTGATTCAAAAAGACTTTTACTTTTCATGAAGTTCAATTTATCTATTTTTCTACTGTCCGTTTTGCCTACGGTGTCATACCTAAGAATTTTTGCCTAATTAAAAGTCATAAAAATCTCTTGTTTTCTTACAAGAATTTTATATTTTTAGCTCTTATATTTAGGCTTTTTATTCACTCCACGTGGTTGTTTTAATACGGTGTGAGGCAGAGGTTCAAATTCATTCTCCTACTTATGGATGTGCAGTTGTCCCTTCACCATTTGTTAAAGAGACTATTCTTTTCCCATTGCATGATCTTGGAAATAATGTAAAAAATTAATTTCTCAGATATATATGGACTTATTGCTAGACTCTCAATTTTATTTATCTGCATGTTTCCCCTATGTAAGTAACAAACTCTCTTGAATATTATAGCTTTATAGAAAATATTGAGCCTGGGCAGTATATGTACTTTATTTTCTTTTTTCAAAATTGTTTCACTATTTTGGGTTCCTTTCATTTCCATATTAATTTTAGGATATGCTTCTCAATTATTTATTTAAAAAAGTTAGCTGTGACTTTGATAGAGATTGCATTGAATCCATAGATTAATTAGGGAAATACTGGTATTTTAACAATATTAAGTCTTTTAATCCATGAAAATTGAATTTTTTTAACGATTTGTCTCTTTCTTCTTATTTTTGTTTTGTTCTGTTTTTCTATTTTTGTTGTTGTTGTTTTTTGTTTTAATTTTTTTGTAGAGACAGAGTCTTGTCCAGGTTTGTCTCAAACTCCTAGGCTCAAGGTGATGCTCTTGACTTGCCCTCCCAAATTGCTGGGATTAAAAGTGTGAGCCACCATATCTGAGCTATTTGTCTTTTTGTTTCTTTAACTAAATTATATTTAATAGTTTTCAATAGACAAGTGATACATTCCTTTTTTTAAACTAGGCATGCTATTCTTTCGATGCTATTCTAAAATGGTTTATTTATATAATTTTTATGTTTATTGCTAGTGTGAAAATACAATTGCATTAAGTGCATTAATCTTTGGTCCTACAACCTTGCTGAACTTCTTCATTAGCTCTATTATTTATTATCATTGTTTTCATGAATCCCTTACAATATTTTTTGGATACAAGATCAAGTCATCTTAAAATAGAAAGGATTATAATTCTTAGTTCTTCCTTTCCCAAATGGGTGACTTTTAGCTCCTGATTTTAAGGAAGAAGTTCTCAGTACTTCAACATTTTCTGCAGATGCCCTTTAGCGGGTTAAGAAAAATTTATTTTCTTCAAGTTTAAGTAGCTTTCTTATTAAAGGATATTGAATTTTCTCAAATGCTTCTGTGCATATTTTGGGATTATTCTGTGCATTTTGTCCATTGTATTAATATAACACATTATGTTTTATTGATTTTTTTTGTATGTTCAACCAATGTTGAATTCATGGAATAAATCTCACTTGTTCATGATGTAAAATTCCTTTTACATGTGGCTGGATTTGTTTTTCTAGTATTTTGTTGGGAAGTTGGAGAATTTTTGTTCTCAAACTTTGTATTTTGATCTGAAGTATTCAATTTTTGTATTAGTTTAAAAACAACCTCATAAAGTGAGTTGATAAATGTTCTTTTCTATTTTTAGGAAGCGTTTGTAAAAGATTAGGGTTGATTCCTCTTTAAATATTTGGGAAAATTCAATAGATAAGCCATCTGGTCCTTTTTTGTGTGTGTATACTTCTCTGGTTACTAAATCAATCTCCTCATTTTTACAGGTCTTTTAAATTATCTGTTTCATATAGCATTGTTACAGCAGTTTATGTCTTTCTAGGAATTTGTCAATTTCCTTTGTATTATCTAATTTGTTAATCTGTCAATTTCCTTTGCGTTATCTAATTTGTTAACATGTAATTGAGAAGAAGTTGTCTTTATAATGCCTATTGTCACTGTAAGATCAGTAGTGTTGTCTCCTCTTTTATTTTTTATTTAATACATTTAGTTATTTCTTATGTTCATGGTTTGTCTAGCTAAAAAATAATACATTTTATTGATGCTTTCAAAGAACCAATTTCATCTTGTTGGTTTTTCTCCCTTGGTGTATATTATATGTTCCATTTATTTCTCTTTGTTCTTTATCACTTCCATTTTCTGGTTGCCTTATGTTTAGTTTGGTGTGTTGGCTCTAGTTTCTTATGGTGAAATTTAATAAATGATTGATTTAAGATCTTTCTCTTCTTGTTTTAAAATATAGACAATTAGAGCTATAATTTTCACTCTGAGAACTGCTTTTGCTGCATAAGTTTTGATATATTGTATCTTCATTTTCATATATCTATATAATATCTTTCACAAAAGATATTTCAGATATGTTTTGTGATTCATTCTTTGATCCATTTTTTGTTAAGTATGTGTTGTTCAATCTTTACTTTTTTGTTTATTACTCAAAAACCCCTCTGTTATTGATTTCTAATTTCATTCCACTTTGGATGGAGAAAAATACTTCGTATTATTTCAATCCTTTTATATTTATTGATATTTGTTCTTTTCTATTACAAATGACAGCTTTGTGCATTGCATGCCATTAACACGTTTATACTTGTTACTTTATATCAAATAGTAGGGGAGAAACAAAAACAAGTTAACATTGTCATTCATATTTACTTATGCAGTTAACTTTACTAGATATTTTTCTACAGATGGTTTCAAGTCATTATGTTTCTTTTCAACCTGACAGTATCCCTTTAATATTTCTACTATTACAGTTTAACTAGTAACTAATTCTCTCCAGTTTGTTGTTCTTGTTGCTGTTCTAATTTAGAAATGTCTTAATTGCTCCTTCTGTTTTGAAGAATCACTTTGCTGGGTACAGAAATCTTGGTTGCACGTCTTTTTACTTTCAGCTTCAATAAGGCTTTTGACTGCTTCCTAGACTTCAAGGTTTGTAATAAGAAGTCAGCTCTTAATCATATGTGATGAGTAACTTATCTTTTGCTGCTTTCAGTATACTTTTTTAAAATTTACTTTCACCAGTTTGATTATGAAGTGTTTAGGTGTGGATCTCTTTGAGTTTAGATGTGATCTCTATGAGCTTCTTGGATGTGTCAATTTTTTAAAATAATCAAATTTAGAATGTTTTCAATTATTAATTTTTGAAACATTTTTTATGCCTCTTTCTTCATTCCTCCTGGACTCACATAGTAAGCCTCTTTGTATATCTAATAATGACCCACATTTTTCTTTTTTTTTTTTTTTTTAAATTTTTATTGCATTTTAGGTTTTGGGGTACATGTGCAGAACATGCAAGATAGTTGCATAGGTACACACGTGGCAGTGTGTTTTGCTGCCTTCTGCCCCCTCACCCATATTTGGCATTTCTCCCCATGCCATCCCTCACCTGCTCCCC
>CM052650.1:28794983-28830930 GCA_028533165.1 Leontopithecus rosalia | reverse complement strand
GAACTAATTTACACTCCCACCAGCAGTGTAAAAGTGTTCCTATTTCTCCGCATCCTCTCCAGCATCTGTTGTCTCCAGATTTTTTAATGAACGCCATTCTAACTGGCGTGAGATGGTATCTCAATGTGGTTTTGATTTGCATCTCTCTAATGACCAGTGATGACGAGCATTTTTTTCATATGTTTGTTGGCCTCTTGTATGTCTTCTTTTGTAAAGTGTCTGTTCATATCCTTTGCCCATTTTTGGATGGGCTTGTTTGCTTTTTTCTTGTATATCTGTTTGAGTTCTTTGTAAATTCCTGAATGACCCACATTTTTCTAAGGCTGTTCTCATTTTTTTTATCTTCTCTGTTCCTTGAACTAGATAATCTCAATTGAATCTACATCTGAATTTACAAAATCTTTCTTCTGCCTGCTGAAATTTGCTGTTGACCACCTTTATTTGACTGTTTTATTTTATTTATTTTATTTTTTAACTTCAGAATTTCTATTTTATTCCTTTGTACAGTGTGTATCTTATTACTATATTCTCTAACTGAAAACGTGGCATTCTCATACTTTACCTTTTTTGGACAGGATTTTCTTTAGTTCTCACAATATATCTTTAAAAGTGAATTTAAAGTCTTATTAAGTCAAATATGAGGGTTTCCTTAAGGATAATGTTTATTATATATTACTTTTCTGTTGTATATGGACCATATTTCCTTTTTCCTTTGTATTCCTTGTTTTTTTGTTGTTGTTGTAGAAAATGGGCATTTTTGAATTATATACTGTGACAACTCAGTTTCTTTCTCTTCTTTAGGGTGGACTGTTGCTGCTGTTGGTGGTTTCTTTGTTCTTGTTCTTTTTTCTTCCCTTAACCTTCCAGAACTAATCTGTTAAAAACTGTATTGTTTTCTATGTCTAGTAAAGTTTCTGTTTGTTTAGCTTTTTGCTCTGCTAATTATTGGATGGATTTTTTTTAACAAGCCGTCCAGTCTTGCTGAGAGACCATGCATGTGTGGAATGCCTTTGACACTCCAGGTGGCTGTTGACAACTCTGCCTAAGCTTTCACTTCCTTCTTCCTCTGAGACTCAACACTGGCCAGAGTTGAGAGCTTTAGACCTTCTAGAATTCTTCCTGAGCATGGACTGAGCCCTATGCATAGGCAATATGCATGTCGTGCTAGATTCCCAAAAATATGTCACAGTTTTTCAAAATCCCTATGGACATCTCATTCTCCTGCTTTCCCTTAAGCTTTCTGGTTAACTTATTGTTTGGCTCTAACTATTATGCACTAACCTAGACAACTCTTGAAGGTAAACAATTATTTCAAAATGTTTCAAAATACAGCTCCAGGGAAAGACTTTTCACATTGGGTGAAATCTGACTGAGTTTAAATAAAGACAACCTGGAAAGCAGAGAATCACAGGGAACCAACCACCAGACAGGCCAATAAATAATGATTCTCTGAGAGTGAAGCTTTGGAAAAACTACAGCTATTTCTTCTCCTTCTGATGGCTGCTAAGATGTTAGATTTCACCATGTTTGCAGTTTATTGGTTTTCAAGGTTAATATAGAGCTAAATACAGGGTGGAGGTGGGTAGAAAAATAGCAAGTTAAATTGTCATAAGCCTCATAGTTCATACTGAAATTCAACCATTTTTCTTGAATAAACATATTTCAACCCCGGAAAGCCTTTTGTTTATATCTGGAGATCTGGAAAACTGGATTCCAACCTTTTTTGCTAGTTTTCTTCTTGCTTTTACAGGAACAGATATTTCAGAGTTCCTTAAACTGCTATTTTTGTTGCCATTACCCACAGAGCCTTTAGTTTTTCAAGACATTTACTTAAGTTCCCAAACACTTATCCTCACATTGCAAACATTTTCATCAAAAGAAGCACATAAATACAGTCCTTCACTTTCTACCCAACATGAAGATTATGCTATCAAGAGCTTTTCTGGTCAATTTCCAAATCCCAGCATTATAAGTCATTAAGTGAATAAATAGTCATCATTAAAATATTACCAAAAAGTCTATTTTTTTCATTGCCTAAGATCATACAAATTTAATTATTTCCTTCATATTACTAGTATTTAGTTTGAAGGCAATAGCTTGGAGTGTGAAGATTATACTGCTTCTTAAATGAATTACAGTAGCCTATTTTAATTAATATCTGAAAAGCTCAGTTTACTCATAGGTGACACAAGGGAATCCTGGTTATAACTTATATTTTTTTGTTGCTTGGATGAAATTAAATCACTCTTATAAGCCACATTAGCCATATATAAACACAGAATTCAATTAAGATTATTTATTGTTGAAGTCTTTCCTAAGTTTTTCCACTTCTCTAATATCTTCTTCCCTCACTAAGTCTTTTTTATGACTCACTTTTCTCTTCTAGCCAAGTATTTGAAAAAGAAACACTTTAAAAAATGTATTTCAATAATCAGTTGGTTTTCTTCCTGGTCTAGAGATTAGTTGTTTAAATGGCTTGAATAGAGAGTTGAATCATTCCACAAAGTGTAGTTAAATGTGATTGTGTTATCTTTATCATAAATTTCACTTTTGTTTGATGTGATATACACAAATACATAAAGAGAAAATATAGTTAGTTATTTTTCAATGTCATTTTCTCACTTAGATCATTAAGGAAAGTAAAGCGTTATATTCTATGTCAGAATGGATTGCATTTATATTTTTTCATTTCTAAAATCGGTTTCTTCTTTTGTAATGGAAACAGTTTTCTAACTTAAAGTAGGTAATTACACACCCCATTAAACAAGTAATTAACAGATTACAATTTGGAAAAAAAAAAAAGAAAAACTTGAAAATGAGCAATTTGGATTCCGAATGTGGAGAGTAGTGTTATAATTAGCATAATACCTTTAGACATAGATTAACAAGTATACAATAAAAATGAAAAAAGAAACAGTCTGTTTCTTCCATACTGATTATACACCACAAATAGTATATCATGAGTCAAACATTCACATGGTTTTAAGAAAGCTTGATCTGAGAATCATTCTTATATTACTCTAAAATTCAAAAAGATAAGGTTTTGATGTATAAAATGTTTGCATTCCTAAGAG
The DNA here is from genome assembly GCA_028533165.1 of Leontopithecus rosalia. Taxonomy (NCBI): domain Eukaryota; kingdom Metazoa; phylum Chordata; class Mammalia; order Primates; family Cebidae; genus Leontopithecus; species Leontopithecus rosalia. Next base: position 28,827,856 of record CM052650.1, on the reverse strand, counting down.
ACTATAACCCTTCAGAGACAATATTTTAAACTGTCATTCTCCAGTAATTCAATGAGGCAAATGGCCAATGCTAGCAACATATGTAATTTAAATTAGTAATTTAAAATTGCAAAAAAGACAGGCTCAGTGTTTTTAAGGATGGTTCATTTCCACTGCAAGGTTAAAAATGTACATAATGGGAAGTCAAAGGAAACATGTACATTAAGTCTATATTACTCTGCCACCTAAGAAATGTAATGCATCCTAAACTGGAAGAAAGGACCACACTGCTTGCTAATTTGCTGTTTAAGAAAAACAAAAAGCCAATCTGTGCAATATAGTTTGACCCAATCTGCACAAAAACAATACAAAAATTATCAAGGCATGGTGGCACATGTCTGTGGCCCCAGCTTCTTGGAGGGCTCGGGCAGAAGAATCGCTTGAGCTTTGAAGATCAAGGCTGCAGTAAGCCAAGATCACACCACTGCACTCCATTCTGGGTGACAGAATGAGATGTCTCAGAAAAAAAAAAAAAAGGAAAGAAAAAAGAGGAAAAGGTGTACACGAAAGAGGAGGGGTGAGATGGGGTGTCACAGGGGCAAGAGTGCTGAGTTACTGCAGGTGCCACAAACAGCTTCAAATAGTAGTTGTAAAACAAAAGTCTGCGAGTCCTAATAATAACCAGTCCTGAAATATGATGTGTATTTTTCTTTCATGCAAAATTCCTGGCTAAATGCCGCATTGGAATCACAGCAGCAAAGAAAAAAGGAGGGTTCTTCAGGCCAAGTCTTCTAATGAAACTATGTTCTTATCTACCTCTAGTAAAATCAAAGTATGCACAGGGAGTGGGTCGTTAAATCTGAAATCTGTGCTCCTGGTTAAAGTCTGATTATTTCTGTTCTAAAATTTTAGCTGACCTTGTGAGTAACAAATAAAAGAACCCATATGTTGTTTTCATTTCATATTGAAAATAAACAAAACAGAACACTCCATAAAAAGAAATTTGCTCCCACAATGTTACTAAAAACAGACATTCGATACATTCAAATCTGCCAGCATGAAGATGCTACAGAGAATGTCAAACAGCTATTGACTTTTGAGTCGCTATTTCTATATAACAGTAAAAAGACACTGTTGTTATATGCTACTATTACATTTACTTTACAGTTATCTTAGTTAAAAAAAAATACTGGTTTGTGTTACCTTGTGCCATTACTTGATAAACTTCTTTTGTGGTCCTATGTTAATTCTTTTTATTTATTTATTTATTTTTAATTTGAGACGGAGTTTTGCTCTTGTTATCCAGGCTGGAGTGCAATGGCACAATCTCGGCTCACTGCAACCTCTGCCTCCTGGGTTCAGGCAATTCTCCTGCCTCAGCCTCCCAAGTAGCTGGGAATTACAGGTGCGCACCACCATGCCCAGCTAACTTTTTGTATTTTGAGTAGAGACAGGGTTTCACCATGTTGACCAGGATGGTCTCTATCTGTTGACCTCGTGATCCACCCGCCTCGGCCTCCCAAAATGCTGGAATTACAGGCTTGAGCCACTGTGCCTGGCCTGTTAATTCTTAACTCATTTATATCAACATATACACAGTGCTATTCTGGAAATGTTTGTTTCATAGATATTAATACTTTCCTAAATATTTGTAATATGCTGCTATAGATTCTAGCTGTTACAATACATCCAATGTAAATGTTAATAATGAGAAATTGTGTAAAACAGGCTGAGAAACCTGAGTGATGAATCTATGGGATGCTACTTTGATTTGAAAGTAGATAGTGGGTGGTCACTGGTGGGACACATTTCATCTTGAGTTTTCTGCCTGTAAAGAGTGACTTTTTGGTCAATTCCACTGCATTTCTTAAAAGCAGATAATGCATCACCATGAATGTCTTCTATGTGGCAGATGCAGGATTTGTTTATAACAAATTATTGCTTAAGGGCTATGCTTATTGCCCTAAGCACTGTATTTGAAATTGATAACAGAATAAGAAATATAACAGACTTTAGCTCTTGGACATAATTCAATAATGGCAGCTACTTTCCCAAAGATCAGGAATACTTTGGAAGCATGTTAGTTTCACCGGGCAATTCCAGGTGAAAATTGAAAATATTTTTATTTCTCAAAAGGTTGCAGTTTTCTGCTTTCTTGTTTCAAACACCAATTTCAAAAATAGCCTTGTCAGCTATTTTTGGCATAGAAAAGTTTCCCATATTTCATGAATACACCTTGTAGCCCTTAAGCAAATACTTAAGCTCTTATGATAGTGTTAACTTCTAAGTGTGGTCTGGAGCTGATTATTGACAGAATAGTAGCCAAGATTTTCCATGTTCCTGATAGCTCAGGGTGTACCATGTTTCCACAGAATAATCAGTACTGGTGGATTTTTATGACACATCAAACCATTTTCAACCATCTTTACCTTGATTTAGTAAGAATTTACAAAATGCATAGACAGATATTGTGGAAGCTTCATGTCTGTACCTCTCCATTTACAAATATTAAATTTTGCTAACATTTATGGAGCTTGTAATAGTTAAATTTTATATGTTAATGTGGCTAAACTATGGTATTCAATTTTCTGTCAAACAATGGTCTAGTTGTTACTTTATATCCCTTCCCTAGAGCCCACCCGAAACAGGCCCCATGTGTGATGCTCCCCTCCCTGTGTCCATGTGTTCTCATTGTTCAACACCCATTTATGAGTGAGAACATAGGGTGTTTGGTTTTCTGTTCTTGTGTGAGTTTGCTGAGCACAATAGTTTCCAGATTCATCTATGTCCCTGCAAAGGACAAGAACTCATCCTTTTTAATGGCTGCATAGTATTCCATGGTGTATAGGTGCCACATTTTCTTTATCCAGTCTATCGTTGATGGCCATTTGTGTTGGTTCCAAGTCTTTGCTATTGTAAACAGTGCCACAATGAACATACATGTGCATGTGTCTTTATAATAGAACAATTTATAATCCTTTGGTTATATACCCAGTAATGGGATTGCTGGGTCAAATGGTATTTCTGGTTCTAGATCCTTGAGGAATCACCACACTGTCTTCCACAATGGTCGAACTAATTTACACTCCCACCAACCCAGAACTTAAAGTATATTAAAAAATAAAATAAAATAAAAATAAATTAAGTGCTTCAAATAAAAGGTTTTGTAGATAAGATTAATACCTATGATCTGAAGACTTCAAGTATAAGTGATTACTCTGGATAATGTAGGTGGAGCTTATCCAATCAGCTGAAGGCTTAAGAGTAAAAAACTTTTCTGTGAAAGAATTATTTCTAAATGATTGGATTCATCTAAATTTAATTTAATTTAAATTTAATTAGAAATGTCCCAATAGATATTTGTCATTAATTATTCATTGGAGTATCAGCTCCAAATGGAAGAAATCATTTTATTATTTGTATTTTCAAAAATGTTGAGAGTACTTTATATATGCTGAATACTATGCATAATTCTGAGGATGCAGAGGTAAAAGATCATTCAAAATCTATGGTGGTGTTAGTCCATTTGAAGAAATATTCATAGATGGTGAAAATATAGGAAGGATATTTGGAATGATGTTTCACACATACAGGCACCATGTGCTGGAACTTTAAAGAGAGTGAAATCATGAATTTGATAGTCATAGTAACCAACGTATATTGAGAATACGGTGCATGTGGAAGATATTGCTAAGGGACTGAAGTCAGATAGTTCACCATGGTTACATTTTTTAATCTGTATTTTGTTGTTGTTTTTTTTGAGAAGGAGTTTCACTCTTATTGGCCAGGCTGGAGTGCAGCGGCATGCTCTCAGATCACCACAACCTCTGTTTCCCGGGTTCAAGTGATTCTCCTGACTCAGCCTCCCGAGTAGCTGGGATTACAGGCATGTGCCACCATACCAGGCTAATTTTTTGTATTTTTAGTAGAGACAGGGTTTCTCCATGTTGGTCAGGCTGGTCTTGAACTCACAACCTCGGGTGATCCACCTGCCTTGGCCTCCCAAAGTGCTGAGATTACAGGCATGAGCCATTGTACCCAGCCATATTTTTTTATATATACAATTTAATGTAATATAGATATGTGTCCCTGCCCAAATTGCATGTTAAGTTGTAGTCCCCAATGTTGGAGGTGAGGCCTAATGGGAGATGATTGGATTAAGGGTGTTGATTTCCCATGGTTTAGTACCACCCACTACATGCTATTCTTATGATAGTGAGTTCTCATGAGATCTGTTTGTTTAAAAGTGTGTGGCATCTCCCCCTCCTTGCTCTCTTGCTTATATTTTTGCCATGTGACTTGCCTGTTCCCTTTTCACCTTTCAGCATTATAAGTTTCCTGCAGCCTCCCCAGAAGCTGAGCAGATGTTGGCATTATGCTTCCTGTACAGCCAGAAGAGCTGTAAGCTAATTAAACTTCTTTTCTTTATATATTATCCAGCCTCAGGCATTTCTTTATAGCAATGCAGGCATAGGCTAAAACACAATTATAAACCAAAAAAAAAAAATTCTAAGCCTACTGAATTGACCCCTTTTTGGTCAAGGGCATTCCAAAAATAACCTGAAAAACTATTTTAGAACACGTGGGACTAGGTGCCCCCACCACATACCTGACTATACCCTCCTCCCTTCGGAATGAAGGCACAACGGACCAGCATTAACATTAAAACAGAGAGCTTGAAACTGACAACAGAGTCTTGGTAGCAAAAAAACAACTGCATGACAGATAGCAGACCCTGAAAAAAATTTTATCCTAAAATATATTTATTTGACATACTTTGAAATGACTTTGCAAAACTATCTCTTATGGGGAAAATGCACATTCTGTAGAGAATCCCCTTCGCTTTCCAGGTATTTTCTCTGATACAGGAGTCAAATTAACTAAGAGTCTGACACCTTTTTAAATCTGATAAGAAACATTTGTAATCTATTCTCTCTGAGGCCTGCCACCTGGAGGCTTTATCTGTATAATAAGAACCTTGGTCTCCACAACTCATCTTAACCCAGACACTCACTTCCACTGATTCCAGGTCTTAAAGTGATAATTGATCTCTTTCAACAAATTGTCAATCAGAAAATCTCTGAATCTACCTATAACTTATAACCCTGCCCTCCCCCCCCCACCAACTGCCACCTGACTCCCAAACCAATGTATAACTTACATGTATTCATTGATGTCTTATGTCTCCCTAAAGTGTTAAAAACCACACTGCAGCCTGACCACCTTGGGCACATATTCTTAGGGCTTCTTGAGACTGTGCCTTGGACCATGGTCACTCATATTTGGCTCAAAATAAATCTCCTCAAATATTTTAGAGTTCGATTCTTTTTGTTGATGCAATTTTGTAGCTGTAAAATAGAAACAAGAATGTTTTTATAAAAATATCCAATCCAAAATATGTTAGCTTTTATTATTAGCAGTGTTGTCTTCATAAAATGTGATCTAGTAAATATACAGCTTCCTGCACATAGAGAATATTCACTACATGCCCTATCTCTTTACTTTTGTGTCATTTCAATCAACTACTCTTTAAACTATCATATGCCAAGCATTTATTACTGTGTTTGATACATTATAGACACCTGAATATTGATAGGTAGCTTTATAAATGCACACACAGAAATCTGTATTTTTATCAACTAGCAAGCACTTTAAGTGCCTCTTTTGATAATATTCAAAATCCTTAGTGAAGTGATTTCAACATAGTACTGTTACTTCTAACTGGTTATATAACAAAATATGTGGCCAGATTACTGATATAAATAAAAACAAAACTCAGCATTATAAAAAAAACCATTGGGAATGTAAATACTGGTTTGGGAATTGGAAGACGTAGGTTTTAGAGCTAGCTATAATGCTAATTACTGCAATATGTTATAAAAAGCTCTCGAAGTTCACTGTTATAAAGTGAACAAGTTGAATTAAAAGATTCATACGGCCCCTTTTGGCTCAAATAGTTCAAAATTGTGGACATTTATACTCTGAGTCATATACAAACAAATATTAACAAAAGAAATTATAGAATATACTGCTAAATCTCTGGTATCCCAGCAATGAATTGGTGAAATTTAATTGTCTTGGGATTATAGTATTAATAAAAATAAATAAGCATGTCATTACATCTTAGGGCACATAGATACTTGGAGGCCTGAATGATCTAAGCTAAAAACCAAAATCATCTCTCTCTTTTTTTGTTCTTTTAAGGCAAGCCTCTTAAATATCAGAGCCATCTAGTAGAATCTGCAATGTCAACAATCCATCCTTGGGACAAATGTTTGAGGTATGCACTATTGCCTGAGATTCCATTTAGGGGAAAAGAGGTGAAATAATCCTGAATGACTAGGGTCACTATTTTTCCATAGTCAACAATCACATAAATATAGATTTCATTACAAGTAGAGATTGACTAGCTGTTATATAGATATTTATTTTCTTTCAAACATTGATAGTACATTTCTTCATATGCATTTTAACTTCATAGTGCCTCTCTGGGTAGGATATTTTTGCTAAGGGAAGTAGTTGATTTACTCAGTGTTGTGTTTTTCTTGGAGTACCAAATCATGGCTTGTAGTTCTAAAAGGTGGCTATTCTCCCAAGTGTCACTTTATTGTCACAGCCTGACCTGACATTTGATGCCAAGTGTGATGTGCAAGTTGGGTGTGTAGGTTGATTAATAAAATCTGTCTAATAACCAAATGTGGCAACAGTCACTTGTCTTAGTCTCAAATACTTGGAACGGTTGTTCCCGAGACCTGGAAATATTTCTAAATTTCTAAGGACACTTTGTTAGGCTTCTAAATCAACACATTTCTTTCCAGAGCATAGAAAACTATATTTCCCAAATGGCACAAGAATAATAAATATGATTTGTTTTGAAACAAAGTATTAGTTATATTTTTATCACCAATAGCAACAGATATATAATATTAACTGAAATACTGTTGACTTCTTTGCAGATTTTTAAACTATAATAAAGACTCCAATTAACAAATGAGAATCAAAGATTTATATGCTTTACAAATATTATACAAAGGTCACTTTTTTCACAAGATTCTATCTGTCCCGTGACAAATATTTTAGTGAAATGGTGTAAATTTAGTTATCCAAATACTTTAACTACTTGATACTATACTGGATTTATTTTTATCATGGATACTAAACCATATCTTTAAATTGATTAAAAGTTAAGAAAGATTTATCCTTCCATCTCTCATTAAGATTTTTAAATTTAATGTACTAGTTCTCAAAATTAAGTCATTTACATATTATGCTTATGTTTTCTAGCCATATTTCCTTACCATATTTACTGTTATTTCTTATCACTTCTATATTGTTTCTCTTTTTTTGCTTAATAAATGCATCAAAAAGAACATTTACAATCATGGTAATAATTATTACTGTTATGCCAGAATATTATTGCTAAAAATTTTAAAAACAAACTAAAAAGAAAAATTAGCCATTAATTTAATCAATGTAATAATTGCATGTTTAAAAATTAATTTTTCAAGGAGAATAACATATTTATTGTCACTAAATAATAGAATTTTGAATTCTTGAAACTTAAATTAACATGAATATAATGCTTAATATAATAGAACAATTCCATTGTTTTTTAATCTATTAATAAGTATTTCAACTGAAACATGTGCATGTTTGAATACTGGAAAAACCAGTTCCTTTGTGATAATTTATGGTACAGAGAATTCATTATTAGTCAAAATAAGATAAGTGACTTTGCATAAGAAAATTTCCTTTAAAAAAAAATCTGAGGTGTTCTGTAAATTTTGTTCTTCTGAATGTGTCAAGTACTCTGGTAACATGTGCAATACCAGGGAAGAAGAGCATGTCATGGCAGTACCAAAGTGTTGTTTATTTGGAAAATTATGTGTGAAGGCCACTTACTTTTGTTATTCTTCAATGATATCTTTATAATATTCAAAGTACTTCTCAACAACTATTTAAAATAAGTTAATAACTAAGTCATTCTGACATGTAAAATAATCTAACATACCATGATCCAGGCTTGATGGCTGATGCTCCAATTCACTCTATCTTTCATGTGAAAAACTGATACAAATGAATTTTGTAAGGTTGTTGTTCAATTGGGCGGATATCTCTGCAAAAATTTTAATATGCAAAAGAAGTCCCTCGTGCATGCAACGTCACGTAGTAAAGGTTTTAGCTGTAAAACTAAAGTTATTTTGCTAAAAATAGAAAAGGATAGATTTGCAGGATATAAAAAATAGATTTCACTACAAAACTGTATTTCTTATAGTTTCCCATTTCTAGATAAATATTAGAAAACATTTCAAGAGTTCAGTGGTCTCTCTTTATTATGATCGATGTGATTTTACAACTTTAAATACGTTTTTTAAGTCTTTCTGCAGGTCTGGGTGATGTGGGTAGAGGATAGTGCGTGTAGGATATGGGACATTACTTCCTGTGATACAGTTTGACTATGTGGAACAAGCCCTCCTTGTGCATCAACTGTGAATGCAGTGCCTCTCATGCTTATCCCAATATATCACCTCCAGATGATGTAATGAATTTATCAGTAAGTTTTAAAATCCCTACTCCAGTTGTACTCATTGGCAAAGACTGGCAGAACAGAAGTCCGCATGGCCTCAGAGTTTAGCACACACACCAATACTAAGATAACATCAGAGGATTAACTTACAGTGAATAGAACGTATTTTATTAAATTTAAGAAAATATTTGCTGCCTTCAGTTTGGGGCCATATTTATAATTTTATAGTAAACTATTTATTTTGACAGAAGCACCTTACCAGTTCCTTGGCTTGTGTTGTCCCAATTTATTATTTAAAATGTTTTGGTAGCATATTTAGTATTTGTTTAATATTACCCCAGAAACTATAAGCTTTGCAAGTTAATAAAACATGATAAATAAATATTCTAAAGCCTTACATTTTTATTGAATTGGAATGCTAAAAAATTCCAAAATCCCAAGGATATCCTTTTTTCTTCTTCTTCTTCTTTGGAAGTTTTACAACTGTCTTTGAGGTCAGACAGTGTAATATCTAATTGTGTGTGTGTGAGAGTGTGTGTAATTTCCGAATGCAGAAGCATCTCTAAACCTAAAGGAATTAGTTTGCTTTAGTTTAGGATGTCATAAAAATTTTAATTTCAAATGCATTTTCATAATATTTTGAATATTTGTTTTACAGCTGATACTTTTATGATATTAACAGAAAACTCAGATTTTCAATTAATGTGTGTCTTTGAAGACATAAAGATTTCATCACAATCAAACCTAACAATATGAATAGCAGTAGTAGTAGCTAGAATTTAACATGTATACGGTGTGTCTGATATTATTCTGAATACTTTAATCCTATTGAAGTTCTTTTAGCACTCATGATACATTTAAGTAACTTCCACTTTTGTGCATTAACAGTTCTTTTTAAAAAAAAATTTATCCAAAACTTATGTGTATTTATTATTTATAAGTTTTATTATACAGATACTCCTTGACTTACACTTGGATTATATCTTAACAAACTTATCATAAGTCAAAAATATGGTGAGTTGAAAATGCAACTCATACCCCAACAAATCCATTGTAAAGTTAAAAAACTGTAAGTCAAACCACCATTAAGTCGTGCCATCTATATATGTTATCTGTGTATATGAGCGTGTTCACACACATGCACACACACATCATATATATATATATATATATATATATATATATATATATGATGTGTGTGTGTGTATTTCTATAGTCTGAGTGTTTGTTTCCCCAAAAATTTTATATGTAAAACCCAGTTCCCAATACAATAGTATTAGGAGATGGGGCCTTTAGAAGGTGATTGGATCATGAGGGCTGAAACTTTATAAATGAAATTAGTGCCCTTATAAAAGAGTCCTCAAGCTTCATCTGCAGTGTAAGAATGCATAGAGAAGATACCTCTTATGAACCAAAAGACAATTTTCACTAGACGCTGAATCTGTCAGTTCCTTGATCTTGGACTTCTCAGCCTCCATAACTGTTTGGAATAAATTTTGTTTGTTCATAAGCAACACAGGTTATGGTATTTTGTTATAACAGTTCAGATGAACTGAAGGGTGTGTGTGTGTGTGTGTGTGTGTTTTGAAAAGAGTACACATATTTATTTTTGTTTATATGTATTTAGCAGGCTTAATATTAACTTCCTGACATGGAGTTCTAATACTATGAAGAAAAAAGCTAAGATAAAATACATGTCAGTTAAGTATATGAAAGCCTGCCTCTAACTTGTATGATCCTACTATCTATACTTATAAACTATAATGATAACACTTTCAGTTTTGAAGGTTCACCCCTTCATTGGTTTCTGAGTACCACATCCATAATTTGCCTGGTCATCATATGGCAGATTACTATGCCACTGCTTATTTGAGCAGAATCCTAAAGCAGCAAAACCAAGCAATATTCTATGCTTAGTGTGTTGGGTATATTTTTCTAATGTGCATGGAAACAAATACCCAAATATTAGAATAATTACTGCTTACCTACCATGTTAAGCTTTCATACAATACACAAGTTACCTATAAAATTATTGTAATAATTAGAGGTGTTCCTTTGGAGCTGAAGGGATATAGTATTTTCCCTTAATTTATCCTTATCACTTGATATGTCAACAGTGTCTTTGGTTGTTGTTAATACTCATGTTATCCCTTTGAGAATAAGACAATGATGGGGCTGTTGGGGTGGGATTGCAAGAGAAGAAACTACAGAAAAATACAAAGTTACATTGCAGAAAGACTCTTTAAAAAACCCACAAATAAGAGTATATGGAGTGCAGCTGTTAACCCCAGAACTGATGACTGTACATAAAAGATTGCAGCAGGTGAAGATTTTTTTCTCCCCTGTCTGACTTTCTAAAATGACACAGAAGCTTGCATGTTCTGGGCACTATTCCCAGAAGTATTGCATTTTCTCCCCAAATCCACAGATGCTCTTCTGGGAATGAGGTGGCAGCACTGACAACACAAATGAGCTGACAGTGTGCAACCATTCCTGGAAGCACTGCCTTCTGGAGAGGAGACTTTCAAGAAAAAACACCAAATTTAATTCAAGAAAAAAAGAAACGCTAAATTTTCATTCCATTCTGTTCTTCACATATCCTGTATATTTTTTAAATTCACAGATTAATATTAGATGGGAGGGAAAAGCTAGTTTGTGTCTTTCTTTGGATAAATTACTAATATATTTTTTGGAACTGGAGACATAGTTTGAGTTATTAAAGACTGGAGTTTCTGAGGCACCATAAAAATAAAAATTGGAAAGAGTCACAGAACCACAACAGATCCATTTATTACCCTTTGCAGGAGCATACTTTAAAACTAAAACAGCTGGCTGGGGGCGTTGGCTTATGCCTGTAATCCCAGCACTTTGGGAGATCAAGGCAGGCGGATCACGAGGTCAGGAGATGAAGACCATCTTGACAACATGGTGAAATCCCGTCTCTACTAAAAATACAAAAATTAGCTGGGTGTGGTGGCACGCACCTGTAATCCCAGCTACTCGGGTGAATGAGACAGAATTGCTTGAATCTGGGAGGCGGAGGTTGCAGTGAGTCCAGATCACACTCCTGCACTCTAGCCTGGGTGTCAGAATGAGGCTCCGTCTCGAAAAAAGAAGAAAAAATTAAAACAGTTACTGATAACACAGAAAATACAGCCCTTTGTTATCACGACTTGTATTTTGTAGTAATTTTATCTTAGATTCATAGGTTAATAATTTTTTGAAATAACCTTAGTAATTATGGACCAACTTTTTCATTTTATAAATCCTTAGGGATTAAATGATTTAGGGGATTAAATGATTTAGGGGATTATAAATCCCCTAAGGATGAGCCAGCCATGACACAAATGGAATGCTCCCAAATTCAAAGGCAATATTTTGCTTTTATCAATTTCCAAAGGCCAGGCATGGTGGCTCACACCTCTAATCCCAACCCTTTGGGAGGCTGGAGGATCATCTGAGCCCAGGAGTTCAAGACCAGCCTGTACAAAACAGTGAAACCTCATCTTTACTAGAAATAAAACAATTAGCAGGTGTGGTGCTGCACGCCTATAGTCCCAGTTGCTTGGGAGGATCACTTGAGCCCTGGAAGTTGAGATTACAGTGAATTAAGATAGCACCTCTGCACTCCAGACTTGGAGACAGAATAAGACCCTCTCAAGAAGACAGAGAGAGAGAATTAAAGAATTTCCAAAGAGTTTCAATTTATCTCATCTGAGAAGTCTAGAAATCCTGTAGAGGTGATATTCTCATTCTCAAATTAAAAAAAAATGAAAGCCAAAACAATTTAAGGAAATTGCTTTACAACATATATTTAGCAAGATAACAAAACTTAAACTCACAATACAATATTTCTATAATTATAATAAATTCAATTGACCCTTGAAAAACACAAGGGTTGGGGCATTGACTCCTGGTGGCTGAAAATCCACGTATAACTTTTGAATCCCCCAGAACATAACTACTAATGGCCTACTGTTAATCAGAAGCCTTACCAATAACATAAAGAGTTGATTACCATGTATTTTGTATGTTATATATATCATATCCTGTGTTCTTATAGTAAAGTAAGCTATAGAAAAGAAAATGTTAATAAGAAAATCATAAGGAAGAGAAAATACATTTACAATACTATACTGCATTTATCGATACTGTAAACTTACATCATTTGTTTACAAGATGAATTGTCTGTCTGAAAGGGGGCAACCTCAGCTGAGGATCTCAATGTACGGTACATATCAAGTGCTTCAACTTTTTCTTGCAATGTCATGACTTTTGCTGCTTCTTGAGAGCACTTCCAGCATCATTAGTGGCACTTTGTGTCAGTCCCACGGTGTTAGTTAAGGTTTCTAATGCTGCACTAAATATGGTGAAAAACATGCAATAACCCCTAGAGATCACTTTTTACTGCAATAAGCAATTTACCAGAAAGGAACTTCTCATGTGGAGATGATTAGCACCACACTGTTTTAAGCAGACACTTGAGCTCACCACAATAGCAACCAGAGGTGGCTACAAAATTTTTATAGTAATAGAGCATACACTACAGTTAATTTAATGCAGTTTCAATTTTATACTGTATGGTTACATTTGTTTACATTCTCCCTACTGTAAATGGTGCCACATGCAATCTGTAAATGTATGTGTAGACTATGATAAAATTTAACTTTTTGTAGTATATTTGTGTACCATACTCTTTGGTGGTAAATGATAAAATTGACTAGTATCTACATATATTTTATGAATTCATGACATATCTAAATTTTTTTATTACTTGCAGATGAACTAGCCTACTTAGTTCATCTGCAAGTATTGTTGTTACACTTCTCAAAAAATTTAAATATATATACATATATATTAAAATATGTGTATAAGGGAACCCATATTGTTGAACTCATGTTGTTTTAGTGTCAATTGTATTTGCTCTTAAAGTAGAAAACTGTATTTCCCAATATTTTTTACTTAATCCTTTTGTCAAATTACATGAAGGGAAACTCTGATATGGTTTGGATGTGTTCCCATCCAAATCTCATTTTGAATTCCCATGTGCTATGGGAAGAACCTGGTGGGAGGTAATTGAATCATGAGGCAAGTCTTTCCCATGCTATTCTTCTAATAGTGAATAACTCTGAAGAGATTTAATAATTCAATAATGGTGTGTTTCCCTGCACAAGCTCTTTCTCTCTTTGCCTGCCACCGTCCTCATAAGATGTGACTTGCTCCTCCTTGCCTTCTGCCATGATTGTGAGGCCTCCCCAACCATGTGACACTTTAAGTCCAATACTCCTCTTTCTTTTGTAAATTGCCCAGTCTCAGGTATGTCTTTCTCAGCAGCTTGAAAACCGACTAATGCACTATCTTTACTATGTATACAGCAGAAACTTTTATATTTTAAATGCAAGACAGATTCAATCTTAGTTCTTCTGAAACCAACTTAATTGAACAGCTACCAATCAGTTGACATACAATAGCAAAGAAGGAAGTTTTCTGATACAAAGAGTTTTTATTTTAGATGCATAAGAAATAAACACATTATTTTCTATATAAAAATCAATCAAATGTCCTCTGATGTTTCATATTAGTGGACCATTTGTGATACAAGGAATATAGTACATCAGCACACCATGATTCAGTTTGTATTTAAGCCTCCAGTATAATTTTTGGTTTATATGCAATTGTGTCTTACATTATATCACAGTGATCAAAGATGGGATTACACTATTTATCTTTGAATGAGTGGTTCCAATACAAAACCTGTTACATGTTATGCTTTCATTAAACATTTTGTGAAAATAAATTGTTCTGGTGGTATAATCATAAAAAGAGAAAGAGCCATTGCAGTTCAGTTATTAGTTCAGAACAATACACAAGAAGTAAAGACAAATGGGAATAATAATCTCTGTCCTATTACATCTTGAATTTTTTGCCAATTTGGTAATTCAATGTTTCAATCCTAATAGTTGAGCACTTTCATTGTGCAATGCCCTAACTTCAACCTCACAAATTTTCCCCATTTCTTCTTCATGAAGAATATTCACTGCAGGTCACACACACTACAAGATGATGAGATAATATAACTGCTCAAGTTAATCGTTTCTTCCCTATATTTGTCTCCACGCTTGTTTAGGACCAATTATTTTGGAAATTTTCTAGGATTTGTTCATTTCCTATTTCAGCATTTATTTTGGTTTATATTTATTAAAAGACAGACAGAAACAAATACATTCATAACTCAATTATTTCAGTTTGCCAGGAGGAAAAGATGTAAAGGCACAAATTGTACTGCCTACATCGCCCATATCCAAGCACACCGGCTTCTGATTGATAGGTAATCTAGGAAACAAAGCAAACACACATCAGAAACATTCCTATAGCTTCAATTGCTTTACTTCGGACAGATATGTTTTCGTAATACTTGGACAGTGGGCTAAGGCTTGACAGAACACTTATTCTACCATCAATCTGTCATGCTGCTAAATTTTATCATGGAATAATGCCAGTAAAAAAAAAAATTCTCCTTTCTTTTCGTTATTACATCTGGTAGGCCTATTGTTATGTGCATTTGCAGGTAGCAATCACTCAAACATAATGATCTAAACAGATTCTAAATATTGATTTCTTGGCAAAGATTTTTCCACTACCCTAGAAAAAAACATTGTATGAAGTCATTATACATTATTTGTGCTCTGTTACTTCTTACTACTGGCCCAGCATATTGGTCTTCTTTTCTTTTTTTCAGATAAACAGTGACATTAGCCAGCTCAATTAAATGAATATGCTGACAGCAAACATAACTGTTAAATTAGTAAAATAAGGTAAAGAAGTTAATGCAACAATGCAAAGAAAAATAAAGGAACATAAAAGAATGGGAGAGGCAAAGTATTTTGCCATTTTCTAGGATTTAAGTAATGACAATGCTTAGTTTATGAAAGAAGTAAAGTTAAGTCTTCAGAAACCAAGCCAAGAAATTATTCAGAATGATATGTGTTAAAGGGCATGGCAAGACTACAAATTACATGTAATAAAAACATTCATTTCTTAATTTTTAAATTATCCATGCAACTAATTTTATCGAGTACCTGCTTTGTACCAAGTACTCTTCTAGGAACCAAAATATAAATCAGGGACTAAGACAGATAAATTGCATACTCTTGTTGAGCTTACATATTTACAAACAAAGTAGAAGTAGACAAATTAACAAATACATAATTTTTTCCAATGATATTAAAAACTATAGAGAATTAAAAAGTGGTAAGAAGAAGAGAGAATATCAGGGTAAGATTCTAGTTAAAGACCACATGAAGAACAAATATTCTGAGATGCAAAGATATCTGGTGTGTGGGAAAAAGAACATTGAATATAATGGTAAAGGCTTAGAGATTTTTCCTAAAAACTCAGGGAAGTGCATACTGTTCAGAATTTTTTATCATGTAAAATTGTACATAAGATAAAATTGAATTACAAAGTCTCTTGCCATATATGACATAATCACAGGTTCTGAGGATTAGGACATGGATATTATTTTTTCTATCACAATGACCAAAAAATTATTTATTTATTTGTTTAGTTTTTTTGAGATGGAGTTTCACTCTTGTTGCCTTTAATATCTGCTTTCTGTTATTTTTACTGGGCACACAGGTAGATACATTGTACTTTCAAGCTTTCTTTGTAGTTAGATATAGCCATATGACTGAGATCTAGTCAATGGGATCTGAGTGGAATTGATGTCCATCACTTTCATTCCTGACCCACAAAGCAATCTCATGCAAGCTCCCCCTCTTTTTCCTCTGATGACTAAGAAAAAATGTATATGTACATATATATACACAGATACACAGATATATAAAGTACACACACACACACACACACACATATATACATAGTATTGGCACTTAAATTAAAATTAAATAACATTAAAAATTTAGTTCCTCAGTCATATTTGCCCTATTAAAGTGCTTAATGGCCATATGTGACTATTAACCATTATATTGGTCAGTGAAAATACGGAACAATTGAATCATTGCTGAAAGTTCTATTGCAGAGTTCTGGACCAAAGAAAGGCAGATCCACAAGAAGGAAGGAGCCCATTTCCCTCAATGACTCTGTATAGAAGAACCCCATCCCCACTCCTGATTAACACTGGACTGTGCCAGGATCATAAAATGACATTTTCATCTGTCAAGCTGGTAAGATTCTGTGTTCTTTGTTATGACAGTTTGCCAGCCTTTACTAAGACAGCCAGGAAGAAAACAAATAATTTTGGTGGACATTGTGCTGTCCCACACTGATATTCTAACACATTCATTAGCCCAGATAGTGGATGTATTGACCAGCATTCAAAGACTGATTAATAGAGGGGTGTAAAGGCCTGAGTCTTTTGCCCCAACATGGGACAGCTCTGATGAGTTATCCAATTTCATACCTCTCTGCAGGGCAATTTAGGACTTTTCTTGAGACACCATGACAACTGTATTTCCCCTCCTGCTCAATTCTGCTTATTTCCTTCTCTCTGCAGGTACTTCTGCTGTGTTCTACTTTGTTACGTCTTTCTCAAGAGCCCTCCCTAACATAGCTCCTACATGCTAACCACCACCTCAGTGTCTGACTCCTGAGGAACACAGCCTACAATAATTGGTACTGAAATTGCCTTAAGAAATCAGATGCTGGCTTATGATGTATGAGCTAGATCTTCTGCCACCCAGAAATTAATAAGGGACCTACCACTGGTGGTAGGTGGAACAAAGAGAGACCCTGTTAAAACTTGATCATTAAGTTGTTAATGTTTTCACCGGTGGTGAACCTAAATGGTCCATTGTTGGGAGGGAGTGCATTAGCAGGTGCCAGGTGTTGGAGTTGATTGGAAGAAAGAGTAACTCTAAAGACAATAGTATGGGATGACTGTGGCTGAGTTTGCTTGATGCTGTGAAGAAAAGATAAGGAAAAGCTGCAAGCACCACAACTAAAACTAGGATTGAAATCCAGAGTCTTTTTTAGCAGCATAGAAATTGTCTTTTCCTTGCCATGGGAGGACAGATAAAGCTGAGTATCAATCCCGGGACTTAATATGAAGAAAATCCAAGGACCCAAGAAGCTTGAACTCCCAAAAAGGTGGGCCAGAATCCAGAACAGGAGAAACCAGAATACATAGAGTGGAAATATCTTTATCGTGCTCACCCTTCTCCAAAAGAAGTCTTGAATTTTCAGATCTCTTAAACTCTGAGCTCGTAGAAACAGCCCAGTTCTCCCTTTGATGACCCACACTCACCTTTCCTTGAAGACAAAGTAATCCCTCCCTCCTCGAGACAACATCCCCTTCTCCTCAGGATTGCCCCAGTATGCCCTCTTGGCCATAGGCCAATTATTAGGGTTATGTTTTAACCCAACCTGCCCAAAGGCATGCTAGAGCTGTTAAGGGAGGAAGGAAATTAAACCACCAAAGACCTGCAGTACTCAGGTCTCAGCAGGCATATATTACAGGAGCCAGGGTTGTGTGTAGGAGACTGTATTCTGAGAATGCTAGATCAAAGGCAGAGGGTTGGATAAAGGAGAGCATATTAATTTGGTAGCACTTCTCAGCTTATAGGATTTCACAACCTGGCAAAGACCTCAGGAGGTGACAGGAACACTCAACTGGAATCATAAAGAAAACGATGGTTTACTCCAAGTGAGGTTATGTGCCAGACAGCCTTTGCAGACAGTAACATTATAGGGCTTGCCAAGAGTGCTGCAGAGGGTGGAAGTCAAATCCTATAAAAATTCAGAGGCTTTTATATCTGTGGCATTTTATGGGTTCAGGGATCTGGGTCATATCAGGGGATCCCTTCCAACATAAAAGACAAATTATCTGTACATTACCTCTTCATGTAATGGATGAAGTACCAGTAGGAAGGAAGCATAATGCCATATAAACCACTTCATGTAGTGTGTTCTTTGAAATACCTGAAATATTGCTCTGCGTCCTATAAGAGGTATCTTAATTTGTTGTGTACTTCTACAACAGAATACCACAGACTGCGTAATTTATAATGAACAGAAATTTGTTAGCTCTTAGTTTTAGAGGCTGTGAAGTCCAAAGTCAAGGTGCTGGCTTCTAGCAAGGGCCTTTTTGCTGTATCATCCCATTGCAGAAGGTCAAAGAGCGAGAGCAAGAGGACTGGACTTGTTCTTTCATACGGTAGCCACTCCCATGAAAACAAACTCACTCCTGTGATAACAGCATTAATCTACTAATGCAGGAACTGCCCCCATGATCCAAACACCTCCCATTAGGCTCCATATCTCAACACTGCCATATTGGGGATCACATTTTCAATATATGAACTTTGGGGGTCACATTCAAATGATAGCATCGAGTGATTAAAAGAAAGGAGAGAGAGAGAGAGAGAGAGAGAGAGAGAGAGAGAGACTGCCACTTTGGGACAGTAATCAGAATAATGGTCTTTGCAGGACTTGAAAGTGATGCGATCTGTTCTGCTTTTTGGAAAATATAACCTGTTAGTCTTCATGTGATAGAAATATCAATGTAAGGAAATAATGCCATCCATTGTAAGAAAGAAAAGGAGCTATGGGAGATGAGTGGAAGTATAATGTGAGGGAGAAGCAAACTACTACAGCAGCTAGCCTAGGTTTACCTCTCCCTCAGTCTATGCCTGGGTTCACATTTGGGATCCCTAGTGTTCAGCTGAAGAGGAAGAGAAAGCTCAAGATTATTTTGTGAATGTATCAGTTAATATTGGGTATACAAGCTGGAAAGAGATAGCAGCATCTTTGTGGATCAACCATGTATGACCTTGGAAAGTAGAGTGGAAAAAAAATCCTTGCAGTGGTTCAGAGCTTTGACTATTGCACATGGTCATCAATGTGTCTGAATAGATAAGTGGCTTGAGTTTAGAAAGATATGTAGACTCAAGAGAAGTAATAGAAGGTTTGGCAGGCTATCAGAGGTGTGCCATAACAAAAAATGGAAGAACATGGACGTGGAAATCTGGCATAGAGACATGTGGATGGACTTATGGGAGAGGGAAAAGAGTGTGAAGAGCTTGTGTCTCCTGACAATGCTCCTCAGAGAATAACAGCGTGATATATAAGCAACTATAGTCTCTCTATTAGCCAGTATCTGTCATTAGCCATTCCAGTACAAGTACAACAGGTACATCAGTAGCCATGGTGGCAGCAACAGAGGCTAAAAACTCATATCAAGTGTTGTCTTGCTACTACCACCACCAAATGTACAACCTACCCTCAATGGAGATACTGAGACTTCACTATGTCCCCATTCTTCAGTGGCATCAACCATTCACTTTGTTGCAAATTGCCTACATTGGATCTCCTGTATGTTAGAAAGACAGCAATTCCTTTTGAAAGGAATAGACACATATTCTGCATGTGGTTTTGCCTTTCTTGCATGCAGGACCTGCATGCAGGACCTACCACTACTAGATAATTTACCGAGTGTGTGATAGATACACGATCATGACATTCTATATACTATCATGCAAGACAAAGGACCGATCAGACTGCAAAAGAGTTGTGGTCATGAACCAATGACATATTGCACAGTTCAGATGCTTTTGGCCTGACAGAGCACCGAGTGGACTATTGAAAGCACAGCTAATGCAGCAGATTGGAGGTACTACAAAGACAGGATGTCTTTCTAAGACACTTTATAGAATTTAATTCACAGATTTAAAAATAATGCTTTGCCCCATATACAGGTCTGGAAACCAAGCAGAGGAAACATTAAGTGACCATGGTTAACTTATTCCTAGTGAATCATTAGGATAATCTGTTTTATTACTGTCACTCTAGTCTTCATAGGTTTAGAAGTCGTGGTTCACGGAGGTAGAATACTTCCATTAGTGAATAAATCAAGTTTCTTCAAAATGTAAGCTGCAGGCATTACCTTGGCACTTTGGATTCCTTGAGCCAAGGAAGCAGAAGGGAAGAATATGAGTTGTGGCTTGTCAGAGAAGCTGATCCTGATAAACCAGAGATAGTAGCCTACTTTTGCACAATGTTGGGAGCAAGGAGCATATTTGCCATCCATATGATCCATTTGATATTTATCATAATAATTTCCTGAATTTTGATGGAAAATGGGCAATGGCAGCAGCACTGTCTGAGAATAACATGATTACCAGGGGACCAGAATTCTGAGGGATGAGGGTAGAATCAAGTCCCCAGATAAGCCACTAAATCCAGAAAAGTTGGTAGCTGAGGTGAGAGAATCTATGATGATTAGTGAAGAATGAATACACTGCATATCACTTTTGATTCTTAGATCAGATGCAGTAGAGAGAGCCATAAATAATTGTTCCTATTATCCTTCTTCTTAGCCATCATCCCCAAAAGAGAGGCCCACAAGAATCCTGGAGGGAGAACTTCTCCCAGAATTTATACAAAGGAGTTGATTTGAGTGATACAACTATGGACTGTTGTGGATGTTAAAATGTATTATTATATTTTCTTTCAATAATAAAGGACTTCAGTTTCCAATAGTGCTGCCAGCAGTTAGCCTTCAGCTATCAGCCATTTTAGGACTATGTTTAGCTGTAGAGAATTACCTCACCAAAAGTCATGCCCTTGCCTAGAGGAGCCCACATGGAATATCTCTACCCCAAAATTAGCACAACTCTGGAGGGTTATCTCAACTTCAGAACTCTCTGTAGCAGCATCTGGAGTTTTCCCTTAAGACTGTGTTGCAGCTCAACTATTTCCTCTGTAGTTTTGTCTTCTTGATTTCCTTTTTAAACAGATGTTGATCTCAAGAGGACTCTTTATTCAATCTCTTGTAAGCTAACCTCTATCTTAGAGTCTTTACCTGTAAAGCCCAAAGTATAATAATAGGGGTTAAAGAATGACTCTTGAAGTTGAAGTTTTGGATGAGGAAATTACTGTTAGTGGCAAGGTCTGGGATAAGATCATGACAGTGTGTGGCTAAGGTAGCTTGTGGATCAGTAGAGTAGAGGCAGCCACAGGACTGAGATGCCATGATAATGAAATAATTACCTTCAGAAACAGCAAAAATCATCAAACATTTTCACAGAAACAGTGTTAGAGGAAGTATCAGTCCTCCAGGCACCAAAATTTTCAAGGAATTGAGAAGGTGATAAAAGATTACTTGGGAAATATGACATGTGGATGACCACAAGGAATATCATTGTGAGTGTAGCTGGATGGCATGAATACAGAGGAAGGAGGATAATGACCTGCAAGGAACTTTAAAAGGTGGTAGGGGAGAAACATGTTATACCTTGAGAGAGAAGCTTCAGGGAGAATCCATGTTTCAGTTAGAAGAAAAAAAGAACATTCAGCAAGGAAGTTAAGGATACTGGGAATTTTGCTCCAAGTCTGTTACCTTACCAAAATTGCTTGAACTGGTGATTATATATCTGGACAAGTTGTAACTAAAATCAGAAGCACGCAGAAGTCAACTGCAACAAAATATTAATACACAAGATAAATCTGTTTATCCTGTAAGAAACTGAAACATGAAATACCCATGTGAAAAAATTGGTTTTGATATCTTTACCTTTAAATTTAATATTGAGTGAAGCTGAAACTCTTATTAAATGTAAGAGCATCTGAAGGAAAATGCATGTTTCTGACCTTTGCAGAAATTGTTAGATTTTCAACTAATTATTTTATATTTTTATACTATTTCAAATGAGACAAAATTTAAAATGCTATTATTTTGTGAAATGAATAATGGCAAAGAAGAATCTACTGGTCTACTATTTTGTTATGATTTATATCTTCGTACTTTTAGGACCATATTTTCAATTTCTTGCTTCTTTTAGTTACTCTATGACAGGCCACTCACTATCAGCATGTTCAGAATAAAACTCTTATTTCTTTCACTCTTCTTTTTATGGAATCTGCTATTAATTTTCAAAACTTGTTCATTTATCTTCCTGGCAAATTGTAAAATTGCATTTCCTAGCCTCATTTGCAGTCTGATATGCCTGAATCCTGCCCAATGAGATACAGATGAAAAGAATCACTTCCAGGTTTAGCCCATTAAAATCTCGCTCCCACTACTGAACAATCTCTGTCTTACTCTGTGAGCCAGAAGCAGGGAATCCAGCAGATGTCTCTAAGACCCTGAAAGATGAAGTCGCTGTAAAATGGAAAGGATCTGGATCTTTGTCTCCTAGCATGCAGGGCCACCTACAAAATGCCAGCATTGCTTTGTTAAATGAGTGAGAAATAATTGCATTAGCATTAACCACTGAGATTTTTGCGAATTTTTTTTGTAGCAGCCTTCCCTGACTATATTGCTCTATTCTACCTGACATTCCTATTTCTGTGGTGGCCACAATAATATCACAGATATACAAGACCCAAGAGTGGGAGAAAATGCAAAATGCACTTTCACTTTCAGTCTGCACCTCCTTCCCAATAGGCCAATCTAATTAATTGCCAAGTTGATGTTGATTCTATGACTACAATATTTTCCTCCTTGGTTCACATTTCTCTGGTTTTCCGTCTATGGATGTATGAATGTTTTAAGATGAGCATTTAGACATATCAAAATATGTTCCCCAAAATTTAGCTAGAAATTCTTTTTTTCACCATTATCCTCTGCTGTAGCCCAACCTTTATTTCTTTTTCTGTTACTCAAATTTCCCCTCATCTTGTTGACCTTTCAAAATGGTCACAATATTCCCTCCCCTGGTAATTTATTTTTGCATATATTAAACAGAGCTAGCTATTTGGATAAAGAAATGTAAATCATCCCTAATAGTGAATGACTCATTCATCACTTTCCTTATGAAAACTTCTCATATTTTTCCTATTTATAATTAACATTTACTTGTAATACAAATATACAATATTGCAATGATATCCTCTGTTGTTATTTTATAGGGCTTATACTTTTTCTATTGATATATGACAAGCTACCATAAACTCTTAAAATAATACCTATTTTTATGCCAGTTCTGTAAGGCAGAGTCTGGTGTAACATGGCTGGGTTCTCTCTTCATATTTTCAGAAGATTGAAATAAAAATGTTCACCAGATTGAGTGCTCATCTTGAGGCTTTGGAAAAAATTGCTTTCCAAATTCATTAAAACTGAATTCTGGCAATAAGAAAAATCAGCTTGTTGAGGTCCCTGTTTTCTGCTTGTGTGGACCCCTCCATCCTCAAGCCATCAACAGAGCAATGAATCCTTCATTTACTTCAGCTCTTTCAATTCTCTTCTACCATTAGCTAGTGAAAAACTTGCTTTTAAAGGGCTTATATGATTAGGTTGGGCCTACAGGGATAACATCCCTTTCTTAAAAGCAGCTGTGTCATGCAACATAATCTAATCCCAGGAAGGAAATCCATCGTATTCATTGTCATGAGGGTTATTCAGAACTGTACATCAGGAGTGGAAAATTTGGAGGAACACATTAAAATTCTACCTATTACAAGAGCGTTACAATTAAAAAAGCAATTCTTCAAGTGCTGGTGTTGAACTTTAGTATCACTGACATATAGGTCAGATATAACAAGAATTATAATCTCATAGGTAAGTAATAAGAGTTTCAAAATATTTAAGCAACTTGGTCATAAAATATTTTTATTTCAAGTCTAATCTCTTTACAACACTTCACAAACTACATTTGGTTTTATATCTATTGTTATTCTCTTAAATATTATTTGATTATAAAATGGCAATGTTAAAATATCACATTAGTGTAGGAATTTAGAATTTTTGAAGTGAATTCATATAAATTTCTCTCCTTAATGTAATTCATAAAAGTAGAGGAAAATTCCTTTATTCTCCAAATTACAAGCTTGGAACATACATACAACAGTTACTGAGTAAATATTTACTGATTGCCACCTTGATTCAATCAACTGATACTTTGTCAAGCCAGAACCATGGAGAATCAGATAAAATAATATACATTCCAACCTGCTCTTTATTATCATAATTAATGAAAAAATAATTAAAGAACAAAAACTACAGAAGCTTATTTAAACTCTCTATAGCAATAGACGAAACTTTCATAATTGATGAACAGAGTCCAACTCTCATTTTGGCTCCAAGCTTTAGACTTGACTCAAAGCTCAAACATGTCAATACTTTAACTGTTTTATCTAAATTGTCTCCAGCTAGAAAATACTGATCAAAAAGAAAAGTTATTATCAAGGTAGTGATATATGTAACTGGCCTGGAGTATACTCAGCAGCTTTGAAAATTCATATATTCTGAAAAATACTGATTTTAGACATGGCTTATGATGCTTAATATAAGTGTTTGCATTGGGGGCACGGGAGGTAATTCTCAAAATTTTTCAAACAACATTACAAAGTCATGATGTAGTTTGATATTATGATGGAAATCATCCTGTGCACTCCCCACTCATTAAGCTGTTGAAGTTTCAGCCTACAAATTACATTAAGTCCTGTGCAATGCTTTCATGACAATTTCAGAATGGAAGAGTTCTAAACTCATTAACATATAGAAGGTGGCATTTGTTTTCACTTTGCCAAATCAAGAAGCAAAAAATAAACTTGAAATGTCAGTTTTGTGAAAGATTGACCATTGCTTTGACCTACTTAGGTAATTCAGAGATTCTTATGTAAATATTCCTGTGGAACTGTGGATAATATGTTGGGTGCAATGTTAAAAAAAAGAGAGAGAAAAATCTCCAGAAAAGTTACTATGTCTTAGCTATTAGATACAGTCATTAGCAATATTCAGAAATATTCTGACAGCTTCCACCACAATTTCCTCTTCTTTTGTTTTAAAAAATTCTACTCTAAAGAAAAACATTCAACTAGGTTATAATTAACGTGGCTGTCAAAAGATATTATATATCATCAGCTACTTACTATCCTAAGGTAGACAAAGAGTAGCAGTACTATTGTTCTCTGTCTAATCAGGTCAAAGCAATGGCAACTGTAATTACAGTCATTTTCAAGGCACTGCTTAAAGCCTATCATAGTAAACTATATCATATGTTTCTCCTTACATCTTTTATTTTAACCTTATTGAAGGAGGAGACTTTTTTATTTGTAAATTGCCAAGCTTCTTCTCATGTATGTCATAGAAACACGCTACATATTTAGCAACCAATGACTAGTGGTAAACCTACCAGTCCTATCAGAATGTTGAAAGTCTAAGGAGATTATTTTATCTCCTTAATAATATAACAAAGCCATTACAATTTCAAAGCATAAAAGTCATGAGAATCAGAACTGAATATTTGTGAAAAGGATTTTTTCTACATGATAGTTACTTTCTTGTGTACTATGGCAGTTTAGGGAAGATACGCATTTTCTCATAATGCCAAATAATTGTTTATGAAACAGGTAGGGCTTATTACTGAAAGTATTAGGGTTGCAGGAACATTTAATCATTTAAATTGGCTCTAAACATAGTCTATTTTTCTCTCTTTTTTAAAGTATGGTACATGACTTTCAACAAATCTAACCATAATGAATGTATTTTATGTGCAACAAATGTTCTTTTAATTGAGAAAATTAGAGATAATTCAGAATTGTTTTTAGATAGAGTGACCTCTCAAGTTTTTATACATTCATCATACAGTTTTTGCTTAGGGGAAAGATTCAGAGTGAAATAAGAAGCTTATCTTAACACAGATAACTCAGTTCATGGAAATAAATACAAATTATTTTGTCCTTCTTAGCAAATGTTTTGTTTAAAAAATGAAGAATATTTGTTTCTACTCTGAATGCTAATGTATTCATTTGACTTATGTTAATTTTCCAGGAAATTGTGTTCGCCCCTTTAAGGAAACATTTCTTTTACATACTGACTTTCACATCATGCCATATGCAGCTTAAGATAATAAGACTAGCAATTACTTTTCTATTTTGACACACTAGTCCAGGAACATCGTGCTGCATATAATGAAGTAGGCCACTGCTGCCTGTAGGATGTATTCAGGCAGTCCTTGACTTAGGTGGCTTAACTCTCCATTACACACAAATAATCATCCAAGAATGACCAGTGACTTTTGGAAAATCTGCTTCCCTTTCCCACCAGCTTTCTTTCCCTTACTTCTTCTTACTCTTTCTGCAAGACAATGCCTGAAGTGATCTGTGTCCTCTCTTCCAATATATACTCTTTCCCAGAATGTCTGTCTTACCGTTCCACGGGACTTATAAAGGAGATAATGATGATGGGTCTGAGCTGACTGTCAGCAAGAAAACGTAAGACGAGGTACACTGCATCCCAATTAATTTTCCACTGCATCCCTCAGCAACACCAGAGGTCTCATGCCTTCCAATGACACTGTCCTAACTCCTCAGTACATCAAATTTATGTTGAATATTTATCTTTATAGGTATTCAACAAATCATTATTGAGCCCCAACACTTTATTTCAGAATTATAAATCCTACTCCACCTCATATAAAAAATATATCTGGGATAACCTAAAATAAAAGAGAAAGAGATGGAGGGGACGAGAGAGACAGAGAGAGATAACACTATATATATAATACATATGCATATATATATAAAATACATATACATAT
The DNA here is from genome assembly GCA_028533165.1 of Leontopithecus rosalia. Lineage (NCBI taxonomy): Eukaryota > Metazoa > Chordata > Mammalia > Primates > Cebidae > Leontopithecus > Leontopithecus rosalia. Next base: position 28,800,850 of record CM052650.1, on the reverse strand, counting down.
ACATATGTATTTCACCTTTAAGGCAAATCTAGTCTTATAGACAGACACTTCAAAAGATGATAGAGACGTGAAGTAAGCCATTCTTGAAATTTCAGTAAGAAGAAAATAATAGTAACTCTCCCCTGACCCTGCAGAGTTGAAAAGATTCGGCATAAGTATTTGTAGTCCTCCCCACTCCTTTTCTACCACTCAAAGCTCCAAATTGTCCTGGAGTCAACTCCTCTGTTAAGCATTTTCACTCAGGTCTTTCACTGCCGTAGTCCTACCCTCCTTATGCTCCTCGCCCCATGGAACAAGATCTTTGACACCCAGAATTGCTGTTTTCCCTGCCTGTGAGTGAGGTGAGTGGAAGGAGAAATGGGAAGATACCTCAATTCCTTTGAAGCGCATAAATTGTTTTCCTAGGGCTGACGTTGTACCATGCTCTGCAAACAGTGCTACACTTATGGCACTTAGAAGGATAAATAGGTTTCTGAGAGCTGGCTTAAAATCATAACCAAGACAGATAAATTATTCTTTCAGGCAAAATGCAATGAATTTCAAACACCTAAGTTACCTAGTAAACTTTTGGAGCACTCTATGGCTATAAATCCAGGGATGTTTTTGATACTTCCAAAGGAAGACAGAAAGAAGTTTACTGAGTTCCTCTAAAACTCAAATGTTTGCTCCTCTTTGAGAAAGCTGTGCCTGACAGAGGAGAATCTTGGAAAGAGGAGCAGGAGCAGCATAAACCCCAGTGTAAGATGTTGTTTCTTTTTGCCCTACGTCTTGACTTGGAATCCCTCTCTCTTCCCTAGTGTGATATTCTTTTCAAAGTATGATTCATGGTCACTAGTGTATACATATATTGGAAGGAGGGATGATTTGTAAAAAATATAGCATGACCAAGCAGGACATGATAAGCTTAAGTCTCTGAGTAAGTGGCACTCTTAACTTCAGCCAGAACAGCAAAAGAATTCTGACACCAGAAGTTTTGAAAAACAGCAGTTTAAAGTATTGCCTCTCGTAATGAAATGTACATTTGGACAGAGATCCCAAGGATCAAAGGCATAAAGTCAGAGGAATGAAGTTTTTTTCCAGGTAAATAGGAGACACTGGGAGGAGACCTGCAGAAAACAAACTCTTCTGCAGGTGGGGGAAAATACGATGCCATAATTGACATTGAATGCATTTGCAAAAGTGATCAGGGCTCTGTATGTGTGAGATGTATTCACTGATTTTCTCAATAATGATTAATGCATATGAAAATACTGTTAAGGCCTGACATGGTGGCTCATGCCTGTAATCCCAGCACTTTGGGAGGTCGAGGATGGGTCACCTAAGGTCAGCAGTTCAAGACCAGACTGACCAATAAGGTGAAACCCAGTCTCTACTAAAAAGACAAAAATTAGCCAGGTGTGGTGGTGTGTGCCTGTAGTCCCAGATAATTGGGAGGCTGAGACAGGAGAATTGCTTGAACCCAGGAGGTGGGGGTTATAGTGAGCTGAGATCATGCCACTGCACTCTAGCTTAGGCTACAGAGCAAGATTCCAACTCAAAAAAAGGAAAAAAAGAAAAGAAAATACAGTTAAATAAAATAAAACGACTAAGATCTAGTGTTCAGTAACACAGTAGGGTGACTATAGTTAATGGTAATTTGTTGTATATCTCAAGATAACTAAAATAGTACATTTGGAATGTTACTAACACAAAAAAACAGAATGCTTAAGGCGATGAGGATTCAAGTTACCCTGATTTGATGATTTTCTACTAATATGGTATGTTTATGTCAAACCATCATAGGTACCTATAATTACGTATAAGTGTAATGTATCCATAATAAGCTAATATAGTAAATAAATTAATTAAATCTATCAATTAATATTTGCTAATTACATATGTCTCTAATGGACACCACACTGGGTATGGGAAATGCAGTGGTGAATGTGATGTAGGCCTAAGCCTGAAGGAACTTACAATCTAGGAAGAAAGAATATGGTGCAATAGTGTGAGAGGTGGAAGCCGCCTAAACAGTAGGACAGAGAACTTACAACTCATCCAATTTGTAGGGATTTGGGTGGGATAAAAGAATAAAGGGGTGGGTTCTAGAATACTTTGTAAAGGAGAAATCTAGGCTACTTGTCACAGTCAACTTAAAGCACACCAGGAAAACGGTTTCGTTTTACCTGCAATTCATCATGTCAAAGCCCAGCCAATCACTATCATCTTTCTATTTAGACATTAAAGGTAACATATCTCTTTAATAAATACTGGCAAACTTATGTTTTAAAAATCCATCTCATCAGGGAGCCACCATCTGAGCCATAAGATATGTTCAAGAAATAAGGAAATATACCATTTGAAAATGACAGTTTTGGCCGAGCTCAGTGGCTCACACCTATAATCCCAGCACTTTGAGAGGCTGAGGCTGGTGGATCACGAGGTCAAGAGATTGAGAACATACTGGTCAACATGGTGAAACTCTGTCTCTACTAAAAATACAAAAAAGTTAACTGGGCGTGGTGGTGCACGCCTGTAGCCCCAGCTACTCGGGAGGCTGAGGCAGGAGAATTGCTTGAACCCAGGAGGCGGAGGTTGCTGTGAGCCGAGATTGTGCCATTGCACTCCAGCCTGGGTAACAAGAGTGAAACTCTGTCTCAAAAAAAAAAGAAAGAAAGAAAGAAAGAAAATGACAGTTTTACTGAAGTGCCTGAGAGCACTAGCCAACACAGTCAGAATGCCACAGGTCTAGCTGGAAGTTCCTGTTGCCTGCACTCTTTGCAAAGAGGTTTGGTGACTAAAGTTCTTAGCCATGGAAACTTTGGATAGAGTTCAAATCGTTTGTTTCTCCAATAAACCTACTACAAACAGCATTTGCTTCTCTGGCAAGGCAAGTTAAGCAGAGTGGTTTGGTTCTCAGTGGGACAACACACAGCTCTCAAGAGCTTTCACTGGCACATTTTTATTAGCAACAAAAGGCTCCAGCAGCTCCAGCTCATCTTCCCAGAGTAATTTACAAGTTCTTTAGCTTGCTTTTTCATTCTTCTCTAAGAACACTCAGAAGTTCAAGTTGCTATCCACAGCTCATCCATGACTCTATTTTGGTGGAGAGACAAGAGACAATACAACACGAGGAAAATATTTTACTTTTACTCCTTTGCATTAATAAGTGCCAGGGCTCAATTTTTGCATGGCTCCTTAGTCATGGGAATTTGGCTTCATTACACCTCTTCCTATCATGGCTGACTCTGTCCTTGTCCTTCTTTGTCCTCACCAAAGCTCTCCTTCACACAAGGATGCTCACATTTGTGTTATGACACCCGTATTTGAAACTCTTAACATACTCTAAGTGTTTTTTCACTTAACAAATATTCATGAAACACTGAAGTCCGGGCCTTGTGCTTGTTGCGTGAGATATAGTAATAAATAAGACAGGCTTCCTGTCTTCAAGGTACTTAACAGTCCAGTCTAGAAGGGATACGTAAAACAAGTGGTTACGGCTAGGTGCAGTGGCTCAAGCCTGTAATCCCAGCACTTTGGGAGGCCTAGGCAGGTGGATCACGAAGTCAAGAGATCGAGACCATCCTGGTCAACATGGTGAAACCCCGTCTCTACTCAAAATACGAAAAATTAGCTGGGCATGGTGGCTTGCTCCTGTAATCCCAGCTACTCTGGAGGCTGAGGCAGGAGAATTGCCTGAACCCAGGAGGTGGAGGTTGCGGTGAGCCGAGATCACATCATTGCACTCCAGCCTGGCTAATGAGCAAAACTCCGTCTCAAAAAAAAAAAAAAGTGGTTACAAGATTATTGAAAGGGCAGTAAGAGAGGGTGAAAAAGTTATTATAACCCACCTGAGTGAAGACTGAAGTTTTTCCCAAGGAAATGGCAATGAAATTAAACAAGAAAGACAAGATGGAAAGAACAGATAAATAAATTAGAAACAATGTGGAATGCGCACATGTGGAGAAAGAAAATTCCCTTTGCTGAGGAACAGAAAGATACTTGGTTTGACTTGCAAGAAAGAGGTAAGAAGATGAGGTAAGACTGTACTCAGCAGGAACCATATCAAGTTCAAGAGACTTCTTTTCTTTAAAAATGGGAATAACTGAAGATTTGAAAAAAAAGGTGCTAGAATCAGATTCATTTGTCCTTTGGAAAATGTAAAATGCAATGAAATGGAAAGAGACTGAAAATGATCATCACAGGACTCTAGCTCAGACGTGATCATGATGATGGGCATTATGAAGAGGATGATGAAGAAGGGTTAATATAAGTGGGAAGCTCTGAGAAATAAATAGCAGTCAAAATATATAGCACTGGGAATGGATGGAATTCTCCAGAGATGGCTTTTCCACTGAAAGTACCTAGCTTTTCTTTCTTTCTTTCTTTCTTTTTTTTTGTAATGGAAATAGGAAAAAAAAGTGTATCATTCACTGAGACACAGAACACAAGAAGAGAAGCAGGTTTGAAGCAGAACACAAAAAGTCCCTGTGGATTTTATAACACTATTTTACATGCTTGTATAAAACATATTACAATCTCAGATACTCTTGTTTCACCTGACCCTGCACTAACCAGTTCTGTGTGGGTTATGACCAAATGCTTCCAAGCACAACCTGGTAAATCCTTGACTGATGTCTGTACCGTGTACACGGCTCCCACCTCGAGGCTCCTCTGTTGACACTGCTATGGAATACTCCTCAGCACCCACACATGATAATCCAAAATAACAGAATGTTAATTCACTTTGGGCACAACTCTGAGCTGGTGAATAAATGTGCCCCCTTTTTTCCTATGCCCCCCTCCAATGAGCAGTTTTAAGATATTGTTTAGAAGGCTTACAGGGAAACAATCCCTTTGAGAAGAGCAATCTTTCTCACATAACAGTCATCAACTCACTGGTTCATTGTTGTATTGGGCTTTCCCTGTGTAGGCTTTCCTTCACTTGTTCAATTTTGCTCTGTGAAATTACACTTCCTAATACAGAAATAGCATATAAACCTCCTGCCTCTAGCTTTGTTTTCTGTGATACAAATTTAAAATAGGCCCTCAGAAGGGGATGTTGGGGTGGGTTATCCCTGTTTCATGGATACTAGGGTGCCATTATTAGTGGGGCCTCCTGGCATAGGGTGACATCACAATTACTCAAGCTTTCACCTGTGCTTAATCTGGATCAGTTCAAGTAAATAATTAGGTGTTAGAATGTGTGGCAGCTATGGCTCTAGGAAGACATGGGGCAGGGATAATTACAAGGAATTGGAAGTGGACTGGCTTATTTTAGCTGCAAAAGAAACCTTGTAAGAGAAAAACGATAAGTTAAGGACATCTCACAGTCAATTTGGGCAAACTGTGAAAGGGCCCCTTTGCAGAGTCTAAGGAGACTTGCATCACCGGCAGCTGCGATTGTAATGAAAACCCAGACCAAGTTCTTCAATAGTGTCAGCACTGCAAAAGAGGCTGACCTTGGACCATCAAGTAACCGTGAGAGTAAAAGTGCCATCATGAGCTGGGAATTGTGAAATCCACAAAACCATATGGTTCAGTGGGCAAAATGGCAATCTATAGTGCAATAAAATTATATATTTGAGATTGGTTCAGCCAGGTCTAGAAGGCAGAAGTACATGACAAGGTAAAAAAGACATCTTGTTGACTGTCTTTATTTCACGGATAATCTTCTTCCGCCTCTATTTACAACTAGTACTTACACTTGCAATTAATAAAGGTATTAAGTAAGGATTCCTTAATTTACAGAATCAATGCTATCCCCATCAAGCTACCATTGACTTTCTTCACAGAACTGGAAAAAACCACCTTGAACTTCATATGGAACCAAAAGAGAGCCCGCATAGCCAAGTCAATCCTAAGCAAAAAGAACACAGCAGGAGGCA
>CM052650.1:28704164-28794483 GCA_028533165.1 Leontopithecus rosalia | reverse complement strand
AATATGGGTGAGGGGGCAGAAGGCAGCAAAACACACTGCCACGTGTGTACCTATGCAACTATCTTGCATGTTCTGCACATGTACCCCAAAACCTAAAATGCAATAAAAATTTAAAAAAAAAAAAAAAAAAAGGATTCCTTTCAGCCAACAAGTGGAAGAAAGAACCCAAGTCTGATTCACAGGTAAACTACATTTGGTTAAAAGTTGTTGCTGACCAAAAATGGACAGCTGCTGTATCACAGCCCCATGTATTGGTGACCTTGAAGAACAGTGCTAATGTGAAATGCAGTGAGCAATATATCCAGTTTGTGTACTTGATTGTCTTATGTTTAGAAATAACCTGAGGTAGAATCACCTAACCGCTGGCCCAAAAGATCCATAAAAAGAGTTTATGCTTGATATTTATGAAATAAATCCAAAAGCAAGGGCTCATTTTATTTTTTGCTCATGATGGTTTCATTTTTCCAGCAACAGAGATCAAAAGAAGCCATCTAATTGTGACCACTTCTTGGAGAAAAACAACCATTCACTTGGTGACACGTGGATTATACCGAACACCTTATGCCCTGGAGGGGACAGAGATTTGTCCTTACTGGAATCAACATTTATTCCTTCTATGTGTTTAACTTTCTTACCCACAGTGCTCCCTCTAGGAACAATATCTAGAGGCTCAGATGTCTTTGCCATCAATTAATAGGAGACCTTAGGCCTGGTGTGGTGGCTCATGCCTACAATCCCAGCACTCTGGGAGGCTGAGGCGGGTGATTTGCTTGAGTTGGAGACCAGCCTGGCCAACATGGCAAAGCCCTGTCTCTACTAAAAGCACAAAAATTTGCCAGGCAAATTTTACAGGCGCATGCCTGTAATCCCAGCTACTGGGTTTGGGCGGGGGCTGAGGCAGGAGTACTGCTTGAACCTGGAAGGTGGAGGTTGCAGTAAACTGAGATTGTACCACTGAACTCCAGCCTGAGTGACAGAGTGAAAGTACATCTCAAAAAAAGAGAAGAGAGAGAGAGAGAGAGAGAGAGAGAGAGAGAGAGAGAGAGAGAGAGAGAGAGAGAGAGAGAGAGACACCTTGTACCAACAAGATGTAGTGAAACAGAATTCAAATATATCAACAATATATTATTACTGAGTATTATTGTCTTGGTAGCTTATTTGCCTCTGTCAATATCTGATATGACTTTGTGCTTAATAGCTCTGAGGTGAACAACCACTCCAGTTAGCTCTTGGCTTCTACAACTCTTATATCCAGTATGATTCCATCACCTTGGCCTGTATTTGTGCTTTCTGACATGTCTGACATTCTAATATTGCTTTGTAAGAACTGGCCTTGGGGTTTATTCTAGCTCTGCACTCTTGAACTATACTTATATTACTATAAGTTAATAATTAAGACTTTTCACATAATTTTTATAAACATGGTAAGTACTCTGCTTCCATTTTAAAATATAATTTAATTTCCTTATCTTCTAAATGGGGCTGGTAGTTACTGTATTGTCATGGGGATAAAATCAGATAGTATTTATGATTTTCTTAGAAGAAGGCTTGGCATATATTAAGACACTGTAAATGTTTTTTTATTGTTTGTATGAACATTGTACATATGGACTTTGATATACATATACCAGAATAAGTAAATCAACAATAAACTTCAACTTCAATTCTTCTGCTGAAAAGACTGAGAAAGAGTAACCATTAGATAGAAAGATGATAGACAGACAGACAGACAGATAGAGAGATGCATAGCTTTTTATTGAACTGTTATATACCTTAAATTAAGAACTTCTTAACTTGCTAAATTTTTTCAGTTAGCCTATGGAAATGAATCCTAATGCATCTGAACATGTGGTAAGATGTCAGCTTCAGTATGACTCCTAATCAGATGAAATAACTTCTAGTTTTCCTGCCAAGAAGTGCCTTTACCTTTTTAAGAACACCACTTAATCATTTGAGTACAGGTTATAGATCACTTTTCTTCCATGTAAGCAGAAGACTTCCAAGTTGGAAAAGGAACAGCAGTATACATGTTTTATGGCTTAACATTATCATATACCAAAGGACATATTTTGCTCTTAACTCTTTCTAATTGATAGGTGCATGCGGAAAGGTATTAAATCTTTTAATATCCCAGAGTATTCTTAAATTTTTCATGCTTTCAACCCTTTACATATATTATTCCCTCTTAAAATAGTTTTAACTCTTTTCTTCTAGACTCATCTCAAATGTCGCTTCTCTGTAACCCAAGTTCAAAATAAAGAGTAAAAGCAAAAAATCTTTTTAAAAATCTTGTACGATCTTTTTCCAAGTCAAGCTTTTGACCCCTCTAGACTTCAACCCCATATACTGTCAGAACGTTATACAAATATCACCTCCTCAGAGTCATTGCCTGGATACCATCAGTTTTAGTTTCCTGTGGCTGCTCTAACAAATCACCACAAACCAGGCAGTTTAAAACAACAGAATTTTATTCTTTCACAGTTCTAGAGGCCAGAAGTCCAAATAAGTTTCACTAGGCCAAACCAAGGTTTTTGGCAGGGTCATACTCCTGCCAGAAGCTCTAGAGGAAAATCTGTTCCTTGCTTCTTTCACCTTTAAGCGGCTGCTGGCATTCCTTAGCTGGTAGTAGGCTCACTCTAATCTTCAAAGCCAACATCTTCAAAAGTTTCTATGCTCTATCTTTGCTTTGCCTTTCTGTATGTGTCAAATCTTCTGCTGCTGCTTTGCTTTTTTAAGGATACTTAATGAATGCATTTAGGACTCACTCTGCTAACCCAGATAAACTTCCCATCTCAACAGCCCTAACTTAATCACACCTGCAAAGCGAATTCCATATAAAATAACATTTACAAATACGAGGATTATTTTTAATTATTTATTTTAAATTCCTTGGAAGGCCACCTGTGCTTGCTGACAATCCACATCCTCCTTTTTGCTTTACTCTCCTCCAAATAAATTGCAATCACTAAAGACAATAACTATACTATATGTTACTTATTCATCTTGTTTTGCTTTTTTCACTACATTAGAATGCAAACTCCAGGAAATCAGAAATTTTTGTTTATTTTAAGCTATTATGGATAAAATATTTATCACTTAATAGTTCCCCAAAAATATTTATTGAAGAAGTAAGGAAGGGTGGAAGGAAGGAATAATCTATGTTATAAAATTTATTCCTTTATGTTTGGTTATAGAAAATAAAATTAGACCCTATAAGTGAATTCTGTAGTAGAAAATTTTATACCATTAGAATTTTTTAAATGCTGTACAACCCTTTTCTGAGAATATCCTCAAGGGATTTAACTGTATAGTAATGACTGCTAAAATAAATACCTCTTTCAAGTCTGGCTAATTTGAGTCTATTATACAATGTAAGGCATTCAGTATTCCTAGGGTCATATAATGCTTTTATTCCCCATTAAATCTATATATCAACTCTTTGACTTTAGAAGTGATATTTTAAGTCTGGATTCATCAACTCCACTTGTAAAATTTAGTGATTATACTCTTTTTAATAATGCTCACTGCAAAGAGAGACGAAGACAAAGGCAGGGAAGAAGAGGACATTTTCTAAGAATTGACATTTAATTAGTTATTAAATGGTGTCAAGCAAGTTAGAGGTCTACAGCTGGGTTGATGGGAGACAAAAGAGGCAGGAAGCCCAGAGCCAAGTGTTGGAGCCCAAGCAAGATAAAAAATGCACTTAGGAAGAATATCTGGTGTCAGATGTCAGAATCGAGCAGAAGAGCAGCTGGGCACAAGATACCACAACCTGAGGGGAGGGTATATAGGGTTTCTATAAAGGGTAGGGATGCCCCGACTAACAGTGACAGAGCTTGAGTTGAGTGAAAAGAATTGTCTAGGTGGGAAGGAAGCCAGTATAGATATCAGAGCCCAAGTAGGGTGAAGAGAAAATTAGAATATAAAACAAAAACACAACAAACCAAAACTTATGGAAGAAATAATAGATATAGAAGAAATAAAAAGAAAAATTAGAATATAAAACAATAACACAACAAACCAAAACTTGTGGAAGGCAAAAACAGTATTCAGAGGGCAATTTATAACCATAAATGTCTACAGTATATTAAAAAAGAAGAAAATTTCAAGTCAATATATAACCTTTCACCTTATATCAGAAGTGCAAGGTTAGTTTACTATTAAAAATATGTCAATGTAATATACTATATTAACAATATAAAGGACAGAAATGACATAACCATCTCAGTAGATGCAGAAAAAGCTTTTGATGATATCCAACACCCTTAATGATAAAAATATTCAACAACCTAGATATGAAAAGAAACATCTTCAACCTGATAAAAGCCATCTATTTTTTCAAGAGCCTCAGCTAGCATCATACTTAAGGATGAAAGACATATTTTCCTCCAGAGGGAAGATGTTTCTATTTATCATTGTGCTAGAAGTAAGAAATAAAGGACATTTGAAATGAAAAAAAAGTAAAACTATATCTATTTGAACATGGGATGACCTTGTATATAGACAAATCTAAGGAATTTACTATTAGGATTCCTAATAGAAAAAGAAGAAAAAAAAGCTATTAGATCTAATAAGCCAGTTCATCCACATAAGTGGACAAAACAACATACAAAAATCAATTTTATGAATATTTACTTCAAATTAACAATGGAAATGAAACATTTAAAGAAACAATTCTATTTATAATAAAATTGATTAAAAAGAAGTGCAAAACTTCTATACTGAAAACCAAAAACACTGTTGAAAACATTATAGAATACCCAAATACATGAAATGACATTCTGTGTTAATATTTATGAATTTGAAGACTTAAAATTTATCAAAATGCCAACTGTATTTTGTTCAGATATCAGTAAACTGATACTACAGTTCACATAAAAATAACCAAAATAATTTAAAAAAAAGTTGCAGGACTCACTTCCTAATTTCAAATTTATATAGCTACAATAATCAAGACAAAGTGGAAATATAATAAGGTTAACATATTTTCCAGATCACAGATCTAAGTCTCTAGTCTCTAGAATACACAAGAAATTCTTACAACTCAACGAGAAAAAGATACATGACTCAATTAAACAGTGGGCAAATTATCAGTACAGGTATTTCCCCAAAAATACATATACTAATAGCCAATAAATGCATGAAAAGATGCTAAACATCATTTTCAATACTGGAATGATAATCCGAATCATAAAGTGATACCGCTTTAAATTCACTAAGATAGCTAAAATGAAAAAAAAAAAGATGAGTTAGTGGCAAATTTGGACACCCTCATACATTGCTAGTGGGAACGTAAAACAGTGTGGCCATTCTGCAAAGCAGCATGGCAGTGCCTTAAAATAATAAACATGCAGCTACTTATACCTAAGAGAAATGGAAACCTTGAAATGTACACACAGTGAAATGTACATGACTGTTCATAACAGTTTTATTCATAATAGTTTCAAACTGGAACAACATAAACATTCATCAACCAATGAAAAGATAACAAACTTATAAATATCCATACAATACCATACAATAGAGGTAGTGTCCTACAGTAGAAAAGAAAAAGAAAGAGAGATACATGTTGTAATATAGATAAGCGTTATAAACATTATGCCAAAGAAAGATTCTGACTCAAAAGATTGTGTATTGTAGATTAAATTTACGTGAAATGTTTAGAAATGACAACTTTGTAGAAACAGAAAGCATACTGGTGCTTCTGTAGGGGTGGGTATCAAGAGAATGGGGAACCACTGCTAACGGGTGGAAAATTTCTTTTAAGGAAATGGAAAATGTTCTGAAAATAGATTTTGGTAATGATTGAACAAACCTATGAATATACGAAAAACCACTTAACTGTACACCTCAAAAAGGTGCTTGTATGGTGAATTAAATATAACTCAATGAAACTATACACAACAACAACAATAAAAAAAGGATTAGCCAGCTGGTATTAATAGGAGCTGGTTATACCAAGATTGTATTGTGCATGTGTTTGACCAAGGGCCTAAAGCATAAGATTGAATAAAAGGAAGTATATTTATTTGGCATATACCTGAATCATGGAGAAGCTACATGTCAAACGTGTAGATAAGTGGACCTAGGTGGCATAATGCATGGACTATGCAATCTTCCTTCATAAAAGGACTCATTTACCTGCAAGGAGGGCTGTTGGCTGACAATCTCTATGCAAAGATCTTCAGGATTCATCTCAACATTGAAGCCCATGCAATGATTGGTTACAGTATAGGTACAAAAGTTTGTCCTTCACTAGCCAACACAGATCTTCTTTGATGGGAAGTCTTGGCTTTTCACCTCTCAGTTAGGGTGGCCACACTGTCCAAAGTGCGTAATGGCTACAGATACTCCTTGTGCAATCTTGCTTCTTTCCTCATTTTCTTTTACAGCTCTCAGTTCTGTATCATATTCTGAAGAACGCTGCCATCAAATTTAGCTCCCCCTTTTGTTTCCCCAATAAACTGTTTGCATGACTATCTCACCATCTTCTTTCTACAGAAATCAACTGACACATCATACAATTGATCAAATTTGCGTGTAACTATAGTTATGTCTGACATATTTCTTTTAAAAACCCCAAATATAAGAGTAAATTTTTGTCATAGAAATAAATATATATACCAACAAATTTAATTATAAAATTTTTAAAATATTAATATTCAAATCAATTATTTAATGAAATGAACTACTTAATATGAGTACATATAATAGCATTAGTTTATTTCACTGGTGTCATTGTTATTCTGTTGATGATTCAAAAGAGTTTTTAAATTGCCATAGTTAAATTAGAGTTGAGATGAGTACTTGAGATTTCTGACTCTAAACGTGAAGCAGTTCAGTTTTACCATATAAACAAAATTATCTACATTTAATTTTAAAATAGCAACAATAACAGAAGAAATAAACTGAAGAAGTTCTATAATATGTAATATCAGAAAGAAATATCTAGATTTTACGTGAACCTGCTATAAGGATAACTGTTCTCGCTCAGGTTATTGCTGTATAGCATTATTTCCCTGATAAAAAGACTGCATGTTATATTCAAGCAAAGTAAGATTTTTTAAAGCAACTTGACTATTCCTCTATTAGAAGAGTCAATTATCAGGCCATGTATATTTTTTAAATCTGCCATCACAACATTTTTACCCTTGTGATTAAGTCAGTCATCCTCACTCTTTACCACATTTATAGCTCAGACCACAGGACATTGGCAACAGTGCTATGACCACAGACTGTTTCTTGAATCAGAGGTAATGAGCAGGTTCATGTGCCAATCCTTGAACAATGAGTTTGGTTTTCTGGCATTTCTGGAAGAAATTTTCATCTTTTGCCATTTTTTTCTACTCTTGTCTCTCTATAGCATTCACAGAACACAGATTTTGACCATCTGGGGTTCACACATAGAACAGTATGAGACACGACGCACTTGCTGAAAACAGACTTATCTCCTATTTTAGGAGATAAAAATATGTAATAAAAAATCTGTAACCCATGCTCTTATGGATTGACCTGGGTCACCAAAAAAGCAGGTATGTTGGATTTCAAATCCCCATATCTGAGAATGTGAACTCATTTGGAGATAAGGTCTTTTTAGAGGTTATCTAGTTAAAATGGAGTCATTAGTGTGGACCCTAATCTTGTATGACTGGCGTCCTTATGAATAGAGAAAATTTGGACACAGAGACAGACATGTGAGGGAAGATGATGAGAAAACACAGAAGGAACACAATCTACAAATAAAGAAACGCCTGAGGCTACCAGAAGCCAGGAGAGAGATATGGCACAGATTTTCCCTCACAACCCTTAGAAGGAGTCAATTCTGCTAGATAATAAATTTCCATTGTTTACGTCACACAGTTTGTGATACCTTGTTGCTGCAGCTTCAGAAAACTAATGCACAGACTACGTTTAATTCATTGCATGCCCACCTGGATAATCTAGGGTAATTCTCCATCTGAAAGTATGTAACTGTAATTACATCTATAAAGTCTTTGGCCACACATGGTATCATATTTTAATGTCCCAGGGATTAGAGTCTTTATTCTGCTTACTGTAGTAAGTTATGGCATTTGCTTATAAAATTATAAAATAATGTTTAATTCTGAAATTTCAGCATCACTGTACATACTCAAGAAAGTAAAGATGTGGAAATTTAGGCATACATACATTTACCTTAGATTGTCACTTAGAAAATTAAAATTTTGTATTATGACAAAGAGATTTTATTTTAAATGAAAACTTAGTATCTTAGAAAAATTGAGTCCTAATAAAACAACTGAATGCCTCACATACTTAGTACGTAAAAAAAAATAATAAACATTCCTCTTATAAATCATTTAGACATAACTGGCAACTTATTTTTCAGTTTCTTTTCTCACTGGAAATTATAAGGATTGTCAAATTGATCAACTTTTAAAAATTTGAATTCTAATAAAAATAATTTACTATTTTATGTTCATTTAAATTAGTGACATGTTAAATAATTATACCATTAAAATTGTAATGTGGATATGAAAGCAAAAATATTAATAATTAATTGTGAATATTTCAATAACTAAAATTAATAGCCTATTGTTCATATTTCAGGAAATATTTTTAATGCATTAATATTATAATAGTATAAATTTAAAATAGATCTGCCAATTTCTTAAGATATATACTATGTAATATTCATGTCATAAGCTTTGGTTTATTGTAGTTCTCCACATAACAAATACTAATTGAACTACAACTAAATATTATTTTCTCTTCAGAAGGTGATTGGTACTGAGGAGATAACATAAGACACTTTATTATATTTATTAAATCAACCTTAGAAAGCACAGATCTGACTGTCTCAGGACTCTGCATACAAATGATCACTCTCTCTTTTACATCCCAAATAATGCAACTGCTATTTTCAGGGCATATTTTGGAAAGTGCATAAATTCAAACTCTCCTTGCCCAACAAAAAATATTCACTACAATTTAAATCAAGGTAAAAATAAATTGCAAATCCACTTATATCAGTAAAAGAACCACTATGAAAAAAAATTAATGCTACTTTTATAGTTTTAAAATGTGAAATATATTTTTTAAGCAACTGAGTTTTGGTAGTATTTTAAAAATATTTATACTACTCGGACTTAAAAGGAGAGATAGACTGCAATACAATGATAGTAGGGTGCGTTAACACTCCACTTTCAACATTGGATGGACCACCTAGACAAAAATTTCAACAAAGAAACACTGGGCTATAGACCAAATAGACCAAATGTACATTTACAGAATAATCCATCCAATAGCAGCAGAACACGCATTCTTCTAAATTGTACCTGAAACATTTTTTTAGACTATATAGCATTAGGATACAAAACAAGCCTTAACAAATTTAAGAAGACAGAAATCATATCAAGTGTCTTTTACCATAATACTACAAAATTAGAAATCACCAATAAGAAAAATTCAGAAAAAGTTACAAATCTATGGACATTAAACAACACACACTTCAACAAACAATGGGTCAAAGAGAAATTAAAAGTTTTCTAGAAATAAATGAGAATTAAAACACATTATATATACCAAATCCCATAAGCCAGAGAAGATGTGGTTTTAAGAAAAAAGTTTATATAATAGTAATAAATATGAAAGAATTTTAATAAACAGCCTAATGATTTACACCAAGGAATTAGAAAAATAAGAATAAACCCAAAATTAGCAGAAGAAAGGAAATAATAAAGCACAGAGAAGAAATAAATGAAATAGACAAAAACATTAAAAAGAACAAAACAGAGTTGGTTTTGAAAAGATAAAATTGACAAGCCTTTAGCTAGACAAAATTAGAAAAAGAGAGAAGATCCAAATAAATCAAATTAGAGATGAAAAAGGAGACACTACATCTGATACCAAAGAAATACAAAGGTTCATAAGAGACTATTATAAGCATGCCAATACATTTCATAATATAGAAGAAATAGATAACAATTCTGGACATGCACAACCCACTAAGATTAAATTATGACAAAATAGAAAATCTGAATAGACCAATAAGAAGTGAAAATAATGAATTGCTAATAAAAAGTCTTCCATCAAAAAAAGTCCAGGACTTGATAGCTTCACTGTTGACTTCTAGCAATCATTTAAGATAAATTTCAACATAAATTATTCTCAAACTATTCCAGAAAACTGTAAAGGAGGAATTATTTCTAAACTTATTTTACAAAGCCAGCATTATTCTGATTAAAAACCAAACAAAGACATAACAACAACAACAACAACAACAAAGAACTGCAAACCAATGTTACTGATGAACAAAAATGAAAAATTTCTCAATGAAATACTAGCAAATTGAATCCAACAGCACATTAAAGAGATCATTCACTATCATTAAGTGGTATTCATCTTGGGGATGTAAGGGTGTTTTAAACATACTCCAATCAATAAATGTATACACCACATTAACAGAAAGACAAAAACCATATGATTATCTCAATAGATGTGGGGAAAACAACTGGATAAAATTCAACATCATTTCATGACAAAAATTCTCAACAAACTAAATATACTGTGTATGTTTTTCAGAGCAATAAATGTTATACATAACAAAACTGAGAGATAACAAAATGCTTAATGGGGATAAGCTGAAATCTTTTGCTTAAGTATCAGGCACATGCTTTTCACCACTTCTCTTAACATAATAATGGAAGTTGTAACCAGAGCAATTAGGCAAGTGAAAGAAATTAAGTGCATCAAAACTGGAAAACAGGAAGTAAAATTGTCTCTGTTTGCAGGTAACATGATCTTATACAGAGAAACACTAAAGTCTCCATCAAAACAAACAAATGAAACTATTAGAATGAATAAACAAACATAGAAAAGTTGCAGGATACAAAGTCAACATGCAAAAATAAGTAGTGTTTCTACATGCTAAACATGAAGTAAAACAATGTCATTTATAATGGCTACCAAAAGAATGTTACCCAGTAATAAACCTGACTGAGTAGGTGAAAGATCTCTACACTGAAAACTATAAAACTTTAACGAAAGAAATTGAAGAGAACACAAATATATGAAAACATATTCCATGTTCACGGAATTAAAAATTAAAACTGTTTAAATGGCCACACTACACAAAGCAATATATAGATGTAATGTAATATCTATCAAAATATCAATGACATTCTTCACAAAAATAGAAAAAGCAATCATAAAACACATATGAAACCACAAAGAACACCAAATACTCAAAGCAATCCTGATGCCTGGAGGCATTGCATGACCTCAAAATATATTATAAAACTATTGTAACCAAAACATCATGGTACTGGCATAAAAACAGACACATAGACCTATGGAACAGAACAAAGAGCCCAGAAAATATCTGCATATTTGCAACCAATTGATTTTGAACAAAGGTGTCAAGAACACACTTTGGAGAAAAAATAGTGTCATTGATAAACGGTGCTGGAAAAATGTAATATCTACATTAAGAAGGACAACATTATAACTCTATCACCATATACAAAAAACAACTCAAAATGGATCAAAAGCTTAATTGTAAAACACGAATCTATGAAACTGCTAGAAGAAAATGTAAGGAAATGCTTCAGGACATTGGAATAGGCAAAGATTTTTAAAACAAGACCTCAAAACCACAGGCAATGAAAGCAAAAATGGATAAATAAGATTGCATCAACCTCAAAAGCTATCATATAGCAAAAGAAAACTTGTGAAAGGTTGTGAAGAGACAACATATAGAATAGGAAAAAATATTTGCAAACTATAATTGACAAAAGGTTAATATCCTAAGTATGTAAGAAATTTAAACAACTGGACAGCAAAAATAAAGCTGTAAAAACAAGTAAAAAATGGGCAAAAAATGCTGAATATCACTAATTTTCAGAGAAATGTGAATCAGTGGTTAACAGTAAAACATTGTCTATTAATATCATGTAGAAGAGAGGCTTTTGAATGTTCTCACCACAAAGAAATGATAAATGCCTATGGTGATTGATACACTATTCTGATTGAATCATTGTACAGCATAGATATTTATCAAAACATCAGATTATAATGTGTAAATTAGAAAATAAATACATGTCTTAAAAATGAAAGAAAATGTGCAATATATTTATCATGTTTTAATCAATATAATATTAGTAATAATTCTTTAGATGTACTCTAGAAAGAATAAAATAACAGGCCAGGCGCAGTGGCTCACGCCTGTAATCCCAGCACTTTGGGAGGCCGAGGCAGGTAGATCACGAGGTCAAGAGATAGAGACCATCCTGGTCAACAGGGTGAAACCCCGTCTCTACTAAAAATACAAAAAATCAGCTGGGCATGGTGGCGCGTGCCTGTAATACCAGCTACTCAGGAGGCTGAGGCGGGAGAATTGTCTGAACCCTGGAGGCCGAGGTTGCGGTGAGCCGAGATCGTGCCATTGCACTCCAGCCTGGGTAACAAGAGCAAAACTCCGTCTCAAAAAAAAAAAGAATAAAATAACAGAGATGATGGTAACTACTATGAAAATAAATTTAATTATATATATACACACAGCTGTAAACAAGTATAAAAGGATGATTAATAAACGACCTTTAAAGAAAACGTTAAAACTGAGTTTTGTGAGGAAATTGATGGGAAATACCAGATAAAGGAGAAAAGAGGAAGAGATTACACTTCCTAGCTTTAAGGAAGAAATTGTCCCTATTTTTCTTAAAAAATAGAGTAGAAATAGAAACCCTCTGTCATTTATATTCCATTGGCTACAGTTGAAAAATGTCACAGTTTTATTTTAAAATGTCAATATTTACTATATTATAAAAATTACATGGCTACACCGTTGAAACATATGATTTTAAAATATGTACATCAATTTTAAAATGCTCACAGAGATTGCATACTTTCTCAATCTTTACAAAAATGTTTGAAAACTATTAATCTAAGTTTATAATTTAGATTCAAATTCAGATAATCATTTATAGACCCCCATTTCTCATGTCAAATTTTCCTCTTGGAGTCCTCTGTATCTTATTCTAAAACTGCAGATCAACTGAAATCCTGTCTCCATAAGCACTCCAGCTGATAACAAGTTCCATTAGGCCTAGTTCTTAATTTAAAAATTCAAAATTCAAGCCTGTCTTTCCAAGTCTCTCTAAAGGTGTATTTGTCAAAGTATCAGATTTATTGTCATGCTTTATAACCTGTAAGCATTAAGACCATATGCTAGTTGGCCTCCATTTGTATTTTTACTCTGATACTCACAAATGCTAAATGAAAATTTGGTTGAAACAATCATAATCTATCAGAAAATTTAAAATTTATTTTCATTAGCTTCTTGACTCCTGTGTAAATATGTCTGCATGCACAAAAATTATTGTGCATGAAAGTACATAGCAGGTTTATTCATAATAATCCAAAACTGGAGATAATCCAGATGTCTTTCAATGCACAAATGGTTAAATAAACCATGGCACAGACCTGGCATGGAATACAATTCAGCAATAAAAAGGAGTGAAATATTGACATACACAACAGCTTGGTGAATCTCCAGGAAATTATTCTGAGTGAAAATTGACAAACTCAAAAGGTTACATAATGTATAATTCCCATTCCCAAAGATACTTTGGAAGAAACAAACATTGTTCCTCCTTATTAATTCCTACCAAGCAATGTATATTTACTTGAGTAAGTCAGGCTTCTTAAGCTACTATTCAGAGAAAAAGGTTCTATTTCTTTTTCAAAATGACTACAAGTGGCCTCATAGGTAGAAAAAGTACTGATGATATCTTCCATTAAAAAAAAAACTGAGGAGAATTCTGCTGCTCAAAGCAGATTGAAATAAATCAGTTAAAGAAACTGAGACAAGAAATTAAAAAAAACAAAAGCGGAAAGGAAGACATGGAGAAAGACCTGAAATATTAGATCCTTAACTCGACCTCAACCTGTACCAGGAAGATACTGAATAATTTTTAACAAACAATTCACTTTTAAAATTCTCTTCTCCACTAAAAGTTTTCATTTCATTATGGTAAAAAAGAAACCAAGATTAAGAATTAGGATTCTAAAATGCAAGTCCCAGCCCTGAGTGATGTGTCAATTTGACCTTAGAATATGTCATTTTTTTCTGTAATAGTCAATTTATATTTATTTTTATAATGTTTTAAAAAAATAAATCTGATAAAGTAATCTGTGTGCTTACTCTGGAAAGTTTTGAAAATATATAATGGTACAAAAAGGAAATACACATCACATACCAATTTAATATATACCTTCCTTTCATTTCTTCTAATGAATGATCCTGTTTTAATGCTTTTTCCACTTCAGATTGTGAGCCTTTTCACAGCTCTTAAATATTCTCTTAAAGTATCCTTTTTATTATATGAATAAATATGCCAATACACAGTTTGTAATGTGTTTACCCTCTCTCGTATTTTGGACATTTAGATGGCTTCCAAATATTTTACTATTCTATATAATAGTCAGATGAAAATCTCCATACATAAATCTTTGAGTTTATGCCTACTTACCTAGGCTATGTTCCATAAAAAAAAAGATTACAGGGTCATAAAGTATGACCTTTCTGACAAGCTCTTGATACGAATTCCCAAATTGCTGAAGCCTCAGTTCATTGGTAAAATGAGAAGCTTGCATTAGATTATTTCAAAGGCGCTTCTCTCAGCTGTAAAATTCTATGACTCTGTGACTTTTTGCCAGCTCACTGTGGACTTCGTGTTAAGAAGTCTGTGATTTATTAATCATATAATGTTCTGTGACAATAATATATCAAAAACAATATTGCATTCTTATTTATCTCTATATTTTATGCAGTAGATTAGAGCTTGATTTGTTATATTCCCAAAGACTGACTTTGATGCAAGGATTCAGGTGTAAATGGTTTATTGAGGAAATAGTCTCAGGAAAAAAACTAGTAAAGGGATGGAAGAAACAAAATAGAAAATGGGAAGAAACCAAGAGTGTCCTTGTTGAAGTCCCAGGCTCAATCTGACATCATGATATCTGCTGGAGGAATCAACAAATTGTGCTGTATGCATTGATTTGTCTTTCTCTCCAACTTCAGTTTTGTCCTAGCTCCAGCTACACTAAACCTTTCACTTCCTCAAATATACTAAATTCCCTCCTGTGTCAGGACCTTTGTATATTTTATGCCATGTGTCTGGGAGGTTCTTCTGCTTTTTGCCTGGCTAATCTCTCTACATCTCAGAAATCAGCACCAGTACTGTTTCTTCTTTTTCCTGATTATCTATTCATAGTAGATGCCCTCTGCCAGGTGACCTTTGTGTATTTACTTCATGATTCTTCTCATATTGTAATGATTTTGTCTACTTGCTTTTTGTTGGTTTTGCTTTTTTAATTTAGATTCTTTTTGTGGTTATAGATTTAGAGTGTACAAGTGCATATTTCTTACACACATTTATTTCTTTGAGTGCATTCATCTTCTGAATAGCGAACATATTGCACTCAATAGGTAATTTTTCAACCCTCAAACTCCGCCTTTTGGAGTCCCCAATATCGATTATTCCACTTTGTATGTCCACATGTACACATTGTTTAGCTCTCACTTATTAATGAGAATGATTTATTTGACTTTCCCAAGTAGCTGGTATTACACGCACACTCCACTATGCCCAGTTAAGTTTCTGAATTATTTCACTTAGGAAAATGGGTCTCCACTTCCACCCATGTTACTGCCAAAGACAATATTTTTTGTGTTTTATTTGGCTAAGTAGTGTTCCACGGTGTCTGTGTGTGTATGTATGCATGGTGTGTGTGTGTGTGTGTGTGTGTGTGTATACATATACCTCATTTTAAAATCCAGTCCTCCATTGATGATCACAAAGATTGATCCATATTTGTGCTATTGTGAGTAGTGCTGCAATAAACATATGAGAGCAGGTATTGTTTTATTTATTTATTTATTTATTTATTTATTTATTTATTTATTTCCCTTTGTCTATACACCCAATAGTGGAATTGCTGGATAGAATGGTAGTTCTATTCTTAGTTCTTTGAGAAATCTCCATACATTTTCTATAAAGATTGTACTAATTCATACTCCCACCAACAGTGTGTAAGCATTCCCTTTTCTCCACACCCTCACCAACATTTGTTTTTTGACATTTTAATAAAAGCCATTCTGACTGGTATAAGATGATATCTTACTGTGATTTTAATTTACATTCCTCTGATGATTAGTGATGTTGAGCATTTATTGATATGTTTTCTTTGGCTACTTGAATGTCTTCTTTTGAAAAATGTTTGTTCATGTCATTTGCCCACTAGGGTTCTTTGTTTCCTTTTTTTTTTTTCTTGTTGAGTTGTTTGAGTTCCTTATAGAGTCTGGATATTAGCCCTTCGTCAGATGCATATATTACAAATATTTTTTTCACATTCTGTAGGTTGTCTGTTTACTTTGTTGTTTTTTTTTGTTGTACAGATTTTTAATTTCAACAAAGACTAATTTGTCTATTTCTATTTTGTGTTGTGCTTGCTTTTGAGAATTTGATGATAATTTTTTTTTGCCTAGGCAAACATACAGAATAGTTATTTCTAGGTTCTCTTCCAGGATTTTTATAGTTTCAGGTTTTCAGTCTTTAGTCCATATTGAGTTAACTTTGTATATGGTGAGAGATATGAGTCCAGTTTCATTCTTCAGCATGTAACTATCCAATTTTCCCAGCACAATTTATTGAATCGGGTGTTATTTTCACCATGTATATTTCATTGAGTTTGTCAAAGATCAGTTGGTTGTAGGTATGTGGCTTTATTTTGGAGTTCTCTATTCAGTTTCATTGATCTATGTGTCTACTTTCATACCACTACCAGGTGCTTTGCTTACTATAGCTTTGTAGTATAATTTGACATCAGGTAATGTGATGCTTTCAGCATCAGGATTGTTTTGTTTTATTTTGTGGCTTAGGATTACATTGGATATTTGGGCTGTTTTGGGTTGCACATAAATTTTAGAATTGTATTTTCTAATTCTGTGAGAAATAATGTTGGCAATTTGGTAGAGATTGCATTAAATCTGTAGCTGATTTCATTTTAGTGACATTGTTTCTTTCATTAATTTCTTTCATCAGTGTTTTGTAATTATTTTTGTAAAATTCTTTCACTTCCTTGGTTAATTGTATTTCTAGGTTAGTTTGTAGCTATTGTAAATGGGATTCTGTTTTTGAATTGGTACTCAGCTAAGTCATTATTGGTGTACAGAAATGCTACTAATTTCTGTACATTAATTTTATATCCTAAAACTTTACTAAATTGATTTACCAAATCTAAGAGATTTTTTGTGGAGTCTTTAGGGTTTTCTAGGTATAGGATTATATCATCCAGGAATAGGGATAATTTGATGTCCTCTTTTCCAATATGGATGCATATTATTTTTTTCTCCTGCCTAATTGCCCTGGCAAGAACTTCCAGAAGTGAAATTTATTAAGTTATAAGACATTTTTCAAAAGAAGGCATACAAAAGGCCAAAACGTATATGAGAAAATGTGCAACATTACTAATCATCAGGGAAATGCAAATCAAAACCGGAGAGAAAAATAATCTCACCCCAATTAGAATGGCTTGTACAAAAAAGACAGACAATACCAGATGTTGGTAAGGATGTGGAAAAGGGGGACACTAATACACTATTGTCGGAAATACACATTAGTACAGCCATCATGAAAAACATTATGGAGATTTT
Organism: Leontopithecus rosalia; assembly: GCA_028533165.1. Lineage (NCBI taxonomy): Eukaryota > Metazoa > Chordata > Mammalia > Primates > Cebidae > Leontopithecus > Leontopithecus rosalia. The sequence continues at coordinate 28,776,788 of CM052650.1, read as the reverse complement.
TGGAAAAATAAAATCTAAAATTAGCACCCCCATTTCATCCAGCAATCCCACTACTGGGTATTATGCAAAGTAAAGGAAATCGACATATCAAAGGAATAACTCCACTCCCATGTTTTTTGAAGCACTTTTCACAATAGCCAAGATATGAAATCAATGTAAGCATCCTGAAATGGATGAATGGATAAAGAAAATACCATATATTTACACAATTGAATATTATTCAACCATAAGAAGAATAAAATCCTGTCATTTGCAGCAACATAAATGGAAACTGGAGGTCATTATATTAAGGTAAACAAACCAGGAACTGAAAGCTAAACAGTGCATGTTCTCATTTATATAGGAGCTAAGAAAGTTGATCTTGTGGATATGGAGCGTGGAATAATGGTTCCCAGAGGCTGGAGAGGCTTGGTGTGTGGAGATAGAAGCTGGTTAATGGATACAAACATATAGATAGAATCTGTAATAAGTTCTAGTGTTTGATAGCACAGTAGGGTGAGAAGAGTCAACAATAATTTACTGTATATTTCCAAATAGCTAGAAGAGAAAATTTGAAATATTTCCAACACAAAGAAATGTTTTGAGGTAATAAATATTTTAATACCTTGATTTGACTATGATACCCCATATATATGTATCTATCAGAATATCACATGTACTTCACATATATGTAAAAATGTTATCTTGCTCTAAAAAGAAGTTATAAGATACAGCACTTTGGGAGATTGGCAATGTCTTATAAGCAAAATGTTAAAAAGAAAATGAATAACAGTTTTGAATGTCTCTTAGTTCAGATTGGTGTGGATGTCCTCACAGTTATGTTCAGAAAATGGAGTTTTGTAAGAAATATCATGGAAGGATTGCCGAGTTCTCCTCAGTGCATCATATAGGAAATGTACAATGTTGATTTGTCCTATGGTTGGTGATGTTAACATTTATTGCTAAATTAAAATAATATTTATAAAGTTTATCTCTGCAAAAATAATAATTATTTTGTACTCATTAACTAACAAGTAATTGATAAATATTTTGTAAAGATATATATCTTTTCCTTCATAAAATTTTTATCCCCCTTTTAATACCCACTGTTACTTGCCTGATACAATTATTACTATGATAATTTCCTAACAGTGAATTCTTAATTGTTTCATTTATTCTATATTTATTGGTATTCCACTGTAAGGCAAAGATTTCCTTATTTTTATTTATTTAGATATTTATTCATTTTCAGTGTATGCTGGTATGATTTTATAAAAACTAATTTTATTCAGTGATATATAATTTTTTATCTTGCTTTATTTTAATGCTCAAATTATTGCAAATTTTATCAATTAGACTCTCTTCAAACTGTTTCCTGTGTCCTCTTGATGTAATTTTTCTGCGAGCAATTTCTTAGATTCTGGTATTCTCTCTATTTCTAGAACCAACCATTTTTCCAGGAGTCTTGGTCCTTGTTGGTGAGGAATAATATTCCCCAGCATTTTTTGCTAGAACTTTGGCTTTCTCAACACACTCTCCTAATAAGCAGATGTTATTATTCTTTGGCTCCCCGAAAAGCCAATAAGCAAAATGCTTTGAGCATCCGATAAAACTGTCACCATGATCTTTGCTCTTGACTGGTCTGCTTTTGCTTTGACTGGACCACTTCACATTTTGGTAGCCGTTGCTTTGATTGTGCTTTTTCTTGAGAATTGTATTAGTAAAGCCATGTCTCATCACCTGTTATAATTATTCAAAGAAATACTTCAAGACCTTGAGTTCATTTGTTTAAAATTTCCATTGAAATCTTTGCTTCAGCCCGTAGCTGAGTCTAACAGTTTTGGTAGCCATCAAGTGGAAACTTTGCTCAACTTTAATTTTTCAGGCAGAGTTATGTAAGCTGAACAAACAGAAATGCCTATGGTATTGACTAATATTATTTTATTTCTTTATTATGGTTTGTGACATAAACCATTTCTCTTCTCCAATTAGGGCACAAACAAGATGAATTTTTTCCTTATAGTTGGATGTGAATAATCTGTTGCTGTGAGTTTCACCTTCAAAATCCTCTGGTTCCCTTCTTAAAATGAATATTCTTTTGTAAATGGCTGATTTTTTTCAGGGTATTGTCCCTACAAACTTTTTGTAAAGCATCAGTGATTTCATCATTCTTTCACCCAAGCTTTACCGTAAATTTGATGTTTCTTCTCGCTTCAATTTTAGCAGAATTTGTGTTGCTCTGAGAGGGGCTATTTTTAAACTCATATCTTATCCTTCTTAGTGCCTCCAACCAGATCCTGTTCTGATATGTTATAACAAGTTAGTATAAGTTTATTTTAATGCCAAAATTATTTTTAAAACCATGCATAGTTTCTTTAATATGTATCTTTCCATGAATTTCGTTTTTATAAATTTAAGTGGTATAAGTGCAGTTTTGTTACATGGATATATTGTGTAGTGGTGAAGTCTGGGTCCCCATGAACTTTGTAAAGACCCCCATATATATACATATGTGTGTATATGTATATTTATTTATTTTATTATATGTTAATTTCTGGGCAATAGACAGAAAGATAATAAATATCTGAAAACCTTGATTTGACTATGACAGCCTGTATGCATGTATCTATCAGAATACATATGTGTATATACGTAATATACATACATTACACACACATATGTGGGGAGAGAGAGAAAGAGAACCAATAGAAATCAACCATTTACAAAAAGATACTCATTGCATAAAGGGACTAAATGATGTTGAAGGTGAATCCCACGATAGACTGTGTACATCCATTTATGGGGAAAAAATGATGGACAAAACTTTTTATACACACACAAACACACACACACACACACACACACACACACAGAGGGAAAGAGAGAGAGAAGCAACAGGAATGTCTGTAGTGTTAGCTATTGTTAGTGCCATTCATCATTTTCCTCTTCCATTGGGGCCCAAACAAGATGAATTTTTAACAAGATGAATAATATACATGTGTATACACACACACACACGTGAACATTTAGGTGGTACAAAAACACACACACTCACACGCACATCTCCAACTATTGATAAATTGATCTAAATTGAATTGGCACATATGTGCACAAATTCAACAATCACAGGTTTATTTTTGTTTTCTCTTTTCCCCCACAAATGTGCCACTTCTTTCTTTTACAATGATAAACTTGCCTTTCTTTATTCTCAATCATTTTCTTTATTTACTCAATTTGCCACTGTATAACTAGTCTCCTAACCAGGAACCCCTGTGCCAAAAAATTCTTTTGCTGCAACCAAGGGAAAAAAAGAGTGAAAGAAAGGAAGAGGAGGAAAGAAAGAAATATTATTTCACATGAGGATATTCTCAATATTAAGTTCATAGTAGGAGCTCAATTATAGTGTTGAATCAATGAATAAATAAAATTGTGTATGTTATGGAAATCTAGTAGTACTCTGTAATGATTCAGTAGAAATCAACTATATTTTTATAACATACACAATAACAGTTTTCTAATTGCTTAGCATGTATCTAGTAGATATTTGTTGAATAGTTAATAGAATTAAAGTTCTGATTACGTGCATATAATGAAATTATTTTAACTACTTCTCCTATTTGATACCATCTTTCCTTATAAAGAGTCAATAGTTTAATACTGAAAGTAATTCTAAGAATTTTATTGAAAACAGTGTATGATTTTGAACATGTAATGGATTGCTCGAATGCCCTGTTAATTATGTAATGAGGCATATTTTAAAGCAAACGAACAAAAAACTAGGGGAATTATAGTCTAAAAAAAACCAAATGTCTAAATAATCAAAGTAAGGAATTGCTATCATGTGGTGAATATTATAAAAAAAATTAAAAAGCAGTACAATGGGCATTTTTAAAATATTTACACTGTACAGTAGATATTAGCATCATTTAAAGATGGAGAAAATGTAGATAGAATTCTAATAATTTGTACAAGGCCATCCAGCAACTGAGGAGTTGATGCAGAATTCAAATTCAGGCAAGTCTTTACAAAGCCTGTGTACTTAACACTCTCTTCAAAATAATAAGAACTTCAGTGCCAAGTCAGACTGTGATAGGTAAGACCTTGTCTACATCTCCGTTCACATTCAAACCCAATGTATTTAAAAGACTCTTCCTCCATGGAAAAAAACCTGGGCAAGGCTGGTAAGGAAGAACATAATTCAAGTTATAAATGTAAATATAGATTCAAAGTTAATTGGAAAACCAGACATAAAGGAGAGTATTCAGATATAAAAAAGGTCATGTATTTCAAACTTGATTAGAAGTGCAAGAAGCTAAATGCTCTTGGCCTAGACGTATTCACTCTTCTCATTTAAACTTGATATCTCATCGATTATGCCTCAGTAAAGCTGAAAAAATGTTATACTTTAACTATAGAAATAATATAAAAATCAGATTGGTATGGTTTTATTTCTGAAAAAAAAAGAAAGAATAAAAGAAAAAGGCAGGAGAGAAAAATAAATCTAATAGATGTATGAGAACTATGATCTATGTACATTGAACTTTCTGTTCAAATGGAGCAAGCCCTTTCCAGCTTCAAGGCCTTTAGATGAGCTGTTTACATACTCCAGGTCAGTTTCTCTGCTCCTGCATGATCAGCTCTTTTTCATCATCTGGTTTCCGGAAAGATCATTTCTATGGCTCGGTCTTCTCTGCAAAACTTAAAAGTACATACCCCAACCTAAGACCTAGTCCCTGTTACTTTATAAATGAAAGTGCAACACAGAAAATTGCCTTGGTTTATTTATTGTGATTACATTCTCATATTCTGTAATGCTCTGTTGTTTTTTCTTTGTTTTGTTTGTTTGTTTTCTTATTTAATGATTCCCCAATTCCAGTCAGCCTTTCTCACGATTAGAAATTATATATTTAGTTATTCAGCACTTAACATGACATCCGAGATAGATAGGCCTTTCTCACCTGATTAGAAATTACATATTTAATTATTCAGCACTTAGCATGATGACTGAGATACTAGATAGATTAGATAGATAGATAGATAGATGATAGACTGACCCAACTCAAACTCAATAGGTAATTATAGAGTGAATAAAATGTCTATAAATTCCTTGCCCTAATAAAGTTTCAAAAGGTGGAAACATTAAATTAAGATTACTAGGCACAGGTATTCCTTTAGGGCTATGGACTCGGTATCATCTTTGACATAATAATACCAATGGAAAACATCTAATCAAATTTTTTAAATCAGTTTTTGAATTCATGTTATCAACTATTTCATCTAGAATGATTTTTTTTCTTTTTTGACATATTTGTCATTTTCATATTTTAACTAAAAATGATATAAGGAAATCATAGACTAAAAGAAAATGAATCCATCTCAGATCATGCCCTCCATAATTTCTCATTTACAAAGGTTTTGACCTCAGCTGACAACTTCATGCTATTATTTTGAGAATTTTTATAAATAAACAATGCCTGCTTTTGGGGTTTAGTATTATAAAGATCCTTAAACATGAATAAAGAATAAAGCTATTAGTGATTTGCTTAATATTAAACAAGATTTTTGGCCTGAAAATCTATATAAGTGGCACACCACTATAAAAATTATAATTTGAGTAAAATTTTTAGAAAACTTAAGAGAATTCTTTCAATTGCTCATTAAAATTTAGAATTTAGGGAGTAATGCCAACAATGGTATGACAGAAAATGAACAAAAATCATGTTTTCTCAAAATTCTATTTAAAATGTGCTAGTACTAATTTTCTTAGGATTCTATGCCAGTTTTATAATTTTCTACAAGGGAAAAAGCTATTAAGAATTAATACAAATTTGAATAATGTGTGTTATAAAAACACTTCCTAGAGAAAATAATGTAAGATCTATAAAGTCTCACTGTGTTACCCATGTAACCCAATAGGCTAGTTATTACCGTCTTTAATAAATTTACTTAGTGATATAAAGATATCACACACTCCACTGACAACTTTTAAATAATTGTCTTCTGGGACTGGCATGATGGCTCATGCCTATAATCCTAACATTTTGGGAGGCCAAGGCGGGTGGATCACTGGAATCAGGAGTTCGAGACCAGCCTGGCCAACATGGCGAACCTCTATTGCTACTAAAAAATATAAATAAATACAAAAATTAGCCAGTCATGGTAGTGCACACCTGTAATCTCAGCTACTTGAGAGGCTGAGGCAGAAGAATCCCTTGAACCTGGGAGGAGGAGGTTGCAATGAGCCAAGATTGAGCCACTATACTCTAGCCTGGGTGACAGAGTGAGATGCTGTTCTAAAAAATATAAATGGATAAATAAATATTTGTCTTCTGAATCAATATTTTTACAAATTGTGATTCCTATTATGAATCTTATATCTATCACTGAGGCAGATTTCAACTGCAAATAATAGAATATCTTGACTTACTAGTCTAAACACTGAGAAAATGTATTATGTCACATTAAAAGAAATTCAGAGCTACATTAATTCAGCAGTTTACTAGCATTAAGCAGGACTCAGGTTTTTTCCTATGTTTCTTTTCACCAACCTCATTTGTTGGCCTTATCCAGAAATGTGTTCCATTCACAGTTACAGAATGGTTACAAATGAATCATGGGCCTGCTTAACTCAAGGCCTCCTATTTGTACAAATCATGTAGGAATGGAGTCTCTACATCCACATCACACTAAATCTGGACCCATACCCACTCCTAAACCAATCACTGGCAAAATACATATGATTTTTAGAATAGACTTACTGCATTTATCCTTGAAAGAGAACAGAATCGCAATCCAATGGGGTAGATGCTTGAAACTATTCAGGGTCCTATATACAAGAAATAATCCAGCAGATTGCTGTTCAATAAGCAACAAACCCTCTGCTTCAGTGACTTACGTAAATGCACACAATAACAAAAAGGAAGTTGATAAATACTGTATTCTGAAAATACCAGTGCAAGAATTTGTTCTAAGTGACAGGGTTACTACAAGGAGAAGTCATTACTTACCAGGCCCCAGTTTTCTACCTTTTACTTTTCATCTCTGGGTTTCTCCAGTGGCTGGCAACAGCATTTTAAGCCACACCCGAGGGAAGTCAAGATTAAACTTCTGTCTTCATTATTATGCAGTATGTATTTGAGTAGTTTTGTTATTCATATATTTTACTGATATTTATGCTCAGTTCATTATGAACTTTTATAGTTGAGAAAACATGATTTACAATATTTACTGTGACTCTGTAATGGTTTTATTATGCAGGCACGGGTAAGGTAATAAAACTATAGCACCCCCTCACCTTGAGAGCTTCTTGCTGTTGCTGAGTCTTTTATTAAATTTTCTGCAGCCGTGGTAGTTAGCTCCAGTGACATGATTCCCCTGTGGAACAAGATTCTGGGGTTTTGTAACTCAGAGCAGATGAAGCGATACACTTTCCCCTTTTCCCATTGCTGGATGTAGTGTTTCTGAAACCAGATCTGATCAGAGGTTATTCATTGCTGAATATCACACACAAGCACTTTTGTCCAAGTACAACAAGAAATCTTTTAACAATTAAGATATGCCTTATTCCAATGGCATTTCAGGAAATGAAATTCACATTTTTGGCAGTGAGCTGTCCTTTTTGGGAGACAGTGTCTTCCAAATTTTCTTGTCTCCCATAAAGATGGTTAACTGCAGGTAAAACTGGATAGCAGCCATTTATCATACTTCTCATCCTGAAAATCTGCTAATGGTTAACATAATCCAGAGGTTTTCATCCCAAATTATTGTCCTCTTTTTTATTCTCAATGTTTCAATGCTAAGTTACCCTCAATAATCATAAACATAAATCTCTAGGAAAGAGAGTACATCAATTGCAATGTTTGAATATTCCATTTTGTATACTTTTTAAACCAATCTCATAACAACATAGTGAACCTGAAAGAAGACATCATGGACACAGATACCTACCTCTCTCTCTCTCTGTCTCTCTCTGTCTCTCTCTGTCTCTCTCTCTCGCTCTCTCTCTCTTTCTCTCTCTCACACACACACGTGTGCATGTATATAGATAGATATGTGTATGAGACATTTTATAGATTAAAGTTCAAAAATTGTAATTTTTTTGTGAGACAGAGTCTCACTGTGATGTCCAGGCTAGATGCAGTGGCATGCTCTCGGCCCCCCACCCAACCCAGGCTCAAGCAATTCTCCTGCTTCAGCCTTTCAAGTAACTGGGATTACAGGAGCTTGCCACCACACCCAGCTAATTTTTTTATTTTTGTTAGAGATGAGGTTTCACCATGTTGACCAGACTGGTCTCAAACTCCTGACCTCAAGTGATTCACCCACCTCAGCCTCCCAAAGGGCTGCTGTAACAAACCAAAAATTGTAAATATTCCGAAACTCCAAGTTCTTGAAGGTCTCCTCTATTTTACAGCAAGATAAAATAGTAAAAGTATGCTCTTTCCATATTGTTTGAATTCTAATCTGCCCTATTTGCTTTGAACTCTGGAGAACATTTTGTTTCTGGTTTTACAAAATATCAAAATCTGGAAAAGAGTATGTCTCTCCCTTTCATCAGCTTTTTTGGTAATGGCTAACAGTGGTTCAGTTGATTTCCATTTATACTGATAAATGAAAATCAGTTGTTGAGTGTGTACTCAGGGCAAGATGTAGTATAAGGTACTCTGAGAAACACTAAAGAATGAGTTAAACCAAGATGTTTATGACACAAGAAGGGAGACTAAAAAATAGACACATACAATTTATTTAAGTATACCAAAGTAGCCTGTAAAAAAGTGATATACGTATTTTGTAAGTTGAAGATTCCCCTCTCTACCACTCACCAGAGGAAGAATTACATGAAACACTTTGTCACTGTTTAATGGATCAAAACATGGTTTTGTTAGCATCAGAAAGAGAGTCCAATAAGTTGCCCCTAAAGCTAGAAAGTGAAGATGATAAGATTGCCCTTTAATAATTAAATCTTTCTATTAACCCAAGGAGAAGAAGGGATTCCCTGAGCAGAGAGACGCCACTAAAATGCTAACATATACCTGAAGGATTTTTTTTTTTTACAGAAGGAAGAAATAAACAGATAGAAATACTTGCCTTCTGTGTTTAATTTAGTAATTGCCTAAGAAAGTGGATATATTGCCCATGGAAATTTGAATATTTCTCATTATATGTCCAGGTCATCAGAGAAAGAGCTATATATACATCACAGGAGAAAATAAATATTTTTTACTACTTATTGACAAGATAGTACCTATGATTAGATGTTTAGACAGCTAACTAAACCTGATCTTATTAAACATTTAACACAATCAATTCCCCTTATTTAGAGTCCTTGCTCAACGTATAGTTTTTAATTCCCATAAAAATTTTCTTTCTGATATAGTGCTCATTATACATTTTTGTGTATTTCCTGTGTCTATGCTCTGGAGTTTTCATAGCAAATAAAAATGCTACCTTTTATTGATTCTTTGTCTTCGCCCTTGAGATTTAAAGATACAAATACTCTGGTCTATGTGATGTTTTATTTCTTGTTATGAACACACATTATTCTGGTGTCTACCTCAGTCTCACTAGATTTTTAGTTAAGTGTTATTCAAACTCGTAGAACCAATATTTCCTTGGATACTGACTAAATTGTATTTGGACTTTTTTTAAACCACACTCCCCCAGTGTTTCCTAGGACCTAAAGATGGCCTTTGCACATGCACTTCCTCTGCTGATCTTTTCAATTAGCAAGCCCTCCAAATTTCTGATTATTTGACTCTACCACTTTTCACTCACATCAATTACAAATGGGCATATCTCATTGCTAAACGTGATTTAGCAAGTGACTTAGTTACATCAATGGAAATATTAAAGAAAAAAATCCCTTCAGTGCATTCCTGCTGTAAATATCTGTAGGATATACCCTACTAGGATATTTGTATATCTGTATTTATTGCAACATATTTGTTTAGCATTTATGCCAAAATTATACATAATTTATATTTATAATCATCAAGAATTTGATTAACTGAAAGTTAATTTAGACAAAATTATTTGTAGATATTAAACAGAATAAGAGGATTTAAAAAACACATTTTCTTCAGGGTTAATGCAATATTTTTAAAGAGTTTTTCTTTTATTTTTATTCTTATGTGAAGTAGAAAATATTGAATACTAATATGCACAGTAAAAATTGGAAAAAAAAAGCATTTGCTTAGTGAAACAGAACAAACAAAACAAAGATTACAAAAATAAGAGAAGTCAACACAGGAGGAACATAGCATAGTAAAAGAGAAAAAGACTAAACATTTTATTGGAAGACAGGCTTGGACTTGATTTAATCATGGCTCAGTCCTCCCATGAAAAATTTATTTTGTTTGGGAAATTTATGTAAGTTTTCTAAATCTCATTTTCCTTATAGATAAAATAGAAATAATAGCACCTACCTTATTTTATTGTCATGGTAATCAAGTTAAATGTGAGATTTGCAAACTGCCTTGTAAAATGTCTGCCATTTAGTAAAATTCAATTAATTGTAGATATCAATATTTTAAATACTTATGTGTTTATAAAAGCTCCCAATAGTGTAAATACTTTTGCAAGGAATTGTTCCAATTTTCTACCTAACTTACTACTGACTGAGGTATAGTGTTACAGATTTTGAGTTTAAGAATCTCTGGTGTCTGAGACAGGAAATTATAGGGGGTTTGAGGGATTTGAGGCTGATCAAAGAAAAGATATAACCACAATAGGCAATAACACACAATGAGTATTCATGGGTGGTACTTGGACAGGACTGCATGAGATAGGAAGACCCTTAGAGCATAATAGTAGCTGGATGCTTAGGCCAGGAGCCACTATCAGGAGAGGAGGGTAAGGGAAATGCCAGGAGGGGAATGGAAGTGGGTACTTACCTGTCTAGGTGATGTTGCTCAGCAGTACATCTGAGAGTCTTTGGGTCAAAAAACTCTGAAGGATTATAGCAGCTTGGGCCCTTATATAGTTTTAAGGTCCTTATTATCAATTGGTAATGTTTGTTAGATAAGGTTTTACAAGTGGTATAAAACAAACAAGTTCTAAATGGCTATGATCTTCTCATTTGGGTTATTTTTTAAAATAGATATGTAAAAATTTGAGTTTGATGCTGGCAATTTTTTTTCAAGCAAATAAGCCTCAAACTATAGTGAAGAAATAAAGCACTTCGGGGTCAATACACAGAGGCTGTCTTTGGCTCATTTATACAATATAAACATAATTTTACGTTATGAATGTGAATTGGAGTGTCTGTAAGTTATCTACTGAAACTATTATGATTTCAGGCAAAGTTACCCAAGTTTTTAATGTCTAACTGAAATATAAAATGCCCACAGGAAGTTAGATATTTTGGTAGATTCATTAATTTAGAAAAAGCTCATGGAATTTTAATGGCAACAAAAGTTTATGTTTCCTAAAGTAATAATATTTCATAGGAAGTAATACGAACAATGTCATAAAGTAATGCCTTTTAGAGATGCTCATACCCTAATCCCCATAACCTGTGACTATATTACCTTACATGGAAAAAGATCATTTGCAGAAGTGATGAAGTTAAGGATCTTGAGACAGGAAGTTACCTCTACATTATCCAGATTATAAGCATATTTATAAAGGAAAAAGAGAAGTGGGAGAGTCAGAATCAAAGATGTGACAGGAGAAGTAAAGGTCAGAGAGTGAGAGAGAGAGATGATGATTGAATACTGAGGCTGAAGAAGGGACAATATGCTAAAGCATGCAGCCTGTAGAAACTGTAAAAGGCATGGAAATAGATTATCCCTGAGAGTACCCAGAAGGAACACAGCTCTGCCAGCATCGTGATTTAAGCCCGTAAGACCTGTTTTGGTCTTCCAACATCCAGAACCTTAAGATAGTAAATTTGTGTTTTAAACCATTAAGTTTCTGGTAATTTGTCATAGTAGCAATAGGAAATGAATATACAGTGTTTAGTTTTAAAATAAATGATAGAATTTATTCTAAAGCTGTGACTTTCAATAAGTCTATTAAAATAGTGTAATGACTTCGGTTTTAATAGAATATTCTTGCTTGTTGAATTGATTATGAAAGTATGTTGGAAAACAAGCTAACATATTGTTAGACTTAAACAGCTTCAAAGAAATTCTCTGAATAACAATATGAGGATGATGTTATAAATTGAATTGTTGAAGCTTCCCTAATATGACTGTATTTGGAAGAAGACCCTTCAAGAAGGTAATTAAAGCTAAATGAAGACATAAGTGTAGGTCTCTAATTTGATAGGACTGGTGTCTTTGTAATAACAGAAAAATAGAAGAGACACCAGACTCCCCCATCACCCACAATACACACCATCTAAGGACATAGAAGACACCACCTGCAAGCCGAGCAGAGAGCTTTCACCAGACTCCAGTTGTGCTGGCACCTTGATCTTGTACTTCCAGCCTCCAGAATTGTGAGAAAATTAATTTCTATTGTTTAATCCACCCAGTCTGTGGTAATTTGTTATGACAGCTAAGCAGACTCACACAGTCTCCAAGGAAACTAATGAGTGAATAATCTTCCAATATTAAGCTGAGTCATAATCTTCTAATTTTAGACAGATTCATAATATTGTTTTTTGAACAAGAAATTTATGGTGGCCTTGCCAGGTTTCAGAATGAATACACTATACTCTGGTTTCTCTTCATATCATATAAATCTTTTATCTTTTACTGAATAAATATACTCTAAAAATATATAAAATAAAAATTATGAAAATATTATCCTAAAATTGTGACTCCTCAAATTCATCATAATTTAAAATCAATAGAGATTTAATCTCATAATAACCTTCATTATCATTACCCAGTATTTATAACTTAATGACCATGTTTCTAAAGACCACTTTTTCAAAAATATTTTCATATCAATTGATTTTTTTATATCCTTCATCACTATTTCTAATTATCCTTTTTTAACTTTCTCAGTGTCTGTCTGCCTTATCATAATGACAGCATGAGGGGAAAGACTTTGTCTTGTTCTCAACTAGATCTCAGAAGCTCAAAGTCAGTGTTACACAGAGTATGAGCTCAATAAATATTTACTGAAAAATAATATGAAAATTAATGTCTCAGTTCATAAAAAAATTTAAATCTCATTTCTTCTTTAATATCTACTATTTATAATAATGTGGATTTTTAAAAGAATTTTCTAATATATTGAGTTTTTATCATTATCAGAAACATGGTTGAGATGAGATAGAATAAGTTTCAGATTCTGGAAATCAATTAATACACAGACCTATTTATTGCAATAGGTCTTTTGTGAAGGTGTAAATCTCAGAAAGCAGAAATTACAGAATCAAGTGAAGTTGGCAGATGGGTTGTAGTCATTAAGGAGCTGGATCAAGATATATGTATTAGTCAATTTTTACACTGCTATAAAGAAATAGCTGAGACTGGGTAAAATTTATAAGGAAAAGACATTTAATTGACTCACAGCTCCACATGGTTGGGGAGACCTCAGGAAACTTACAATTGTGGTAGAAGGCAAAGGGGAAGCAAGGACCTTCTTTACCTGATGGCAAGAGACAGAAGCAAGCAAAGGAGGACAAACTTCCACTTATAAAATCATCAGATATAGTGAGAAGCCACTATCACTAGAATAGCATGATGGGAAACTGCTTCCCTGATCCAGTCAACTCCCACCAAGTCTCTCCCTCAACACCTGGGGATTACAATTCAAGATGAGATTTGGGTAGGGACACAAAGCCTCATCATATCAAAATAGATAAACCAAAGGAGGTTAAAACAGTAGAAATAACAATGATTTTAAAAAGTATTGAATGCTATTGTCCAAATATTTACAAGGTCTGTTGCATGTGTAAGGTATAATATTTGTAAATGTTAAACCACAAGCTTTCTTTGTATATATTTGTTGTTGTTCTGAAGCCCTTGTCTATTAGTTGTCATTTACGGCTTTCTATTTAGAACAGATATAACCTAGAATAAATAAATGAAATAAAATTCTTCTGAGTATTTTTTTCCAACTTACAGTAAGTGAAATAGCCTAAAACCAAAGCCCTGTTCAACCTGCAAGAACTTAGTATTGAAGAGATATGTATCAGCTTATATCAGGGAGAGGAAGTATCAAATTAGATAAAGAGCATTGAGTTTTTACTTCACTTAAGCCATAAAGTGAAGAATGCAGAATAGGGCAAAAGAGCCATGAAGGAGGTAAAATATTTTTCTGATGAGAAAGTGGAGACTTTGAGAAGAGGTAAAAAGTGAAAAAGAATGAAGGAAGTTAGATCCTACTGTGAGACTTACTTGGAATTTGCTTTCTGATTTCCCTTAGGGCCAACATTCTGCAGGGATGAGAAGAGAATTCCAGGAAGGTAGACAAATTCCACTGCAGGAGACCTTCTTGTATAAACTCTGTGATTAAATTGATTCACTAGCAGATCTCTCTATGAACCCCTACATATCACAACCTACCTAGCAATATATGCCACCTAATTGAGCTTTAATGTTAAACCTTTGAAATGTGAACTAAATCTAAAAACTGAGGTGAATCATCTGTATAAAAATGCTTCATATTCACAGACTGGGAAACATACTAGCACTGTGTAAGTACTTATATCTCCATGACACTTCAGTGAATGTCACTGAAAAATAATTTATTCACTTACAAATAAAGCTATGTGACATGATACATCCTCTGAAATGTATTCAATATTTTTTCTTAAAAAAAATTTTAGCTGGATTCTGTCTAGCAGTGAGTGAGCCATTGTGCAGGTCTGCAGGAGTCTTTCCTCTTATTGATGGCTCATGGCATATAGATCATGAGTAGAAATGATATGGTGATATAATTATGGTTTGATAGAAGGTAGGAGTTAGCCTAGAGGCAGTACATAGTATGGATGGGGTTCCCAATTTCAATTTCTCATATGCTCCTGTAATGGTTACAGAAGAGTTGGAATAGTTGATGGAGAGAAGAATTTAGGGTAGGTATGATTCAAAGTAGGTGAATCCCATAATCAGAAGCCAAGCTAGAGAGCAGAGATATTTGTAGTCAACCCAGTGAGAGAGGAAATTCATGAGAAGCAGGCATACAGTGGATAGAGGCAAATATACAATGACAAATCAAATAAATCATCCCAGCAGAAATCAACAAAGAAGAGAGATGCAATGAAGATCAGACCCTTCCCTCTCAAACTCTTGAAGTCATTCCAATCTCCACCCCTTCACATCTATCGCATGAATGGTAGAAGAAAGAGGAAGATGGAGAAAAGGTGGACAGACTGTTTAAGTAAGAGGATATTTTTAATACTGTTTCATTTTGAATGAATTTATTGTCTTTTTTTTTGAGATGCAGTTTCACTCTGTCTCTCAGGCTGAACTGGAGTGGAGTGATCTCAGCTCACCACACCCTTTGCATCCTGGTTTCAAGCAATTATCCTAACTCAGCCTCCCAGGTAGCTGGGATTACAGGCATGTGCTACCGTGTCTGGCTAATTTTTGTATTTTTAATAGAGATTGGGGTTTCACCATGTTAGCCAGGCTGATTTCAAACTCCTGACCTCATGATTTACCCACCTCAACCTCCTAAAGTGCTGGTATCACAGGCATGAGCCACCATGCCTGGCCTGGTTTATTTTCATATTGTCTGTGACTAAACATCTTTAAAAAACTAAATTTCAAACTAGAATAGCTGAAGTCCTTTTAGTGGACTGAGATTAGTTTCTACAGGTGGGCTCTGGGTAGCAGCCTTAATAATCTCTCTATATGTTTCTAATGTGTCAGTAGAATTGAAAAATCATTAGGGTTGAAAACCAATGATATTTCCAGGGTTTAATTCCAGGAACAACAAAAATATTTCAATGATTGATCTCACTATATCTTAATTTCCTTGTAAATATCGTCCTTCTTTCCCATCTCCTTCCTCCTTTCCCTCCTTTCCTTTCTTCCTTCCTTTCACCTCTTTACTCTTCCTTTTTTCTCTCCCTCCTTTCTGTCTACTTCCTTACTGAAGTTATATATAGGGTGAAATGAACACAAGAGATCAGAATATTATAGACTCTTCAAAAAGACACTCACTGCACCATTGATCCCAGGATGTTGGAGGAAATGTTGGGAAACAAGGACAAGTAAAAATCCAACTGTATCTATCCTTTCTCCCTTCTCCTATCTGAATGGGCTTCTATTTACATTTCCTGTTGAATGAGAACTTAATCTTTGGTTAAGTTCTCCCACTACCTGCTGTTTATAGTCAATTTTTATTATTTGAATCCAGGCAAAAATCCAAAGAACATAAGTAGTTTGACATTTTAAAAATAAAACATATTTTGGCTGGGCACTTTGGCTCACACTTGTAATTTCAGTACGTTAATCGAGGTGGGTGGATCGTCTGAAGTCAGGAGTTCAAGACCAGCCTGACCAATATGGTGAAACCCCGTTTCTACTAAAAATAGAAAAATTAGCTGGGCGTGGTGGCACACCTGTAGTCCTAACTAGTTGGGAGGCTGAGGCAGGAGAATCGTTTCAACCTGGGAGGCAGATTTTGTAGTGAGCCAAGATAGTGCCATTGCACTCCACCCTGGGCAACAGAGAGAGACCCCATCTCAAAAAAATAAATAAATAAAAATAAATAAATAAAATATTTTTCATCTCCACAATGTCTAGATTTCTGATGTGTTGTCTCAATCTAGACTCTAAAATTTAGCCATATGTCTCAAAGAAGATGTGGTCAACTTATTCTCAATGGCATTGCCTTGGAGTTTAACCTTAACAATAGAAAACTACAAAAAAAACCTTCTAAATGGCTGACTGAAATATAAATTGCTTTAATATTTCCAAATATTCTCACTGTACCGTTATTTGATATCCATGCCTAGATTTCCTTAAATGCAAAAGGAGACAAAAGGGAAGTCCCATCAGGTAATTTTCATTAATTAATTAACTAATTAATGAAGTTTGTTACAAGTTTAAAAAGTACTTGGCATATGGTAAGCTTTCAACAAAGGTTATTTCATCATTGGCATCATTTTGTAAACACTGAAAATTTACCATAGATGTACATGTAAATCAATTTCACCACAATTATTGAAAACACACAAAATTTCATGAATTGATAGAATGAATTATTCCTCCTGAATAACAAAAATAACATTTTTTAAAAAAATTTACACGAACAAGGTTTTTTTTGATGGCTTGATGTGGATAGATAAAAAAGGCAAAATTTGATGACCTACCTTTGATTGTTTATGTATGCACTCTTTTACATGATCTGATACAATATTTTAAATACGGTTTCATTTTATTCTTTTTCTCCTTTCCTTTTTCCTTTCTACTACATCTAAACAAATAGCTGAAGTCAGGTCAATCAAGAATTGGAAAAAATAAATAAAAACTCTATCTGTATTGGATAATCTTCAAAGACCATGTAAAAACCACACTGGCAGAGGATTTCTGATCCTGGAATACCCATGTTCTGCAGCTCTGACTGTTAATAGTTTTCATAAAAAATAACCTATTCAAACTTTGAAATAATAACTCACACATGGAAATTTAAATAAAAATATTAATATAATACAATTACCAAATTTTACTATGTATGGTTAAATAACAAATTTACTAGTAAATATTTGTTGAAAATAAAATCAGATATGTAGCTTGACCGAAGTAAAATATAGAATACTTTAATTAATGAAACCTGAAGAACATTATACTTGTGTTGACAAGTATCAGTTCAAAAGTCTACAGTGTACTTAAATAATGAAGATAGTTTGAATATAAAGTAAGCCATTCTAGCCATTAGCTTAGAACATGACTTCCTACTCTGATATATCATCCTTCTAAATATGTAAAATATGTAAGAAAATTAAATTTAAATAATCAAATATTCATTTATTTCCAGAATATGTCACTCTCTATATAAGGGTTTTAACCAGGACTACTGTTTTTTTTTCAAGCCTGTTATTTAAAGTATAGAAAATTATCACACACAACTACTGTTGACTGTGTATTTGCATTACAAATCAGATAAATATTTCCTTGCAATATGTCTGATATGGCCAAAATATTTTCTACATACTGAATATATGTTCTCCCACATTTCCCAATCTAGTTGCAGTTACTTCAGACTGTGTAATAGTACTGGACAATGAATTGAAAGCATTGGTTACACTCCAGAACTGTCTTCCCCTCCACAGTGTTTATGAAAGATGTACATTCATTGGGATAAACAAAATACAAGATAATAGTAGTCTAGCTATCTAAGATGCCAGATGCAGTAGCCACCTGAGGGAGCCAGTAGCCCCATTTATAACTTCACAGTGCCTAATCTATCCTGCCTAATACTGGTGGGGTCACTGGGATATCTTCACCAATACCTATAAATAATTGTTGATATTGATTGTTTTCTTAATGCCCAACACTAAGCTAACAACATTTTTACTACAGCAACCCTTAGAGTAGGTATCAAAATAAATAGTTTTGAAAATCATAGGAGAGGCATAATTTTATCTCGACCCTCTTAGGATTTTTCAGCTAATCTTGAGAATTAGACTAGCATATGATAGATTAACAGAAGAAAAATCTGAAATTTTATTTAATATAAGTGTTACATAACATGGGATCTCTCAAAAAGAAATGAAGACCCCAAGAAACAGAGCTAAACACTTATGTACTGAGTTGGACCAAGCGTCAGACAGTGTTAAGCGTGGCAAAGAAAGGGGTGTGGGGACTACAGCAGCTCATTGTAAAGAAATGACTAGGAATCTAAAGGTTATTTGAACAACGTTTGCCTATACAAATTTCTCTGGGTTTTGACTGCCCTTCTCATAATAAGAATGTATTTCTTCCTCAAGGTACAGAAAAGACATCTCTTCTATGTGGGAGTTTTATTTCTTCATTTTAGAGTCAAAGTGCCCATTTTCTGCATCTGCTATTTTTTTAAGTTTATTCAATTCAAAACAATTAACATGCCAGAGTGGCATATTTAGGGTGGTATGTTCTGAACTCCCTGAACTCCACAACAGTCCACGGTGCAGCAATAAATGAAGAAGGAGTGACTACAAAGTTGAGAAAAGGTGCATCTCGATGGCGTTTGGATATCCCATTCCTTCACAGGTATTTTTTAAACTGATGCATTTTGATTCAACAGTTTTTTTGGGTCATATCCTAGTTCTTACAAAACTTAGTTTTTTTAATTAATTATTTTTATTTACAAGAATCTTTTCAGTAACAGATATTTATTTTTTCTTTTTGTTTGTTTTGTTTGTTTTTTGGAGACAGAGAAAAAAGGGAAATAGTAATAATAATAATAATAAATGAATAATATAAAAGACAAATAAATGAGATTTTGCAAACCAGGCACCAGGGCCCTAAAAGTGATCTTTCTAAAAAGTTGCTCCCTCCCACCAGATTCCCAGTATTGGCTATGGGCTAAATGATAACTCACTAATATATTTTTCAAACAATGCATTATACATATAATACTAGGTGTTCACACCTGTGCCAAACCCTATGCACTATTTGTGACGAGGCAGGCATCACAGAAATTTCTTTTAAAAAAAAAAAAACAACTTTCTTTCTAGAGAAACATCATTTAGCCAAAGGCTACAAGAACCACCTTAAAATGGACTTTAGTATTAAATGGAAACTTGGCTTCACAGCCCATTAACTCATAAAGACAAGGTGATTGAGCTAGGAAGTGTCTCATTTAATTTTTAAACTTTAAAATAATTTGAAAACAGATGTCTTATGCATTTGATTCTCTTTCACTCATTTGTAAGAGTAGAGTTTATTACATGTTAAACTTGGCAAATGCCAGTGTTTGTGATAGCATCAAACTCTGGTCTATTAAAATATATCTGTTCTATGGGCACCACCTACTGAGACCTTCTGTCTTCATTCTGGATGAGATTAATGGTGTGGCCGTGGGATACAAAGGTTACACACCTTCTTGTTTTACCTCCAGAAACAGTGATAAAATGTGTATAGAACCCCCACTGGCAAGAAAACATGTTTTTAATCACTGTATACATTCTTTCACTCGCATATGACTCACTCTAGCTGAATATCAAAGTGCCTCTAGTCCAAACAAAAATAATTCCAGCAGGTGTTCATTTCTTCTCTGACACATTTTATCTCACTTTAGGGACTATGGACACCAATGCTGTGCACCACAGACTGTGTTGCAAAAAAACAAAAAAACCCACCACAGTGATGACAAAATTATTTAAACGAATCCTTACTAGGGAAAATATTCCACTTCTGGGTTACACCGTACTTGACATATCACAGAATGTATTTCTTTGTCTAGAAGGTCAGCAAAGACATGTGTACAGTATTATGAGAATCCCAGTAGAAATAGTTACGAATGGAACACAGGATAGATTTATATCTCAATTTCTTTTTGCATTTTGCCAATGATGTGTGTAGCAATATACTTTCCACTATTAAATATACCTTACCATTATCTTTTTAATGCATATAGCTCCTGACGATTTACATGATCTTTTCAACAAAATCCATGGAAAAAGTAATATAGAAACCTAATTTATCCTAGTTAATTGAATATTAACCCAATGACAAGTGTTGGTAGTCAAGTGGTTTTTTATGCCTTAAGGCCATACAATTTCATGATTTATCCATTTCCTTGCCCAAACTTTATTTATATTAATAATATGAGACAATTTCCATCAGAAAACAGAATCTCCTGAGCAAGACAAAGAGAAAATAGTGAGAACATCGATTAATGAGACAGGGGAAGGATGCTGTCAGCATCATTTGAGGTCAGTCAGAATTACCTGTCTACCTCACAATTACACCAATCAATAAGTTCCAGTTAAAACTTAACAACAGTAGCACTTTTGAATATTTACGTATGTAACAGAATGTTAAGAGTAACATTTTCCTGTTATCTCAGATGTTTGCAGAGGATTCAAAATAGGAGACAATGTATAATGTCCTACATTCTCAATTAAGTTTCCAATCTACCTACCCAGACTTGCTAAAAGATAGGGTAACTCATTCAGACTGCACTTACCTCGAACCCTAAGACTATATGTGAGAAGAAAAGCATTCCTTGGAATTTGAAAAGTCCAGAGATAAGGAAAGACTTGGTATATTCTGGGTTTCCCTCATTACCTTCTGTCCACAGAGAGGAGAGGGCACTTCCCTCTCATTTTAATCCAGGTGATGGGTACTGAAAAAAAATTGGAGAATTTTACATAGTTCCCTGGAGATAGATAAACGTACATGTAGGTTTCTAATTTTCACCTTCCTGGAATAATTAAGAACTAGAGATTTTGGCTGGAACATCCTCTGCCTGTTGGCTAAGTGAGAAGAAAATAAACCTTAAGTTTGTCTTATGCTTTCAAGTGTTTGGTGGGATAAGGGCAGGGATATGGGTGGATTCTAAAAAAGGAAGCCAGATGGAAGGCCCTGAGAGGTCCCTTCCCACTAGGACAAAAGAACAGCACAAGGACACGAAAGGAACACAATGGAGAAGTAATGCACTAGAAGCCAAGGGGACGAGTGGAAAGCGATGAGTGGCCAGCAGCTGTGTATTTCTACATCAGCGAAACTTTTCATAGTAGAGCCCCTTGGGTGGTTTCCAAACAACCCAGAAAAGAACCCCACTAGAAAATAAATTAAGCTTTTAAATCTGCTTAACTAGAATCCACTACACAAGGATTTTCTGTTTCCTTTCCAACTTTAACTTTAGATTCAGGGAGTACATGTGCCGTTTGTTACATGGGTAAATTACATGTCGCAGGGGTTTGGTGTACAGCTTATTTCATCCCCCAAGTAAGGAGGTAGATTTTCAATCCTCACTCTCCTTCCACATTCCACCCTCAAATAGGCCCTGGTGTCTCCTGTTCCCATCTTCATGTCCATGTGTATTCAATCTTTAGCTCCCATTTCTAAGTGAGAAAGTACAGTATTTGGTTTTTGTTGTTGTTATTGTTCTTGCATTAATTCACTTAGGATAATGGCCTCCAGCTCTATCCATGTGGCAGCAAAGGACAAAATTTAATTCTTTTTTTATGGCTGCCTAGTATTTTGTGGTATATATGTGCCACATTTCCTTTATCTAGTCTGCCATAGATGGGCATTTAGGTTGATCCCATGTCTTTGCTATCATGAACAGTGCTGCAGTGAACACACACATCCATATGTCTTTATAATAGAACAATTTACACTCCTTTGGGTATATACCCAGTCATGAGACTGCTGGATCAAATAGTAGCTCTCTTTTAAGTTCTCGGAAAAATCTTCAAACTGCTTTCCACAACAGGAGAACTAATTCACATTCCCATCAGCAGTATGTAAGCATTTCCTTTTCTCCACAACCTCACCATCATATTTGACTTTTTAGTAATAGTCACTCTACCAATTTCAAGATTCTTATGAAACCAGTGAGCATCTGCAATTTGTTCTTTCTGCAGCTCCAGTGATGGAGGAGCCCAATAAAGCTTAATGAGTTGGGGGCGGACGCGGTTGCTCATGCCTATTATCCCAGCATTTAGGAAGCAGATCACAAGGTCAGGAGATCAAGACTATCCTGCCTAACACGGTGAAACTCCATCTTTACTAAAAACACAAAAAAAATAGCCAGTGGTGTGTGCCTGTAATCCCAGCTACTCGGGAGGCTGAGGCAAGATAATCACTTGAACCTGGGAGGCATAGGTTGCAGTAAACTGAGAGCCTACCACTGCACTCCAGCCTCAGCAACAATCTTTAAATGTCATGACACTTTTAAGAAAGTGAACCGCATAATTTGATACTAGTCCTGGCTACAAAAAAAGAGGCTTTCATATATTTATTTTTCCACTGAATATTTACTAAGTACTTCTTAGATGCCCAGCAGTATTCTCAATGGTGGAATAAAACAGTCAACAAGCAGAGAGAGTTGCTGTTAGCATGGGACTTCCATTTATTCGGAAAAGACAGAAACAAGTCAAATGACAAAATAAACAAGACTACTTCAGTTAATGTTAGCGGAAAAAGTAAGCAGGGTAAAGGGAATCTAGAGTGATTAAGATCACCACGACATTCTAGTGTCAAACTGCCTCTCTAAAGAAGTGAGAAAGGAAAGTATACTCTACTGCTATTCCAATCACAATGTTCCTAAGAGAACATAAACAATGTCTCCAACAAACACAGTGGAGGCCAACAATACATGCCCCTAACAGGAAATAGACATGCCACACCTAAATACAAAAATGAGTGCATTCCCTTCTTTTAAGGTAGTTGCTTGCTTCTTTCTTATTCTTTCTTTCTTAGTAGTTGCTTCTTTCTTTCTTTTTCTTTTTCTTTCTCTTTCTTTCTTTTTCATTCCTTTCTTTCTTTTCTTCCTTTTCCTTTCTTTCTCTTTTTTCTTTCTTTCCTTCCTTTTTTCTTTCTTTCTCTTTCTTTCCTTCCTTCTTTCTCTTTCCTTCTTTCTCTCTTTCTTTCTCTTTCTTCTTTCTCTCTCTCTTTCTTTCTTTCTTTCTTTCTTTCTTTCTTTTTTCTTTTCTTTCCTTTCTTCCTCTGTTGTTCAGGCTGAAGTGCAATGGCACAATCTCAGGTCACTGCAAGCTATGTCTCCCAGATTCAAGTAATTCTTCTGCCTCAGCCTCCCGAGTAGCTGGGACTGCAAGCACCCACCACCACGACTAGCTAATTTTTGTTTTTTACTAGAGACAGGGTTTCACCATGTTGGCCAGGCTCTTCTTGAACTCCTGACCCCAGGTGACCTGCCTGCCTCAACCTCCCAAAGTGCTGGATTTAGTACCTGCTGCTTTCTTAACAGTGACACACCTTGCTTTGTCTCATTCTTCCTTTCTGCCATAGAAAATTATTGAGACTTCTACAATACAGCCAGAAGGTCTGTGTTCCTGAGTCTTAGTTAAGGAGGAAAAGAAGCGTAGGATATAGTATCAGAAAGGTCGTCAGATTAGGTAGGAGCATAAAGTGATTGAAATTTATTTGATGTGGATTGCAAGTCCTCTGGAAGATTTTAAGCAGGGGAGTAAAACGATCTAACTGGAAAAAATTACTCCCATTGCTATGTGCAAAATACGTTAATGGGGTGGGTTATGGGAGTGAGGGCAATAATGGAAGCAGTATAACCAATTAAGGGGCAACTTTCAGTTGTCTGTGTAAGAGCTAATGGTGGTTATAATTAGTCTTAGAAGAAATAGTTGAGTTATGGGTATATTTTAAAGGTACAGCCAATAGGAGTTTTGGAAGCATTTGATATAAAAGTAAAGAAAAGTGAAAAATTCAGAAAAAAAAATTGGATTTTGGCCCGAACAATTGCATTATGAGTGATGCTATTGGCAGTACTGGGAAAACGTGGGACAACTAAGTTTACAGGGAAAATAAAGATATATCTTTTGATAAAATTTAAGTAAATATGTTGAGCAGAGAGCTAGATATTAATCAACATGAAAGAGATATGTATGTTGATGTCTGGAATCAATCAGCCTAGGAGAGGTATAAAAGTTTGTAGAATTTGCTTAAGAAATTTGCTTACTGTGTTCAGAAGAAGGAGAACAGAAGAGATATAGAAAATGATGAAACAAAAGAAAAATATGGAGAATAAAACAGAGGATAAAGAAGAAAAACAAGTAGGATACGAAGAAAGAGAGAAAAATTTTCTAAGAATGAGAAGTAGAGTCATCTGACCTGAATATCCTCAGGAAAGATTATAACTTGTATATTATTATGAAGTGGTACAAGGCAAGTTACCTGAAGTTGGAAGGAACATTGTAACAGCAGATGTGGATGAGAGTAGCTCATTGCCCTCATGAGATGTTTACATGTATATATTTTATGTTGTCCTACATGGCTCAGTTTGACTGAGGACACTTTTCTACATTAGACTAGCATAATTCTTGGGTGAAATTTACATTGTGCTCAAATTGTTTCCTAACAGATAAACTGCATTGGAAAAACTGTTTCCAAAATAAGCATTAACAGCAGGACTAATTATGTTTAAAACAAAACCAAGTGGCTAGATATCAATGATAGTAATAATCTTCATAATTGTTATTACTATCATTATGAACATATGGCACTTATTATATGCCAGGCACTCTTGTAATTTTTTTGCATATTAGTTCACTTAATCTTCACCAAAAGGACAAGGGAGAAAAATATTTCAGGAAGAAAGAAGTGGACAAAAAATTAACCATTGGATTTTGTGTGATGGAGCTTTTTGTAACTACGACAGAAGTGGTTTCAGAGAAATTAAGTTAAGATCCCTTTGGGAAAACACTTGTCTAATTCTAACTGTAATCTTCGAGAATAGAAATACACACTTCTTTCAATGAATGTTGTCACATATACAGTATGCCTTAACTGTTGGAGTAGTTTTACTACCAGATAGAGGATAAGGTAAATATTCTGAGCACTGAGAACTATCAATCATCCCTGAATCTTGCCTATCATGGATATTAAAATTTGACTTATTCAACTCCAATACTCCGGGTTCTAAGGTAGGGGAGATAAACAGATAATAGATAGGGAGCTAGACAGATAGAGAGACCTAGAAGATAGATAGACGACAGATGGATAGATAAATAGATATATAGATTGATAATAGATATATCTGTGTGTGTTCCATATTTTATTTAAACATGGATTCCATATAGGATTGAATTTATGAAATTAATACATTAACTTATAAATTAAAAATTTATAAATTAGGTAGAATCTGGATTTTCAATAACTTCTGCTGTTTTTCTCTAATAAGCTGGATGTTGTGATAGGTTGTGATATGGTTTGGCTGTGTCTCCAACCAAATCTCACCTTGAATTGTAATCCCCACAGGTCTAGGGAGGAACCTGTAATCCCCACTAGTTGAGGGAGTGAAGTGATTGGATCATGTGGGCAGTTTCCCTCTTGCTGTTCTCATGATAGTGAGTGGCTTCTCATGATATCTGATGGCTTTATAAGTGTTTGAAAGTTTCTCTTTCATTCTTCTCTCTCCTGCCATCATGTGAAGAAGAACCATGCTTTCCCTTCACCTTCCTTCATGATTGTAAGTTTCATGAGGCCTCTCCAGCCATGTGGAACTGTGAGTCAATTAAATCTTTCCTTCACAAATTACCCAGTCTCGGGTAGTATCTTATTTATTTTTTATTTGACTTTAAGCTCTGAGATACATGTGCAGAATGTGCAGATTTGTTACATAGATACAAATGTGCCATGGTGGTTTGCTGCATCTTTCAACTCATCACCTAGGTTTTAAGCCCCACATGCATTAGCTATTTGTCCTAATGATCTCCTTCCCTTGCCCGCCAACCCCTGATAGTCCCCAGTGTGTGATGATCCCCTCTCTGTATCCAAATGTTCTCATTGTTCAGCTCCCACTTATGAGTGAGAACATGTGGTGTTTGGTTTTCTGTTCCTGTATTTGTTTACTGAGAATGATTGCTTCCAGCTTCTTCCATGTCCCTGAAAAGAACATTGACCCATTGATTTTTGTAGCTGCCACTCATAAGAAGACATTTATGCAGCAAAGAAACATATGAAAAAACATCATCTTCACTAGTCATTAGAGAAATGCAAATCAAAACCACAATGAGATACCATCTCATTCCAGCTCAATGATGATTATTAAAAAGTCAGGAATCACCACATGTTCTCACTCATAGGTGGGTGTTGAACAATGAGAACACATAGACACAGGAAGGAGAGCATCACACACTATGGTCTGTGGAGGGGAACTAAGGGAGGGACAGTGCGGGGGTGAGGAGTTGGGAGGGATAACATGGGTAGAATTATCAGATACAGGTGATGGGGAGGAAGGCAGCAAACCACATTGCCATGTGTTTACCTATGCAAAAATCTTGCATGTTCTTCACATGTACCCCAAAACCTAAAACACAATTATACACACACGCACACACACACACACATACACATATAGTCAGGAATCAAGAGATGCTGGTGAGGCTATGGAGAAATAGGAAGGCTTTTACACTGTTGGTGGTAGTGTAAATTAGTTCAACCATTGTAAAAGACAGTGTGGTGATTCCTGAAGGATGTAGAACAAGAATTATCATTTGACCCATCAATCCCATTACTGGGTTTATACTCAAAGAATTAGAAATCATTCTACTATAAGGACACATGCACACATATGTTTATCTGGTAGTATCTTCTTAGCAGTGTGAAATGGACTAATACAGGCTAATTGCAAAATGGTCCCTATTCTTCACCTTTCCCTGTAACCCCTGCAGTGTCTCCATTCAATTCCTCCCTCTTCAAGTTTGGAGTTTGCTTATCCATCCCTTGAATCTTGTACTTGTCTGTGGCTTTCTTCGGTCAATAAAATTCTGCAGAGAGGATGAATGCCCATTCTAAAGCTATGCCTCTGAGACATTACTTGCTTTTGCCGTGTCTTTTGAATGTTTGTGATCAGCATGAACATATATCTGGGCTAGCCTGCTGGACATAAGACTGATGGTGAGAGGTAGTCATCCAAGAGGGGTTATCCCAGATGAAACAGCTCCCAGCAGACCCACGCATCAGTGTCCAACCAAGACCAATCCAAACCAGTAGGTCTGCCCAGCCAACTCATAGACACTTGAGCAATAATAAATTGTTGTTGTTGTTGCCGGGCGCGGTGGCTCACGGCTGTAATCCCAGCACATTGGGAGGCCGAGGCGGGTGGATCACGAGGTCAAGAGATCGAGACCATCCTGGTCAACATGGTGAAACCCCGTTTCTACTAAAAATATAGAAAATTAGCTGGGCATGGTGGCGCGTGCCTGTAATCCCAGCTACTCTGGAGGCTGAGGCAGGAGAATTGCCTGAACCCAGGAGGCGGAGGTTGCAGTGAGCCGAGATTGCACCATTGCACTCCAGCCTGGGTAACAAGAGCGAAACTCAGTCTCAAAAAAATAAATAAATAAAATAAAATAAATTGTTGTTGTTTTTATCCACTGAGTTTTGGGGTAGTTTGTATCACAGCATTATTATGTAAACAAACAACATCAATGAATTTTAGATTCTGTGACAGCACTAACTAAAAGCCTCATACTGGTTTCTAACTACATGGATGTTCACAGGAAATAAATAAGACATAGTATAGTCTTACAGTGTCCTCCCCAAATTCACATCCACCCAAACCCTCATAATATGTAAGAGTATCTTCCTTACAAAGAAACAAAAAAGGACACAAAGAAACACAGTGAAGAAGGCAATGTGAAGATGGAGGCAGAAATTGGGGTGATTTACCTGCAAGCCAAGGAACAGAAAAGCTTGCTGGATACCACTAGAAAGTGGGAGAGAGGCGTGGAATAAGCCTTCTTTGAGCTCCTCAGAGCCCCTGCAGAGGCTCCAGAAAGAACCAAGCTTGCTAACACCTTGATTTCAGATTTTTGCTTGCTAAATTCTGAGAGAGTAAATTCCTACTGTTTTAAGCCACCCCGTTTGTGATCAGCCTTAGAAAACAGTGGTGAACAGTAGAAATGATATTGTTTCGGAACACTATTGGATAGACAAGTATTCTGAGTCTCAGTTTTCAGATGGTAGCAGAGCTAGCAACATTCCTGGAAGACAAGTTATGTGGTCAGGGAGATACTGGTGGAAACTCCACCTACAGTTTATGTCACCATACCTTTTAATATTTTCTGAGCATTCAATTTCTTGTATTAAATCCGATTATCCTGACACTAGCCTGATCATCATTTTTTCAAATTTAACCTGCAGCTGAGTACTGCGTAATGTGTTCTCCAACCTCATGATTCAAATTGAGAAGAACTACACTTTCTTACTGTTTAAGCCGGTTTAATGCAGATGTTTTGTTTCTTTCAGTGAAAAACAACTTTGCATTAGCTCTAGTCTAACACTGTGATAGGCCGAAGTTAGGATCATGATAGGGACTCAATAGGGGGTGATAAAGTAATTATCTCCTAATTGTATATATCTTCTCTTTTAAATTGATAGAGAATATGATACCTGAATTTAAGAAGATGAGACAGGTGTTTTATAGTTTTAAAAGGAAATATTACAAAATGGTTAACTTGGAGAATAAGCAAACAAATTATCAAAAAAAGTACTAAATTGACAACTTTGAATGTTCTTTGGCACATCTAAATCACATGAAACAATTTGCATCATTGTGAAACTTTCTCCAGTAATATTTATTACGTTGGTGCAAAAGTAATTGTGGTTTTTGCCATTACTTTCAATGGCAAAACCCGCAATTACTTTTTTTTTTTTGAGATGGAGTTTCGCTCTTGTTACCCAGACTAGAGTGCAATGGCGCAATCTCGGCTCACCACATACTCCGCCTCCTGGGTTCAAGCAATTCTCCTGCCTCTGCCTCCCGAGTAGCTGGGACCAGGCGCGCACCACCATGCCCAGCTAATTTTTGTAATTTTAGTAGAGACGGGGTTTCACCACGTTGACCAGGATGGTCTCGATCTGTTGACCTCGTGATCCACCCGCCTTGGCCTCCCAAAGTGCTGGGATTATAGGCGTGAGCCACCATGCCTGGACTCGCAATTACTTTTGCACCAGCAGTAGCTATTTGAGTTCAAGTATAATGTCAACAGATAATTAGGTTTAATCAAGTTATGGTTTTGCCTAGCAATAGTGAAAGAGATGAAGAGATTCAAGAAGTTGAGGCGAAAGTAAAGAAGCCGCACATTTAAGAATGATGGAGCTACTGTAGCTGAAATTTACTTTTTTAAAAATTAAGATCCAAATGCATTTTTATTCATCTGAAAGCATATTTACTTTGGTTGAAGAATGAGAGAAAAACCCACTTATTTTTCTACAATTTGTTGTTTTCTAATAACATTATGTTTAAAGATCTTTCCATGTGAGTAATACATATAGAATATTCTAATTCTTTTCATCTTTTGCATGTAATGTTATTTAATGAATATGCTGCTATATGTAAACATTTCTTATTGATGTATGTGTTGGGGCTGAAGTATACATTTTTTTTATTGCATTTTAGGTTTTGGGGTACATGTGCAGAACATGCAAGATAGTTGCATAGGTACACACGTGGCAGTGTGTTTTGCTGCCTTCTGCCCCTTCACCCATATTTGGCATTTCTCCCCATGCTATCCCTCCCCCGCTCCCCCCCGCTGTCCCTCCACTATTTCCCCCAATAGACCTCAGTGTGTGGTACTCCCTTCCCTGTGTCCATATGTTCTCATTGTTCATCACCCACCTATGAGTGAGTATATAACGGTGTTTCCTTTTCTGTTCTTGAGTCAATTTGCTGAGAATGATGTTCTCCAGATTCATCCATGTCCCTACAAAGGACACGAACTCATCATTTTTGATTGCTGCATAATATTCCATGGTGTATATGTGCCACATATTCCCAGTCCATTCTATCATCGATGGGCATTTGGGTTGATTCCAGGTCTTTGCTATTGTGAAGACAAATGGGACCTAATCAAACTCCACAGCTTCTGCACGGCAAAAGAAACAGTCACTAGAGTGAATCGGCAACCAACAGAATGGGAAAAAATTTTTACAGTTTACCCATCTGACAAAGGGCTGATATACATTTCTATAGAAAACATTTCATTTGAAAACCCTTTTGGAAAGGTATG
This sequence comes from Leontopithecus rosalia, assembly GCA_028533165.1. NCBI lineage: Eukaryota > Metazoa > Chordata > Mammalia > Primates > Cebidae > Leontopithecus > Leontopithecus rosalia. The sequence continues at coordinate 28,746,256 of CM052650.1, read as the reverse complement.
GTGCCTCAGTGCCTGTAATCTCAACACTTTGGGAGGCTGAGGCAAGAGGATTGCTTAAAGTCAGGAGTTGGAGACAAGCCTCAGTAACAAAGAGAGGGTCTCCAGCTCCTGGACAACAAGAAAAACTTAATTATCTGGGTGTGGTAACCTGTACCTATAGTCCCAGTGTTTGGGATGCTGAAGCAAAGGAACCACTTGAGCTCAGGAGTTCAAGACTGCAGTGAGCTATGATTGTGGCACTGCACTCCACCCTCCAGGCTGGAAGAGAAAAAGATACTCTGTCACAAAAAATGTAATAACATAAAGTAAAAATCTTATTTTTACAGAGCTCTACAATTTGATATTAGTCACATGAAGATATGTAGTAGCTTTGTTTTGTAATCTATCATCTTATTTCCTATATGTTTTATAATTAAGTTTATTTTTCTTGTGTATTATTCTTTTTGATTGATGCATAATAAATGCACATTATTTCGGGTACATTGGTAGTTTAATACATTTATGTAATTAGAAATGATCAAATCAGAATACTTGATACTTCCATCACCTTATATAATTGTCTTCTCTTCATGCTAGAACAATTCAAATTATTCTACAGTTATTTAAAAATATTCAATAAATTATTGTAAACTATAGTCATCATACTGTGCTATCAAACAAACAAGAAGGTCTTATATCTTATATTAAATCATACATTTGTACCCATTAATTACCTTCTCTTCATCCGCCCCTCTACCCACAACACCCTTCCTGCTGCTGGTAACCACGAACCTACTCTCCATCTTCATGAAATTCACTTTTTAGCTTCCAAGAACAAGTGAAAACATGCAACATTTGTTTTTCTGTGTTTGGCTTGTTTCACTGATCATAATCCTCCAGTTTACCCCATACTGTTGCAAGTTACAGGATCTTATTCCTTTTTATAGCTGACTAGTATTCCATTGTGCATATGTACCACATTTTCTTCATCCATTCATCTATTGATGGGCACTTTAGTAGATTCATTTTAACCATTGTGAATAGTGCTGCAAACAGCATGGGAGTGCAGATATCTCTTTAATATAATGATTTTCTTTCTTTAGTATATATAACAAACAGTGGTGGTTTTCTAACATATGGTAGTTCTATTTTCTGTTCTCTGAGGAATCCCCATACTGTTCTCTATAGTGGCTGAACTAATTTGCAATCCCACCAACAGTATATGAGGGTTCCCCTTTTGCCATCTCCTTGTCAGCTTCTGTTACTGTCTTTTTGATAAAAGCCATTTTAAATGGAGTGGGACCATCTCTCACTGTAGTTTCAACTTGCTTTTCTCTGATGATTAATGATGTTGAACATTTTTTGTATGCCTCTTAGCATTTTATATGTTTTCTTTTGACAAGCGTATTTTCAAACTTTTGGATATTTAAACAGTAGTGGGATGGCTGGGTCTAATGTTCTGTTTTAAGTTGTTTGAGAAATCTCCAAACTGCTTTCCACAGTGGCTGAAATAACTTGCATCTCACTAACAGTGTATAGGTGTTCCCTTTTCTCCACGTCTGTTGTTTCTTGACTTTTAATAGTATCCACTCTGACTATTGTGAAATGAGATCTCATTATGATTTTGATTGGCATTTCTCTAATGATTAGTGATGTTTAAAATATTTTCATATGCTTGTATACCTTATTTTGAGAAGTGTCTGTTCATGTGTTTTGTCCATTTTTTAATGGTGTTGTTTTTTGCTTGTTGAATTGTTTAAGGTCTTTTGCAGCACTATTCACAATAGCAAATGATATCAACATAGGTGCTCACGGATGGTAGGCTTTCTCTTCCCTTTGTTGATTTTTTTCCTTTACTGTGAAGAAACTTTGTAGATTGATGTGATCCCATTTGCGTATTTTTGCTTTGGTTGCCTGTCCTTTTGAAGTCTTACACAAAATAATTATTTAGCCATATGAATGTCCTGGGTCATTTCCCCAATGCTTTCTTCTAGTAGTTTTCTATTCTCAGGTATTACATTTAAGTATTTGATCCATTTTCATTTGATTTTTATATACAGTGAGAGATTGGAGTCTAGTGTCATTCTTCTGCATATCGTGATCCAGTTTTGCCAGCATCATTGATTTACCTCCCATGGTAAAGAAGAGGTTCTGCTCTATTGTAGTCAGAAAAGATACTTACTATGTCAAATATGAGTTTACTGTAAATGCATAAATTTTTATCTTTTTCCTCTATTCTGTTCCATTGGCTTATGTGCCTTGTTTTTATGCTAGTGCTATGCTGACTTGGTTACTGTAACTTTGTAGTAAATTTTGAAGTCAGGTAGTGTGATGCCTCCAGCTTTGTTATTTTTGCTGAGGATTGCTTTGGTTATTCAGTCTTTTTTGGTTCCCCATAAATTTTAGGACTTTTTTTTTTTCTATTTCTGTGAAGAATGTCACTGATACTTTGATGGAGATTGCACTGAATCTGCAAATTTCTTTCAGTTTATTGTCATTTTAACAATATTAATTCTCCCTATTTATGAGCATGAAATGTCTTTCCATTTTTTTGTGTCTTCTTCAATTTCTTTTGTCGGTGTTTTGTAGTTCTCCTTATAAAAAATATTTTACCTCCTTGGTTAAATTGATTCCTAGGTGTTTTATATTCTTTGTAGCTGTTATAAATGGGATTGCTTTCTTGATTTCTCTTTTAGATTGTTCACTGTTGGCATATATAAATGCTACTGATTTTTGTATCTTGATTTTGTATCCTGCAACTTTACTGAATTCGGTTATCCAGTTACAACAGTTTGTTGATGGGAGTCTTTAGGTTTTTCTAAGCATAAGATTATGTCATCGTGAACAAGTCCAATTGACTTCTTCCTTTTCAATTTAGATGTCCTTCTTGTCTTTCTCTTGCCTAATTGCTCCAATCAAGAGTTTCAACCTTATGTTGAATAAAAATGGTAAAAGTGGGCATCCTTTCCTTGCTCCATATCCTAGAAGAAAGCCTTTCGGTTTTCCCCCATTCAGTACAATGTTAGCTGTGGTTTTGTTATATGTGGCTTCTATTATCTTCATCTATGTTCCTTCTATACCCAGCTTGATGAGGGGTTTCTTTTCAGTCATAAAGGGATGTTGAATTTATCAAATGCTCTTTCAGCAGCTATTAAAATAGACATATGTTTTTGTTCTTGCTACTGTTAAAGTGCTGTATCATGTTTGTTGATTTGCATATACTGAACCATCTTTGTATCCCTGGGATAAATCCCAGTTGATCATAGAACACAGTTTTTTTAATGTAATGTTGAATTTGTATTACTAGTATTTTGTTGATAATTTTTACATCTATTTTTATTGTTGGCTAGTTTTGATATCATGATAATACTGGCCTCATAAAATGAGTAAGGAATAATTCCCTCTTCTTCAAGTGTTTTAAAGACATTAAGTAGGATTAGTATTTGTTTTGTAAATGTTTGGTAGATTCAGCAGTGAAGCCATCAGATCCTGGGCTCTTCTTTGATGAAAGACTTTTTATTACAGCTTTCATACTCATTAGTGGTTCATTAAGGCTTTCTATTTCTTCATAGTTTAATATTATGATGTGTATGTGTCCAGTAATTTGTCCATTTCTTCTCGATTTTCCAGTTTGTTGGAGAATAGTTGTTCATAATAGTTTTCAATGATTTTTTTGTATATCTACGGCTTAGTTGTTATGTCTCCTTTGTCACTTCTGAGATTATTTGTTTGGATTATTTTTTAGATTAGTATAGCCAAAGTTTTTTTATTTTATTTTTCTTTTGAAAAAAAAATGAACTTTTCATTTTATTGATCTCTGTATTGCTTTTTAGTCTCAGTTTTATCTATTTCTGCTCTATTTTTATTATTTCTTTTCTTCTACTAATTTTGAGTTTGTTTGTTCTTGCTATTCTAATTTCTGGTGGTGCATTAGGTGGTGTTTATTTAAAGTCTTTCTACTTTTCTGATACAAGTGTTTATTTTGAGAAACTTCCCTCCTACTATAGCTTTTGCTGTATCCCAAAGATTTTGGTATATTGTATTTCCATTTTCATTTGTTTCATGGAATTTTTTAATCTCTGTTCTAATTTCTTCACTGACTCATCGGTCATTTGGGAACATGTTGTTTGCAATTCATGTGGTTGTGAAGTTGCCAAGGTTCCTGTGATTGATTTATAGTTTTATTCTATTGTCATCAGAAAAGATACGTGACATGATTTCTATTTTTTGGAGTGTGCTGAGACTTGTCTTGTGGCCTAGGATATGGTCTATTCTGGCAAATGTTCCATGTGTTGATAAAAAGAATGTATTTTGCAGCTGTTCCATAAATGTTCACGAGGCCTATTAGGTCCAGTTTGTAATTTAACTCTGATGTTTTTTGTTGATTTTTTTTGTCTGAATGGCATATTCATTACTTGAAAGTGGGATATTACAGTCCCTTAATATTATTGTGCTGTAGTCTATCTCTCCCTATAGGTCTATTAATATTTGCTTTATATACTTGACGGCTCTTGTGTTAGTTCCAAGACATTTATAATTGTTACATATTTTCGTCATTATATAGTGACCTTCTTTGTATCTTTTCCTGGTCTTTAATTTATAGTCTCTTTTAACTGATATGAGTGTAGCTACTCCTGCTTTTTTCGGTTTCCAGTGTCATGAAATATCTTTATTCATTTCTTTACTTTCAATCTATGTGTGTCTTTACACGTGCAGTGTGTTTCTTATGGACAGAATATAGTTAGGTCTTGTTTCTTTATCCAGGTGGCCACATTTTACCTTTTACTTGGAGGACTGAGTCCACTTATATCTAGTGTTGTTATTAATATGGAGGATCTTACTACTGCCATTTTGGTTGGTATTTCTGGTTGTTTTAACTCCCCTCTTCTATTTGTTCTTCCTTACTGTCTTTCTTTGTTGTTGATTTTCTTTGGTAGCATGTTTCAATTTGTTGCTTTTTCGTTTTGGTGAATTGTATAGGTTTTTGTGTTGTGGTTACCATGAGGCTTACATATAACAAACAAAGCTTTAAAATAACAAGTTATTTTAAAGAAATGACAACTTATCTTTATCACAAAGAAAAGAATGAAAAAAACAAATAAAAAATTCTACATTGCATTCCCTCATATTTTGACTTTATGTTGTCTCAGTTTAAGTATTTTATATTACCTGTCTCTTAAGAGATTCTGTAGCTATTAGGGTTTTTGACAGATTTGACTTTTGAGCTTTATACTAAAGTTATGTCTAGATTGCAAACAATAATTGTAATATGATTCTGAGTCTGTTTGTGTACTTAATATTACCAGTGCACTTTGCACCTTCAAATGTTCTTTATTTTCACATTTCCTTTTCATTGAGATTGAAGAACTCTCTTTAACATTTCTTACAAGACATGTCTGATAGTAGGGAATTCTCTCAAGTATTATTTGCCTGGGGAAGATCATCTTTCCTTCATACTCGAAGGATAACTTTGCTGGATACGATACCTTGGTAGCAGTTTCCCTCCTAGCCTGTATGGTTTCTATTGAGAAATCTGTTGCTAGACAAATTGGTGCTCTTTTTATGTTATTTGCTTCATTATTCTTGCTGCCTTTAATATTTGCTCTTTGTCCTTGACCTTTCAGATTTTGATTATTATATACCTTCAGATGGTCTTACTTGGGTTGAATCTGGTATTCTCTGACCCTCCTGTACCTGGATAGAATATCTTTGTCATGTTTTAGAGAGTTTCCTGTTATTTCTTTAAATATTTTTTATGTTTCTTTCTCTTGCTCAATTCCCACTTGATTATTAATAAATTTTGTCTGTACATAATTTTCTGTATCTTGAACATGATCTTTGTGGTTTATCTGTTTTTTATTCTTTCTTCTTTTCTCTCCTTTGATTATGTGTTTTTAAATATCCTATCTTCAAGCACACTGACTCCTTCCTCTTCTTGACACATTCTGCTGTTGATAGTCTCTAATGAATTTTTCAGTTCAGCAAATTGTTTCTCAGTTCCAAGATTTCTGTTTGTTTTTTTATTATTTAAATTTATTTGTTAAACTTATCTGATAAATTTCTGAATTGATTTTCTATGTTATATTAGATATCACTGAGTTTTCTAAAACTACTATTTTGAATTCTTGGTCAGAGAGCTCACATATCACTGTCTAATTAGGGTCAGTTACTGATTCCTTGCTTTGTCTATTTAGAGAGATCATGGTTCCCTGTTTGCTGTTGTTTCTTGTGGATGTATGATTCTTATGGATGTATGTCTATCTTGTTTTGATTTTTATTTGGTATATTTATTTAGAGGTTTACCACAAGGTTGCTGCATACTTTTTGGCTCTCAATGGCTCCTTAAGCCCAGGTTCACCTCAGCTCTTATAAACACTTGGAGTACCACCTTTCCTGAATTGGGGAGGTCCCAAAGGTAATATCCAGGCAATGTGGGAAGAGGGGGCAATGGCTCATGCCTAGGTTCATGCAGTTGTTTATGTCTCCTACAGTATGGTGCTGCTGAATAGCCACCTTGATTTGGCGCATCCTCTGGCAGTGTTACAGAGAGGAGTTCCCAGGGGTTAGGATGGTAGTCCCACCTCCCCCTTTGTCTCCACTTGTTCCTTCAGGCACTACCAATCTTCCTGTGAGCTAAGGCAGGGACAGATTTCATGCCATAGAACTTAGGATAATGAAGAAGCTTGTTGTCCACCTCAATTTACATTTTCCAGTGCAGGCACAATCAGTTGGAAAAAAATGTCTCTGTGCTTGGTGTTGGGCAGAATGAGAGGAGGGGATTTATGGATGTGGAAGTCCAATTCATTTGCCATGGGCTCAGAGATTTTTTCACTTCTCTGCAGCCCCAGAAAATGGCTCATCTTCATATTTGAGTTCTAGAATATTTCTTTTCTTTTTCTTTTTCTTTTCTGAAACTAACTCTAGCCCTGTCATCCAGGCTGGTGTTTGGAGTGCAGGGGTGTGATCCCGGCTCACTGCAACCTCCACCTCCTGGGCTCAAGCAACTTTCCTGCCTCAGCCTCCCAGAGTTCTATGATATTACTGTATGTTTGCTTTTGTTTTTTGGTTTTTTGTTTGTTTTTGAGATGGGGTTTCACTCTTGTCACCCAGGTTGGAGTGCAATGGCACAATCTCTGCTCACTGCAACCTCTGCCTCCTGGGTTCAAGCAATTTTTCTGCCTCAGCCTCCCAAGTAGTGGGATTATATGCATGTACCACCACACCTAGATACTTTTTGTATTTTTAATAGAGATAGGGCTTCACCATGTTGGCAAGGCTGGTCTTGAACTCCTGACCTCAGATGATCCACCAGTCTCCGCCCCTCAAAGGGCTGGCATTACCAGCATCAGCCACTGTGCTGGGCCTGTTTTCTTTGTCTATTTGTTTGTATTGATTTGTCTGAGAAAAGTGGCAAAGTCAGCTTGCTTCTACACCACAATTTTGGAGTAAATTGAGTCCCTGAGTCTTTGAACAACTTGTCCTAGAATCCCAAATCGATAGATAGCCTTTTATCCATACTCACTGCTTTTATGTGTAACTATGAATTTCTTTCCCAGAATGGATATATGGAACACCAACAGGAGTTTCCACTAACTTATCCCACTAGAAGTTCATTTACTGAGGGTTAACTATCTACCAGACTCTATGTTTAGTATATTATACATTTTCTCTCACTAGATCTCTTCTAGTTCACTGTTTTCAAATTATAATGAGAAGAAGGCAATGTTATATAACTATTACAAGTCGCTGACATCTGATAGAGGGATCAGATGTAGTTTGGGACTTTAATAAATTAAATTTTGTTAGGTGATCAAAGAATCTGCAAATTATAATTTTTCTTTTTATTGTAGTTTCCTGGAGGAACAATAACACACAAAAGTAGGCAATGATAAATGGAAAACACAGCTTTGTTCTTAACTAGAATAGTACCATGGACATTTTTTTGGCTAGCCTTTCAATAGGCCCTAGATTTCTTACCATGTCTTTTACATGGAAGGAGAAAGCAAAAGAATATTACTATACCCATGAGTTTGAATGTTTTATACAATATACAGTATAGCTCCAATGACTACTAAATGTCACTAATTTACTGTCCTAAAATTCTGTGAAATAGATCCTTCTTGAATTGTAGCAAGCAGGGAGGGAAGGGTGGGCCAAAGAAGAAAAACTTTCCATCTTCCCTAAAATATAATAAACTCTTTTTGAAAAAGCTCCACTTCCAATACTGACTCTCTGACATGAACCCCTCTCCTACAACTGTTTTCTTTTGCCTTAGCTACTCTCTAATAACAACCCAACTTGTTCATTATCATTGTGACCTATAGCCCCTTGACTTATTCCCTATTCTCAGAGGCCAGTATTTCTCAAAATGGGATCAGAGTGATATTTCTCAGTATGGAAATCAGAGCACCTGTCTAAGAATCACTTGGGACACTCATTACAACACAAAAACTTGGCAGTACCTTATTTCTAATTAAATAATAGCATATCTGGAGTGAGTCCAGGGAAATTTTATCAGGCATCAGAGATTAGATTTATACTTCCACTGGAATGTGGAAATCAAACCCAAACCACTTCAGACCATGAACTGTATTGTGCTTCATTCTGCCTCTAGGTTGTACACATGGGAAGTGGTTTAAAAATGTATTCACTATAACTTAGAATTTTGATTTTTTTCTTTGCTATTCAATAGCTCTGAGAAAACTGCATTTCCTGTCTTCATTGCTCTCTCCCAAACTACCTAGTATAGCTAGAATTTTGCAGAAATTCTTCTTTCATTAATTGCATGTATTTGCTTGCTATCTCACCTTGGTTCTTCCCTTTGTGTTGCCTTCCAACTTCCTGCTATCTGTCTCTCATCATCTTCCCAAAAAGAGCCTTTCCCAGACTCTCCATCCTCACTTCAAGCCTTCATGGCTATTGCTAAAGTTCTTACTTTTATTATACAATATCAGTTCCTAATAGAACTGTAAAGAAGTGGTGACCTTTCTCTCCAACTCGAAGTCTTCTTGCTGTGTCTACTCTTTGTATTTAGTCTGCTCACATATCTGAGAATCAAATTTTATTCTTTCTTGCCAAATATTTTCTTTGATTGTAACATTTTTTGCTTATAATAGATGCCTTGATTCCTTTTAGCAGCCCTTTCCCCATATTCCATGGCATGTTGAGTTTCCATACTCTAAAGGAAATGCTATTTTTTGGCATTCCTTACAAATATCTCTTCCTCAAGCTATTATATTCTTTTTCTTCTGTCACCAAATATTTTATTTGAATATTCTGCCCTCATTGTCTCACTTTGTTTTTCACTTTTAAAACTTTGCAATGGTTTCACATTATCAGAGAGAGATTGTTCTCCTGAGAAAGATGATGGCCTCCTGATCATGAAATTCAATAACATTTTTCATTCTTCAAACTCTTTGCAGTTTTGATGCTGCCGAAACCCTTTTTTCCTTTAAACTCCTTACTCTTTTGATCTCACATAACATGACAACTCCCTCTCTGTTTTGTCTCTGCCTCTGCTATGTTCTTCATTATCCCAAATGAAAATATTCCTGGTAGGTTGGTCCTTAGCTCTCAGAAGTTGTCCTTCTGCATTGCTTCCCATGACAATTTAGTTCATGCCAAGACTATCAACTCTGAGCATAATTAAAACTACCTGTAGATCTGTATTCATTTTCTATAGCTCATTGCTAATTTCCTTCTTAGCCCTCGTCAGCAGTGCTTTCTAACTTCCGTATTTATGTGAGTACTCTGTTTATGATGTATCATGTAAGATGATACAGCTTTTCTCTAGCATCCTCACCTCTGCCTGACCCCTCACAGGCAGAGTCTTCAACCTTGACATTTTGAGGAATAGTCTGTTAAAGGAAATCTAGGTTTTACTATTATGCTTCTTGAAATTATTGCAACCACTGTCTATGGCCCAGTTCCAAAGTCCTTTTCACATACATAGGTGTTTCTTACAGCAGAATTCACTTTCAGGTACCAAAATCTGTGTTTGTTTTCTATTGCTACTGTGACAAATTACCAGAAATGTGGCTTAAAGAAACACAGACTTACTGTTGCGTAGGTCTGGAGGTCAGGAGTCTGCAATAGGTTTCACTGGGCCAAAATCATGGTGTCAGCAGTGACCTGTTCCCTTCAGAGGCTGTGGGGTGATGCAATTTCCTTGCGTTTTTCAGCTTCTAGAGGCCAACTCGGCCCATGCCCCTTTTACCAATTTTAAAGTTAGCAGAGTAGCATTTTCTCTCCTCTTTGACCTCTGTTCCTATCAATGCATTTTGCTTCCTACCCCCATTAGAAAGGGATTTTTGTGATTATATTGGGCCCACTCATATTCACAGATTTGAGGACAGGATATGGACATCCTTGGGTGGCCATGATACAGCCTACTTCAATCTCTCAACCTTCGTCTTCCAATTCCTAAGCACAATTCCAACAGCTTGCCATTCATTTTTATTCAAATGCTTTCTTGGCACTTTGAAATCAACAGCTTTAAGAGCAAAGGCATATTTCTACCAAGACCAATTAACCCTTCTCATATCTTGAACCTTAATGATCTAAGTGGAAAATACAATATATTCCACTTCCACAGTATTTTTTACACAAATCCTTTTATTTCTAGTCTCACTGCCACCTGCATCAATTATGTCATTACAGCTTGTCTGGCTAACTATTTTATAAGTCATGTATTTTAGCTGTTTGTCTGCCTGTATCTTCAGATTATTGCTCCCTTAAGGGCAGAAAGTATGCCTTGATTATCTCTTTTTGACCTGCAAACTTAGCATAAAATATTATGTGTTTGCATAGAAAGAAAAAAAAATGAATTATCTGCAATTTGACTTCTATCAGTTTTGTACAATTATTTACAAATATCCCAGATATAAACATGCTGAAAAGCACATAGAAACAAAGACAGTTTCAACCCAAAGGACATTTTTACTCAATGAGATTCAATTCAACTCAATATTGTGTATGTGCTTAGTCCATAGCAGACATTATTTTATGTGCTACAAATATATCAATAAGCCAGACAAGTCCATTGTCACTGAGAGAAAAACACAAATTAAAAAACCCAACAGTTCCAATGTGCTGCGTGCTTTGATAAGAATTAGTATGATGATCTGTGGGTATAGGATGATGTCCCCAAGCCTCTGAAGAATCTAGCTGAAAGTCTAAGGTAGGGAAGGCCTCTTAGCCTAAGGAACATAAATGAAAGCCAGTTCCATATCAGAGTATTGTCAATGCCTTTTTAAAAACTTAACATTTATATTTGCATTAAAAATTTATGAAAATGCAGACTTAATATTTTACATTTAATTTGGACCTTTTAAAGTCCTTAAATGTACTTTCTTGAATCTTTTGGAAATATAAATTTCTTTTGAAAAAAGAAGAGAAAGGAAAGAAGAAAGAGGAAGAGGAAGAAATATTATAAAAACAATCCTAAATACTTTCTCTGAAAACCCCATGGAAGTGGTTTGCAGTAAGTCAAAATTTCTGGAAATGTTTATCCTACTTTTTATATGAGAACAAATCTCAAGAAACAGTATTTTTCCTTTGTTTTATTACATAGAATAGATATTAAGTAGTTTAAATTTGTCTCTCCAAAGAAACCAACTTTTTCTCCCTTGTGGCACGAGAGCTTATGAAGTATAAATTTCCAACAACTTTCTCAAAGGTATTATTAGGTAGGTGTTTATTTGCTATTAAAATTACAAACAACAAGTTCCCTAATTCCCTTATTCTTTTTTATCTAGGGTAAAGTAAATGAAAACATCACCACTGACGGCAAAATGTTTCGGCAGATTCTTCCTTACTGTTTCTCTGTGAGCATTTTCATATCATTCAGACTGAGTTCAAGAGGGTCACTTTTTAATAAATATAGGAGCATGTAAAGGCTTATATAAATAAAACTAAGCCATCCTGCCTTTTGTGAGGTTGTTTATTTTGCACAGAATATTCCTTTCCCTTGCTGTACTGATCACATTATATCCTTTTATTTTTCTAGGTCCCAAATTCACAACATACTAATGGATCAAGCCTATTTCACACCATGTAATACCTTGTATTATATAAGTGTTTGTTTACAAAGGCATTGCCTTAAAATAGAGTAGTGGGAAAAGACAGTGCAAAAGACCAATTCTATTACCCAATATCATTAGTGGAAAAATTTATTGTCACTGGAAGTAGTGTATTGCTGACAACAGCTTTGGCGAAGCCACATCTGTTTATCCTAATGCTTAAGGGGTAAGATGTGTGACAGGGAATGAGAATATGCCATTTGATTTGCTGCTATTACCTGACTTCAAAGACAATGGGTAGGTGCATAAATAAAGGCTGACAAATATTACAGTGCAGCAACTGGACCTCCTTTCAGAAAGCTGAAGCTTTAAGCAGATTGCAGAATTGCTGTACCATGGTAAACAATATTGTAATACATTCTCTTAATGTCAGGACTTATTCTCAAATAAAAATGCATTTAAAAACGTTTGGACATGACTTTTAAATGTCTTTTTTAATGTGAATGTACTTTTATTATTTTAGAAAAATCAAGTCAGATAATGTCTATCCCTTCAAGCAAATTTTCTTCCTAAATCATTTATTGGTGTGTGATATAATAGTTTATTTAGAAATCACTCTATTTTGACAAACAAATAGTATAGATACAGACAGGAGGCAGGGAAATATTGTAGAAGACGGTCGTTCCCCAGAAAAGGTCTCACCCTCAAGTTTGGAAACCCACAGTCCTAAATGGAAATGAGCATTCCTATTTTTGCACCCAAATGTTGCCTTTTGGCCTACCACATCCTACTATCCTGTATTCATATGAACTCCAAACCTCAGCGTCTATGAGCAGGGGAATAGAAGACTGGTGCAGCAGAGAAGGTAAGAAGAGAAAGACCATCTGATCATTAAATGGAGCTCAGCTGGGGACCATAGGAGAGGAGATCAACCACAAGACAGCCAAACTCTTCCCACTTTATCCCCTTTCAAGCTCCCCATCCACCCTGCTGAGAGCCACCTCTATCTGTCAATAAAAGTCCCCCTAATTTACCATCCTTCTGTTTGTCCATGTGACCTGATTCTTCCTGGATGCCAGCCAAGAACCCAGTTACCAAGAGAGCACTGAGCTGGTTAACACTTAAGCTGTCTGGACATCAGAGCTAAAAAAGGACTGTGACATGCCCACTAGGACTTTGGAAGTTGCAAGCACCCACCCATAAATGTTACTGTGAGGGCGGAGCCCAAAGGCACTCTCCCTGGTTCCTCTGGCTCCTGCACCTGCCTGTCAGTGTGCTGCCCCTCCTGTAAAGGGTTTGAACATGCAATGACCCAACAAATGTGACATACCTCTGTTGCATGTCCCATGAAGGGGGTCAGGGAACTCTCTAATATTAATATGATACTTTTGCCGAATCTAAAAGTTTTCTGAATGCCAATTGGATGAAAGAGAGTCCCTTTGACGTTTAAGTTTGGTTTTAAAGAACTATTTCATGATTTCAAGAAAACAATGGAATCCTAGAAAAAAATGTAAGATTATAAGTATAGCAGAGGTTTGGAGATGAGTTCTCCTTCTGAGAACCAATATTTGTCAAAGCCAGCCTTTGTCATTCTTAACTAAGTCCACTCTGGAATTAGCCAGAATCTATAAATATGTCTTAATATTAGAGTGCCCTAGAAATAATACAAAGGGTAAATTTATAAAATAGTACCTTTTTAATTACTGTCATTTATATGCAATCATTCGCATTTCTGAGAAGAACTGTTACACTGTTTTCCTTAAGACACAAGTCCTTATTATGCCATTCAAAATGGAATACAGTGGCATTATCTCAGCTTGAGATAACCTCAAACTCCTGGGTTCAAGTGATCCCAAGTAGCTGGAACTACTGCAGCCACATACTACTACACGTGCTACTACTACTACACGGAACTACTACAGCCTCCCATTATTTTTGTTGTTGTTCTTGTTAGAGAAGGAACTCTTGCTATGCTGTCCAAACTGCTTGAACTCCTGGCATCAAGCAACATTCTCTTTTCAGCTTCCCAAAGTGTTGGGATTATAGGTAGAAGTCACCCTGCCCAGCCTTTTTACACGTTTTTTAAAAGGAAATAATCATCATAAATCTAGGCATTTTAGTTATGCAACAAAAGTAAACTACAGAGAAGATACGTCTATTTATGAAATTATTCCCCTTAGTCTATAACCACAGTGGCAGTGAACAAACCAGTTTCAAATCCCAATTGTCACTCAGTATATAATTGTCATGTGCCAGGAACTGTGTTAGATCATATATGGGATTCATAAAATGATAAAAATGGCTACTGCTCAAAGATAACTTATCCAGTAAGAAAAACAAAAATATAAATAAGGCACCTTAAGCAAAGGTAATGTGTGCTCTGAGAGTTAAAATTACTAGGAGTAGAACAGAGAACATACAATTCTGCCCGGGGAAGTTGGAAGAATTCCATACCTTAGAGGATGAGTAATTTTTAAGTCATTGAAGGGATCAAAGAGAATTCAAAACAGAGATAATATGCAGAATGAAGACACTGGCATATTCTGGAAAATCGAGTCACCATTGTTAGAAGTGGTTATGGTGTCTGATGGATGGGGCAAGAGACCGTGATTGTAAATAATTCTGGAAATGTAAAAATTCCCTCACTTTTTGCTATTCACATGGATTTTGAAGAATCTCAGTTAATTTGAAACAATGTATACATTCATTTCACATTATCTATTGCTAATCAGAAAAAGGCATTTAAATATAAGATAATCAACATAAGTTTGGCCTCGGTTCACTACCATGTGCTAAGCACTAATGTGATCACCATTCATTGTCTGCTTTGATGTTCTCCACTACCTTACAATTTTTTTTTCTCCCATTTGACAAATCAGGAAGGTGAATCTTATAAAGAGGAATTATGGTCTAGGACTGTCAGAGTCTGATAAAAGACTAAAAGCATAGGCAGAGTAGACTACTGATTAGAAATACAAACTCTGGAGCCAGACTGCTTAGGCCCAAAGCCCAGCACCCACACATACAAGTTTTGTCATTTTGGGCAACGACTTAACATCTCTATGACTCAATTTCCTCTTCTATAAGTGGAAATAATGATAGAATCTACTCCCTACGGTTGTATGAGCTACCACGGATATGAAAGAAGACAAAAACTACCTCTTCAAAGGAAAATAAGACTTGAAGGTGAATATACCCTCTCGATTGGAAATATAACTTCTGTAAACGACAATGACCCTACTCTAGTCTGTATTGTATGTCATCCCCACAAACTTCACATTTCTGCATCAGCATATCTCTGTTCTGCAAAGGAATTTGAAATTGAGAGAAGCCAAGTAGTGTTGTCAGGTTTCAGCAGTTACAACCATAACAAAATTGGAAGTCAAATAGAGGGCTGCCTTCATGTGATATCTGTGCAGTTCTTGCTGCCATTCTATCAGCCTGAGTCTGAGACAGTCCTGGTGGCTGCAGGGGCTCAGGGCAGAGGGTAGAGAAGTCTTTATAGAGTTGCAAGAAAATTCATTTGAAGAGTGAATAAGAACGGAAAATGTATTCAAAGGAAGGGAGAGTTTGCCAGCCAGAGGGGAGATCATGTGCAAAGAGATCCAAAAGAAAAAGTACATTCAGGGGACAGACAGCCCTGTTTTGTTGCTGATGCTCATAATGCCGGTGATGAGGTAGAAGGAGAAGACTTAGAGAGGTAAACAGGTGGCAAAGCTTCTGTGCCATTCTATGGCTTTGATTTTTTTTTCACTCAGAGCTCTGGGGAGTCATTAAAGCTTTTTGAGCTGGAGAATGGCATAATCAGATTTGAATTTGTAAGAGCTTACTCTGGCAGTGGTGCAGAAAAGGCTAGACTATAGACAGGGAGATTGGTTAGAAAGCAATTTAATGAATTGAAGGCATAGGCAAGGAAAATTAAAGCAAAGGGTGAGGTTGCAGAAATATTCAGGTCTTTTTTATTTTTAATTTTTATGGCTACATAATCATTGTACAATTTTAAAATATAATGTAGATAAATATATTACTATAGCCAAAAAAGGACAAATATTTAGGTCTAAAGATTATTTTATTTTTCCAAAAGTAATTGACTTCCTCCTGTCCTTAACAGTCTCTGGCTTTCCCATAATACATCATGGGCCTTTGTGTCCTGGCTAGAATTGCCTTTCTGAACAAAAGAGAATTTATTTTCCTTTCCATTTTCTGTAATTAGCTCCATTTTCTTGTGCTACTCTTCACTATTTATTAAAATAATGCTTTCAATTTCTTTAGGTGTTTGCATTTAGCAGACACTTTTTTGAGAACTGTTCCTTAATCAGAAGATTTTCTTTCTGAACGTAGAAGTAAAAGCATCAAATTTTCCCCGGGGGGGGTATATAACTGTTAAGAATGGTGTCTTATATGCTTGAAAGATCTCACACTTGAACTTAGAAGTTTTCATCAAAAAAAAGTTACAAAGGTGCAGAGAAACATTGTCAAGATTTTTTTTAATTAATTAATTAATTATTTTTTTTTTAGCTGTAGTCTCACTCTGTCACCCAGGCTGGAGTGCAATGGCACGATCTCGGCTCACTGCAACGGCCACCTCCCAGGTTCAAGCAATTCTCCTGCCTCAGTCTCCTGAGTAGCTGGGATTACAGGTGCCCGACACCAAGCCCAGATAACTTGTATTTTTAGTAGAGGTCAGGTTTCACCCTGATGGCCTGGTTGGTCTCGAACTCCTGACCTCCAGGGATCCGCCCACCTCGGCCTCCCACAGTGCTGGGATAACAGGCATGAGCCACCGCACCAGGCCTTTATTTAAACTTTTAATTTTAGATTATTATAGGTACATAATAGTTGTATGTATCTGTGGGGTATGTTATGTTTTGATACAGGCATACCTTGGCAAGATAAGGGAAGGGATTCATTAAACTCACATTGTGTCTCAATAACGGACTGTATTGCCTGCCCTTGAAACAATTATCTTACAAATTCTCTATTTATGTCAATTGTATCATTTCGTTTTTAATTTAATGTTCAATGTGAGCATTTCAATCAACTAACATAACTTAGTTACACATGTATTTATTTATATTATGTCAGACAGTGCAAAATACAGAAGCATCCCAGGCCTCCTTCAAAGTCTGAAAGTTCCTGCCTACCTATTTAGTCAACAGCCAAATGCAGAGGCAGGTAAAAGGGGGTCCCAGGAGAATCTTCCATCTGCCCCACTAGTGTTTACATCATATATTTTTTGTGCCGATGAAGGAACCTACCCAGGACTCCGTAGGGACATGCCCACAGAGAACTGGAGCCTGACATGCGCACTGGGGGAAGTGGGTGGAGCCATGGGGAATTTGTAACTTGTGCAGGGGAGGGGCCTGACCTCTTCAGCTCCAGTGGTGACCTGGGAGTCAATCTGTGAGGTGGAGGTCTGTTAGGAGGACTCTATCTTGCTTTGCTGAGTTTTTGGGTTTTTTTAGTTTTTTTTTTTTTTCCTTTTTGCCCAGTAGCATCCTGCTCTACTCTCCAATGTTCCATGTTCTTAAAATTTTCCTGGTCATGTGACAAGAACCCAGATGTTAGTTAAACTAAATTCTGCAGCATGGGCAGAGAATCCTATATAGTGTTTCTAACTGTGAAGGATACAGTCATTAATTTATTCATCAAAGTTAGTGTGTGCCAGTTAGTGTTTAGTTGTTAAAGGTAGGTAAACATAGCCACTGCATTTGGCTCACAATCTATTGCCCTCTTTTCCAAAATGCTGGTCACAAACCATTGCTGGGTAATGAAACCAACCAAGTTGTTCATATGAAGAACATATTTCAAAAATGAAAATATAATAAAATAGAGTCGAAAATATGAGAGCAAGGATGCCACACAAAGTAAATACAGTATTAGTTTTTTTTATAATATTGTTTTAGTTATTTAAGAGGGAAGAGAAACACACTGAGTTGAACAGTAAAATACAGTTGACCCTTGAATAACACAGGTTTGAATGGTATGGGTCCACTTGCATGTGAATTTTCTTCCATCTCTGCCACGCTGAAACAGCAAAACCAAATCCCTCCTCTTCCTCTTCCTCTTCCTCTTCCTACTTTGCCTACTCAACATGAAAATGATGAGAATAAACACATTTAAGGTGATCTATTTCTATCTAATGAATAGTAAATACATTTTTCCCCTTATGATATTTTAACCATTTTCTTTTCTGTAGCTTTATTGTATGAATACAGTACATAATATATTTAACATACAAAATATACGTCAATCTTCTGTTTCTATTATCAGTAAGGCTTCCAGTCAATAGTAGACTATTAGTTGTTAAGAACTGAGGGAGTCAAAAGTTGTATGTGATTTCTGACCACACAGGGAATCAGTCCCCTTATGCCTGTGTTGTTTAAGGGTCAATTCTTTTCTTGAGCATCAAAATTTTAAAACATCTGTAAAGCTCTTAACTTTTAATGAGTCATCGACAAAATTATGTGATGGTCTCCTCGAAGGAGCTTAAAGTTAGTAGGGCCATGCGCTCACGTCTGTAATCCCAACACTTTGGGAGGCCTAGGTGGGAGGATTACCTGAGGTTAGGAGTTTGAGACCATCCTGGCCAACATGGAGAAACCCTGTCTCTACTAAAAGTACAAAAATTAGCCGGGCATGGTTGTGGGTGCCTGTAATCCCAGCTACTCAGGAGTCTGAGGTAGAAACATCGTTTGAACCCAGGAGGCAGAGGTTGCAGTGAGTCAAGATTGCGCCACTGCACTCCAGCCTGGGCGACAAAAGCGAGACTCTGCCTCAAAAAAAGAGAAAAAAAGCACATAAACAGAAAACAGATAAATAGATAAATTACTACATAGAGAGATGAGTGAAGCAGTGGAAGCAGGCACAGAGAGGAGAGGAGGCACAGACGTTGACTGAATTTCTTTGAGCAGGGAAAGGATCTGACCTTTTGTATGTTCTTTTCCTTACTTTTTGTATTAGAAAAAGCCACAGAACTTATTAAATCTAATATTCTTAATCTTGTGACTCTGAAGGTCTATTATGCTCTAACTTCTAGAAGAAGAAACTATCTCCATTACCTTCTGTGGGGCTGTTCTTACACATGTCAGCCTGAACTCCATTAAAGACAATATTTGTATAGAGTTGTCTTGTCCAGCAATGTAAGCAGACGGATGAAATTTCAGAAAGCCTGTACTCTGTACATAACCTTAAGAGCCTTTCCGTTCCAAGCTGATAATGCTTCCTGGTTGAACAACTGGTGCTACCATGTCTAGAGACCATACTACGCCCTATGTCATGTCAACCTCCAGGAATTTCAGAATTTCAAATTGTCTCTAAATTACCACTTAAATAATCTAAGTGTCGTTAAATTATACTTAACTAATGCCAGCAAAGACTTCTTTTTCTGTATTAGAAACTAGGTTAAGCACCAAATGAAAAACTAAATTGCAAAATGAGGTTCTCATTTTTCTCTGATAGTGGCTAATATGCATATTAAGCACATAATATTATGCATAAACATATAATTCTGTGCTATAAAATGAAACATGCATACCTAAGACAGAATATTTCTAGAAAACCAAATTAAATTTGAGGTGAAATTCACAGACGTTCTCACTGAAACTGTCATCTTTGGCTGAGAGTGGATGGACAGGAACAAACATGGGGTGATGGATGAAGTGAGGAAGAGAATGGATGGCATCACTGAGAGAGAAATGCAGATCTGGGAAATATACATAAAGACCCTGAGATAGAATCCAGTGTGCTGGAAGAACTGAAAAACTGGCCAGGATGGGAGCAGTGGGAAGACTGAGGAGAACAACACCCAACATACAACTGAAAAGACACACGATGTACAGGGCCTTTTGTGTATGTTCAGAATTTGAGCCTTTTATTTGAAGAGCAATGTGAAGACACTGAAAGGCTTTAAGCACACAAATTGTGAAAACAATTACGAAGTATGTGATGTGTCTCATATCTTTACAGTAACTAACTGCAGAGACATTGTTTGGTTTATGGTAATCATGTTCAGTCATATTTTATATATTCTTTTAGTTAAAAAAGCATGAGACTTCATGCATATGTGAATTTTATGAAGATATCACTTAAGTTATTGTACATGTCCCATAAATAGTTATAACACCATTTAGAGTTAAGCAAATGATCTTCAATTGAGAATACAGTATTTGTTTTGTTTCTTTATACCCACTGTATATTTTCACTAGATGATATATTGAGCGTGTCTTTCTTATCATTTTTCTATTGGATTTTTCCTATTCAAGGTGATTTCTTAATACCAGAGTGCACAACCAAATAAAGCAACTTTTCTTAATTGCCAATTCGCATATACATTTTTCTGGTTTGCTTAACACTGATTTCCCTACAATTCTTTGTTACATAAGTTTATATTTTTTTCAAGTCTCATGTGATTTCTTCACAACTAAGCCAAACAAACACTAATTTTATCAAAATTAGTGGAAATCAAAAAATTCACGAAACCAAATTGTCTCATAACAAATCAAAACTTACCAAGTATGCTTATCTCTGTAAGATAGTGGAGGGGAAAAGGACAGGCAAAAGAGAATGATTGAAAGTTTAAATGTTTCCCAAATTCTAGATGAAGACTGTTTTGTGAAACAATGTTCCACTCATATATCAGAGAGCAAAGACTTTAAGCTGCATGGTTATACAACCGAACCTATTACTTTGCTTCAACATGGCTGATGGCTTTCAGAGACTATGGTTTTGGGATTAGAGTAAAAAGAAAGTCTTGTGGATATATAGTAATGATATCCTGCTTGAGGGAACATATTTTGTTATCTTTTCTTATTTGTGACATATTTGTGCCAATTAAAAAATACCACCTTTGATTTTAATTTCTCAAATATAAGAGGAATGAATCTTAATCCTTCCACTAAATAACCAATTCATATTTCTTTGCAACACCTAGCTTTGTTGTTAAGGTATATGAATTAAAAACATGTTTGTAAAAGGCTAAGTTTAGATTGCCTTTTGTGGATCTAAATTTCAGATATGGAAGAGCTGCATTTGTGAGCGGAAGAGCTGCATTTTTGAGCAGCAAAGCTGCAGCATTGTAATATCTAGAGAAAAGAAATCTGGCTCCTCCAGGGTTCCTCCACGATGACAGCTTTAAACCAAAATTGACATTTAGCAGAGGCCACTGAGAAGCTAGAAGAGACCATTCTCTGAAATTGTCCTCATAAATAAAGGTTAAGTATATGAATATTGTGATGCTGAAATCCATATTAAACTCTATGATAAAAAGATGGCATGATCATAAAACTTGTCAGATTAAAAATGAGCTCCAGAGCTAATGAAAAGCATCTTATTAGCCACAGCCCCGTTTTACCTTCTGTTTCCTTCTCCTTCTTCTTTCAGCAGACTCTAAAACAACTTGCTTCTTACTGCACTGCAGCCTGGGCAACAGAGCAAGACTTCGTCTCAAAAAAAAAGAAAAAAGAAAAAACAACAGCAACAACTTGCTTCTTCATGGCCATCGTCTACAGGGTGGACTTTTTTTCTTCTCATAAAGTCATCTACAGGTAGAGTTTTTTTTCATTACTTTGAAAGTATATACACATATGTACATATTCCCTATTTTTGAATATGCACATATTTTATACATATATAAATATATAGGTATGCATAAATAGAAAATATATGTGCATATTCAACAATTCATATTTGCTTTGTTACTTGTTTATATTCAGAACTTGATAGAGGCATTCAAAATATTTTAGAAATATTGTATCAAGAACCTGAAGATTGGGTTTGAAGCCTAGCTATACCACAAGCTAATTTCATTATTTTTACTTTATCTAGCCATTTAATTGAAAATGTAACTAGATGATATCAGTGCTGAGTAGTTGAGTCCCATTTCCCTGAAATTGACTATTGAGCCTCCACAGCTGAGAATGAAAGATGTTCATTTTCCCACATATCAACTGCAACAGATCAGTTGTTGGAATTTATACATTCCCCACAGCTATGTCACTCTTCTTAGTATAAGCAAGAGGCACACTTGGAGACAAAAGCTTGTATTTTGGAGAAGAGCGGCACAGAAAGGCCATTCCCTTTCTGTCCTTCCCCATAAAGGAGATGACACTGTTTCTTTTTGCAAAGTTCAGGATCAAGGACTCAAGAAAATAATGAAGTTTGGAGGACTGGCTGCACACTTCCTCTTCCTCTATCAGTGAGGGAGAAGTGATCATATCCCATCTGACATTGATGAGAAATGGAGAAAACATCTTGGAAAACATGTTAGGGATAGTGAGAGTGGAATAGGACCTCGTCCCTCCAAGATAAATGAGCAGTTCCCACATGATATAGACATTGAATACTACATGAGGCCATAGGGGTGGCAGTGGAGAGTAACAGGATTGGAGGCTACAGCCTTGTCTTGGATGAATAGAGCAGGGGAGCAATATGACTGTGAACCAGAGAAATATGGCATGGTACCACCAGCCAGGACAAAAATAATGAATTTTTAAAACCCAAATATTTATTGAGATTTTATTATATGCTAAATTCTATTACTAATTACCATTAGTAATTCATTTAATCATTACCTCCTTCCCCAAAATAACTATTGAAACAGGGAGAATCATCACCAACATTTTACAGGTGAAATAACCATGTCACAGAGAAGCGTCATAATTTGCCCTTGACCACCTTGCTAGTAAATGACAGAGGTAATGTTTATGCCCGGCAGTCTCTCCTAGATATGGTCAAACTGTGCAAGGCAAAGCTAAGGTCCCTTTTCACTTAAACCCAGCCGGAGAACCAAATGGTGATGGAGACGACAAAGCCAAAACAAATTTGAGTTAATACAGATTTTTTTAAATGAATAGAATAAATACTTAAAAATGAAAAGTCTGTTTTCACAATTGTCAGTACTTGAAAAAATTTACAGCTGGGATGAGAATTGTTATGCCTTCCTACTAGTATACCTTTGACAAAGGGAAGTTTCAACAAATACTTGAGAATATTGGTGTTTACTAGAAAAAAATGAAGCCATTTCATGTGTATACTCTCAAAAGTTGTTACTCCTCAGCAAACTGATTCCAAACAGCTGTCTCACCTTTTAAATGGGACATTTGAGGACAAAGGCTTTGGAGTTGGCAAAGTGAGTTAGAAATCCAGTTTGGCATTTCTACTTTCTTGCACTTTGGCCTTGGATAATTGTTGGTAAAATGAGGATAATAATACTTATTTCTCAATATTGTCATAAAACATAGATGAGATGGGTACATGTATTAGGGAAGACCTATGTTGCTTAAATGACAAGACCTGCATTTGGCTTAACAGTGGCTTAACAGGCCAAAATGTTATGTGCTATTCACATAAAATTATGGGATAGGAATTCAGGTCATCTGGGTGGCTCTTCACTGTGTGATCATTAGGGAGCTAGGCTGACCATAGCTAAGACTGTAAGAGAGAGAGAGAGAGAGAGAGAGAGAGAGAGAGAGAGAGAAAGTAAATCCACCTGGAGGGTTTTTGTGGGCAAGGCCAACAGTGATGAATTATTTCTACCTATATTTCTATAAACTCCAGTCACGTGACTGTACCCACCTGTAGGAAATTCTGGGAAATGTAATCTGTGTGTCCAAAGCATGGAAAGAGAATGTTGCAGATGGCTGGCAATTTTTTCACATGTACCAAAAATGCCTGGCACAAATTGCATTCAATTTAGTTGCAGCTACCTCTCAAAGCCCTAATGGGATCAAAATTCTAAGAAGTAGAAATGGAAAATTATTTTAATTAAACCATAGATAACCAAATTTCTTGTAAACAGGAGGATACTTTGAGCATTGCAGTAGGTTTTACTTAAGCATAAGTACACACACGTTGATGGTAAGATAATAATTATTTCCAGTAAAATAGTAAAGTTTGAACATCATGTAATCTCCCTTTCCAAGAAATAGCAAAAACAGATATTAAGATTTGAAAACAAGAAACAAATACAAAAGCTTTCATGGGAAAAAAATGGATAGGAAAATCTACTTTCCAAAGCTCTTATAAATTTCTGCGTAATAAAGTGCAAGTTGAAAACAGTCTTACAGTGACCTAACCTCAACACACATCTTTTCCTGAGAAATGAGCTTTCTACAATTCCATTTCGACTCTCCCAGGATGCAGATCTCAAAGGTGCCAACACTCACCTACATCTATTAGCTCTCCAGTTTTTGAACTGATATGAGACCTCTAATATTATCCCAGTAAATATTTAACGAAATCAAGGGATATTTGTTTGGTAGCATTTGGTAGTTAATACAGTAATAGGATAGACTTCATTATGTTCAAGGATGGATTACCAGGGGAAAACAGAAAATAAGAAAAAAAATCAATACAGAAAAAGCTGATGTAACATAATAGAAGAGGGAAAAACAGCACTTGAGAGATAGAAATTTCCTGTAGCATCTCCTTAGAGACTCCCATGGAGTTATACAGAATGTACACTTTATGAAGCTGGAGATAAATGATTGGCTGACAATATACAAACCGAAATGAAAAGTTAGCCGTCAGAATTTGAGAAGAAAGTTAAGGAAACAAAGAATGCTTTAACAAAATGTAAATGGTATAAACAGTAGAATTTGGGGAAAACTGTAAAAAATGTAGACATAAATTCTTGTGGTTCTAGCTATGGTTCTAGCCAACAATTTTGGACAGTTGTGGGAAAGAGAAAATTAATATCATAAATATTTCTCTATAGCAACCTAGGCATAGAGTTGTTTTAACATATCCAATAGGGTAAGGGCTTTCAAACTTTAATTACCACTACCTGCAATGAAAACATCGTTTTACATCCTGATATCGTATATGCACACATACCACGTACAGACAAAAAGCTTCTGAAACAACACTATGTCTTGTATAATGCTCTCTAGAATTTTCTATTCTCTTCTAATTTATTTAAAATAAGGTTTATTTAGATGCATTAATCTTATAATCTGATCACCCAATGTGTTTGACTAATAGTCTGAAATACACTGATAAAGATATCTATGAATTTGCATTGAAACAGAAAGAGTGCTTTTTGTTCAAGTTTACTGACAATCCTATCCAGTGCTCTTAATTTATTAGAGGGCCCATCCTTGTCTTTAAGCTCCTAGAGGATTCCCCTAGGCAAAGCTTAATGGGGATTTACCTAGAAAATGTTATTAAAGAAAAGGAAGGCTGTGAGTAAATTTCTTATTAGCTCCATCTGTATGTGCACTAGACTCCAGGGAACTCAATAAACTGTAAAGACTAAACAACGTGGAAGACCAAATTTTTGAAATTTCTACTGTGATTGAGCTGATGGCTAGAAGCAGCCCCCCTCTTCATTTGCCTGCACCAAAGTGAACAATCCCAGCTCAGGTCTTCAGCCATTTTAACAATTAAAACGTCAGAGTGCTGCAGACAGTGCAAATAATCTCATTCAGTACCGTTTAAGTTCCAGGATACCACTGAACACTGAATCTTGAAGTAAACTGAGTCACAATAGCATTTAAAAAAATTAAATGGAACTGAAATACCTGACCACTTTGCAGCTTTTAAGCACAATTTGTCATTTTTTCCATTTACTTAAACAAATGTCTAATTACATATGTCTGTGGACCTGCATATGTGATATAAAATGTCTTATAGTATGTCACTGAGTAAAGACATCATGAACTACTTTAGTTATTATTTTGACATTGCGTTTAAAAGGAAGCAAGAAGACTGAGAAACTGACTGGTTCTTACTGTTGGGGTCAGAGAATTTTCATTTGATTATGATCAAGATTTTAAAAAATCAGTTTACCATTCAGAAATGTTCTCTACACACACAAAAAAGGCAAACAAATCTCTAATAATAACTACATTGCAAAAAATTATATTGGATTTATTACAAAACTACCATGTAGCACTTCCATAATACACAGCAACAACAAAAATAGAATTGTAAACGATCCAAAGAAGTAAAATATAGAAAACTCACAGCAATGTATAATATAAAATACAGTAGTAAGCTGGGCAAGCAGCACCTGCCTATAGTCTCAGCTATTCAGAAGGCTGAGGCGGGAGGATAGCTTGAGACTAGGAGTTCCAGGCCCGTCCAGGAAATATGAAATCCTACCTATTTAAAGCAAATACAATGGTAATTACAATTATACACCACACAATTTCAATCAGTGACGGACCTCATATCCAACGGTGATCCCATAGGGTGATAATGGAGATGAAAAACTGCTATTGCCCAGCAACATCATGACTGTCATGACGTCACAGTGCAACATATTATTCACATGTCTGTGGCGATGCTGCCATAAACAAACCTACTGTGCTGCCAGTCTTCATAGCACATACTGTTATACACAGTACATATCACCTGATAATGATCATAAATGACTATGTTACCGGTTTAGGTATTTACTACACTGTACTTTTTATCATTATTTTGGAGTGTACTTGTTCGACTTATTAAAAAAAAATAGTTAACTGCAAACAGTCTCGGGCAGGCCCTTTAGAAGTTCTTCCAGAAGAAGACATTGTTTACGGGAGATGACATTTCCATGTGTGTCACTGCCCCTGAAGACCTTCCACTGGGACAAGATGTGAAAGTAGAAGACAGTGATATTGATGATCCTGACTGCGTAGGCCTGAGCTAAAGTGTGTGTTTGTGTCATAGTTTTTACTGAAAATGTTTAAAAAGTAAAAATACATAAATACATAAATTTAAAAAAATAAAGTATAAAAATGCTTACAAAGAAAGATATAATAAAAGAAAGTGGTTCTATACATTTTACAATTTCTTTGTGTTTGAAGCTAAGTGTTATCACTAAAAACCAAAAAAGCCAAATAAATAAATAAAAGTTTAGAAAGTAAAAAAGTTGTCCTGGTATAGTTGTCCTGGTATAGTACAGCTCACACCTGTAATCCCAGCACTTTAGGAGGCCGAGGTGGGCAGATCATGAAGTCAAGAGATAGAGAGCATCCTGGCCAACATGGTGAAACCCCATCTCTACTAAAAATACAAAAATTAGCTGAGCATGATGGCGCATGCCTGTAGTCCCAGCTACTTGGGAGGCTGAGTCAGGAGAAGAGCTTGAACCTGGAAGGTGGAGACTGCACCATTGCACTCCAACCTTGTGACAGAGCAACACTCTGTCTCAAAAAAAAAAAAAAAAAAAAAAAAAAAAGGAAAGTAAAAAAGTTAAGCCTGGTGCAGTGGCTCACACCTGTAATCCCACACTTTTGGTGGCCACAACAGGCAGATCACCTGAGGCTGGGAGTTCAAGACTAGACTGACCAACATGGTGAAACCCAGTCTCTACTAAAAATTCAAAAATTAGCCAGGCGTGGTGGTGCACACCTTTAATCCCAGCTACTTGGGAGGCTGAGGCGGAAGAATCACCTGAACCTGGGAGGCGGACGTTGCAGTGGGTCAAGATAGCACCATTGCACTCCAGCCTGGGTGACAGAGTGAGACTCCATCTCAAAAAAAAAAAAAATTAGAGTAACCTAAAGTTAATTTATCATTAAAGAAAAAAATTTTAAATAAATGTAGTGTAGTCTAAGCACGCAGTGTTTATAAAGTCTGCATTAGTCTCCAGTAATGTCCTAGGCCATCACGTTCATTCACACTCACTCACTCATTTACCCACAGCAACTCCCAATCCTGTGAGCTCTATTCATGGTGAATACCTTATACAGGTGCACTATTTTTATCTTTTGTACCATATTTTTACCATACTTTACTATGTTTAGGTATAGAGATATCATTCTGTTCTAACTGACTACAGTATTTGGTATAGTAATATTCTCTACATGTTTGTAGAGCAATAAGCTACACTGTAGTGCCTAGGTTTGTGACAGGTTATACCATCTAGGTTTGTGTAAGTACACTCTGATTTTTCCATAATAATAAAATTACCTAAAGACACATTTCTCAGGAGATATTCCCATCCTTGTCTCCATCATTGCTTTATAAGCAAAAATAATTAGAACAGAAATATTTTTCAATATTTTTAAAAAAACTCTTAAGAAGGAAGATATTTAAATTTACATTTATTTGTTAGATAGCTAAAATTAACTGATTGAGGAAAATTATTACAAGCCATAAAGATCTATATTAACCGCCACCTAGAAGATTCTGATTATTTAAGTCCTTTAAGCCTTTTGTTAAAATGGTGCTTAGATGGGAAGAAAAATTAGGCTCCATGTTAATTAAAGAAACAAAGCCTTATCTATTTCCGCTGAAAACACAGTCTCAAATTTAATGCATTTTCAAATAATTAGGAATAGATGCTTATTGAAATAAAAATAACACCCTTTTTTTTTAAAGGTGGGGGGAATAATGGAAAGGGTCATCAATGTGCAACGCTGACAGAAAAGAAATAAAGGCCAGTTATGGTGTCTCACACCTGTAATCCCAGCACTTTGGGAGGCAAAGACGGGAGAGTCGCTTGAGCCCAGCAGTTTGAGACCAGCCTAAGCAACATAGTGAGATCTTGTCTGTTAACAAACAAAATAGCCTGGCACGGTGGTGTGCACCTGTGGTCCCGGCGACTCTGGAGGCTGAGTGAGGTGCGGGTATTGCTTCAGCTGGGTAGGTCAAGCCTGCAGTGAGGTATGATTGGGCCACTACCTTCCAGCCCAAATGACAAAATGAGACCTTCTTTCAAAAAAAGAAAAAAATATTTATAATTTACATTTAAAGCAAATCTCTAAAACAGTTCAAAAAAAGAAGTCCATTAAGCAAAAACAGAAAGCAAAGGAGACAATAATTCTTCTTGAGTTTGAGGAAACTGCTTACTGCAAAGAACCATCCCTCCCCCGTAAACTTAGGGACTGCTGATGACCCACTGTTTACCTGTGACAAAGCCAGACACACAGACTTTTGACATTCCCATTTCTTAATCATAAATGATTAATAAAGCTGTTCATCCCGCTGACCAATCTAGACCAAAAACCCACAAACTTAACTTGCCTAATGTTAGCCAGGTTCTTCACTCCTCACCGGCCATGGGACTTTGTCATTCAAGCAATCATTGAAAGTCAGAACAACTTCTCCTTAATGATTCCTCCCAGGAAACAGCTAACACTGGAGAAAAATATCCTTGAGAATAACCTGCTGCTCCCATACCTCCCACACTTTCTATCTAGTCTTGTTTAAGCCTTACTGTTAAAGAGCCCTTTCCACCTAACCATTGAGATACTTGCAGATCTTGTGAATGGAGAGTTCTTCGGTAATCGCCTCTCTACCTATTTCAATAACATTTTTAAATAAAGTCTTTTCTTACACAAGTCCAAATTTGTTTTCATTTGACAAATGCAACCTTTTTCTATAGTACATAATTTTCTTTAAAACCTGTTTTAAAAAAAAGGACAAATTGACAGAAACACTGTTGTAATAAATGACTAAAATCTACCTCTATCCGTCCTACAACTATCAAGTAAGAGAAAAGTAAATGAAATTATAGGGGATTAGAAGGATAGAGTTAACAGAGCTAATTTACTAACGACATTTCAAATCAAGCACATGGAGTAATAGGGAAAATATTAACAAAATTAGATAAAATTTTTATTATTTTTATAAATGATTTGTGTACACAGATAAAAGTGATTTAACATCTGGAAATTAAATTAATAAGAGTTTAATGTTCTTTTTTAATATATAATATGTATATATAAAATATATTTTAAATATATCTTATACTGTATATTTAGTGTAGATACAAATACAAAAAGGTGATTTAAATAACTGTAATATAGTGCCTCCAGGAGAGAAAAACATGTTTTTATTGGTATGTGTTTTCTCCCTGGATTATAAAATTACCTCAATATTCATGAGCTTTCAGACATACTGTACTGATCACCTTGAATATGGGTAATGCAGCATCAAATGATACCCAAATTTTTGCCTCTTATGATAATGATGTATTTATAACTATCCCTATGTGTCTATTGTTACTTTTGTCACCAGTGTACACTCTCTCTGGTAATAGTGAGTCCTATGGCAAAGGGAAAAAAAGAAATGAGGAATTACATGATTATCTCACAGTATTAGCTCAGATGTAGCAAATATCCCCCCATTCACAATTCAGTGGTCAAAACATCACCACTTGAGCCTCATGTCAACGAGGCGGGGATGTATATACTGCCCCTAGGAGGACAGAGGAACAGGGGATATTTGTAATTAATTTTGTGTGTAGGGGTATGTGTGTGTGTGTGTGTGTGTGTGTGTGTGTGTGTGTGTGTGTGGAGAGAGAGAGAGAAAACGAGAGAAAGAAACTAGCACTTTTATGCCCATGTGCAAAAGAATCAATTTTAATACAACTCATTCTTTTCAGAAAGCAACTGCAAATAAAAGGAAAAAAGTAAAAGGTAGATTTTTTTCAGTTTTACTTCCTTTTAAAACAAATTCAATTTTCACTAAGAAACCATAAAGGTCCTAGAAGTAAATTGCATACATTTATTCATGGGCTGAGGGAAGTTTATTTTAATTTTTTTGTAACATGAAAATAGAAAATGCCAAAAAAGACTCATAGATATGGTACATGAAAAAAATAGGAGGATATATATTCATGCATATGTGTCTATATATATATATATATATATATATATATAGACACTATATATACATACATATATATACACATATATATACATACATATATATACACATATATACACACATATATATATACATATTGATTTGTGTCTGAATATAAATATATCCATATATACACAAATAAAAAAAGGCAAAAAAACTCTGAGAATGCTTTGAAACCTATGTTTTACCAAAGTGTTGATGCACTTAATTAGTCCTTATATGTGTAAATTGTGTATGACACAATTCTAAGGGACAAAATTCACTTTTACAATGCTTGGCCATTTGTTTACTACAGATTTGTCAAGCTGACAGATTGCAGGCAGTGATGTGTCCTGAAGAAGGGGCCACTTTTTCTAATTCATACAATGTGCTATGTGGAAGAGGGTGGTAAGGGGAGTGATTGTTGTTCCTGCCAGAGTAAAGAAAACAGCTGATTCTTATTATGCACTGAACTTTTATACTCAGTTTTACAGCACTTGCCAGTTGAAGTTATACAAATAATATCATGTTCTTCTATTCAAGGGAATGTTTACAAGTATCAGGTTGTGCTGGTCCCTGAGTCAAGCTCAGCAACAGTAAGGCAACAGCCCAGCCTTTAAACATTTCAGAAAGCCTGCTGCCATTTCCCATGCTAAATAAAAAGAAAAACATTTTTAAAATTGAAAGAAAAGTATCAACATATATAATGAAATTCAAATCAAAGTCACAGTTACTAAAGTAATGCAAACACAAATGTGGTGACTGTCTTATTGCTGTGAAAATGAAAAGTCAATAATGAAAATATTACTATTTTCATGGGGGCAGGAAGTTGCTAATTTCCAACATCGTTAATGCTTTTGTATATTTATTTTTTTCCAGAAAGAAATTAGATAATGTTTCAAAATTCTTAAAAATATTATTGCATTTCTAGGAATTCACAGCAAGGGAGTAATGTTCAGAGATATGAATAAAGTGTATGTACAATAATATTCATTCTACCATTATATTATTATTATTATTTTATTTGAAGATAGAGCCTTGCCCTATTGCCCAGGCTGGGGTGCAGCGGCACAATCTCAGCTCACTGCAACTTCCACCTCACTGGTTCAAGCAATTCCCTGCCTCAGCCACCTGAGTAGCTGGAATTACAAGTGCCAGCAACCGCGCCTGGCTAATTTTTCTATTTCTAGTAGAGATGGGACTTCACTATCTTGACTAGGCTAATCTTGAACTTGTGACCTCTTGATCCACTGACCTCAGCCTTCCAAAGTGCTGGGATTACAACATCCGCCTCCACAAGCCACCATGCCTGGCCTCATTCTACCATTATTTTTAATAACAAAATACAGAAACTGTATAACAAAAATAAAAATGTTTATTAAATTGGAAAATTTTCAACACATTCATAATTTTAAAACGAGGTTAAAATATATGAATATGGGCCAGGCACAGTGGCTCATGCCTGTAATTCCATCACTTTGGGAGGCTGAGGCAGGCGGATCATGAGGTCAAGAGATTGAGAATATCCCAGCCAACATAGCAAAACTTTGTTTCTACTAAAATAAAAAAATTGGTTGGGCATGGTGGCACACACCTGTAGTCCCAGCTACATGGGAGGCTGAGGCAGAAGAATTACTTGAACCTAGGAGGAGGAAGTTGCAATGAACCGAGGTCACACCACTGCATTCTAGCCTGGTTCCTGATGACAGAGCAAGAATGTCTCAAAACAAAAATGAATATGATTACATATTTTATTTACTATATATAATAGGTAAAAGATTATATAATTTATAACCTTTTCTATATAATATCTTATCTGTTACTTCTATTACAGAAGTTACTTCTATTACAGGACTGTGCCTGGACATTATGTAATATACCTTATATGATATATAACATGTCCAGAAATCATACCTCTAATTCCAGTGCTTTGGAAGTAGGGAAGATTGCTTGAGGCTAGGACCACTTTGAACAACATAGCAGAACTTTGTCTCTACCAAAACGTTTTTTTCCATATCCGAATTGGGTGGCATACACCTGTAATAGTCTTGGTTATTTGGGAGGCTGAGGTGAATGAATGGTTTGTGCTTGGGGTTGCAGTGAGGTAGATCATGCAACAGCCTTGTTGAATGAGAACCTGTCTCTAGAAAAACTATATGATACGCATGTATATGATATATCACTTTAATATATCATATACTATAATCAATAAGATACATTACACATTATGCATAATTTACATATTTGATTATATCATAAATTGACTATATTGAATTATATGGCATTTATTATATTAAGCTTCTGCTATGGACTGAATATTTATGTTTTCCCCAAAAAGTTGTACATCGAAGCCCTAACCTCAGCTGTAGCTGCATTTGGAGATGGCACTTTTACAGAAGTAACTAAGGTTAAATCATGTTCCTAAGAAGAGATGCCAGAGAGCTTGCTCTCTCTCTCTCTCTCTCTGTCTCTCTCTCTCTCTCTCTCCCTCTCTCCCCTCTCTCTGAGTACACCTCTTTCTGAGTACACAGACCAGAAAGACCATGTGAGCACATAGCAGGATGTCCACCTTCTGCAAGCCAAGAAGAGAGCCCTCCCCAGCAATCAAACAGGATAGCACCTTGATTTTGGACTTCCCAGCTTTAAGAAGTGAGAGTAATAAATTTGTATTTTTATGTCATCCTGGTTACAAGCAGACTAAGGCAGCTTCTTCTACTTGTTCAAATTTTCTACATTTAAAATTTTTATAATGTGTTTTGGTTGTTTTTAGTAGAACTTTGCAGCATTTCTTATGCTTTGGTGACATTTTTAGAATACTAAATAAAAGCAGGTTAAACAATAAAGACATTTATTTTCTCAATAAAAAAGTCAGTGCCAGACTTAGCAGAGGCAGTTCCAATCTTCCTCAAATGGCTCAGTGACATAATCAAGGACTGTCTCTTCTCATCTTTCCCTGTCCACTATCCTCAGAAGACTGTTGAACCTCATATTTGAAAGATGATCATTGCACTTTCTATCATCAAAAGTTCTTATTAGATATCACCCAAAACAGAAAAGATAATACCAGAAGGAAAAATTGTCTTCTGTGGTGGAAAATTAAATAAGCAAGAGTTCATTAGTCTGATGCTGTCTCCATACTTTAAGTTCACACATAGCAAACCACAACTTGACTTAGTTTGTAAACAAACCAAAACTGAACTTAGAAGTACACTTTTTGTAACCAATAGTTCAGTTTCAGCCAGTCACAAACAGCACAGTTTCAGCCAATCACAGATAGTGAACTAATCAAACCATGTTGAAATAAAAAAAATACCTCATCATAACATATCCAAATAAGGCAGATGCCTAGCTGTGGCCAATCAGAAAATTTTTCTATTTTGCTTCCATGTTCACCTATAAAAGCTTGCTGCTCTCACTGCTAGGTGAGTTCTCTGAACTTCTGGCTCTGAGTGCTGCCCAGTTCAAGAATTATTCTTTACTCAAATAAATTCTGTAAAATTTAATTTTTCTAAAGTTCTTCTTTTGATGCTGGTCATAAATTGAGTCATATCACCACCTAAATAAGACAATTATTGGTAATGGGGAATGGAATTATCATGACAGTGAGGGAGTTCTCATGAGATATAGTTGTTAGATTAGTGTCTGGTGTGACCCTTTTTCTTTCTCTCTCTCCTGCCACCTTGTGAAAAAGGTACCTGCTTCCCCTTTGCCCTCCACCATGATTGTATGTTTCCTGAGGCCTCCTTAGCCATGTGGAACTGTGAGTCAATTAAATCTCTTTTATTTACAAATTACCCAGTCTCAGGTAGTATCCTACCTGATAGCAGAATGAGAACAGACTAATACACAGCTTGTAGACTACCTTTTTTGGAAACCTGCCCTGAGATCACCATAGATAGAAGCCCTAACATGCTTAATGGAGAATAAGAAAGTACATAAAGGAGAAGCAAGTAGAACCAGGTAGGGCCCTCCAGAGCAACCAACTGCCAACCAGCATCAGCTTCAAGGCATATGAGTGAGACTGTCTTAGATTACTGAATCCTTGTAAAGCTGTCAAATCTACAGTTGCATAAATGACCCTTGGCGGAAAAAAAAGAAAAAAAGCAACCGAAGCATTGCCTAGGTGAGACAAATCCAAGCTGATCTGCAGAAACCTGACCAAAAACTGTTACAGTTTGAATAGTATGTGTTGGCCAGATGCAGTGGGTCACACCTGTAATCCCAGCACTTTGGGAGGCCCAGGCGGGCAGATCACAAGGTCAAGAGATTGAGACCATCCTGGCCAACATGGTGAAACTCCGTCTCTACCAAAAATACAAAAATTAGTTGGGCATGGTGGGGCACAGCTGTTGTCCCAGCTACTCAAGAGGCTGAGGTAGGAGAATCACTTGAATCCCTGAGGCGGAGATTGTAGTGAGCCGAGATTGTGCCACTGCACTCCAGTGGCTTGGCAACAGGTGAGACTCTGTCTCAAAAAACAAAAAGAAACAAACAAAAAAGAATATGTGTTTCAGGTTTTCTTTTTTAAAACAGCAATTAATAACTGATACAATATGTTCATTATCTAGTATGCATGCAAAACCTGGATATCCGTTTATAAGACATCGAAAATATTAATAGAACACACTAAAAAAAATCAACTGGCATATTTAACATTTGGCTTAACAATATCCTTAGTCACATCTACATGTTCATTAGAAAAAATGTGTATTTCTCAATTTACAACAAATAATAATTTTGCCAATTTTTTTCATGACTCCATAAGTCACCAGTTTGCAACTTCTATCAGAAGTTTTCTCACTAGTTTTCAAGTGTCCACTGACAATTTGTGTGCCCTGTCTACAGCCTTGCAATTTTTACAGCTTATTCCCATAATTTCCCTTGAAGCCAATACCACTTGTTTGGAGATTTTGTTATGGCACTATCTATTCTACGCTTAGGTGCAAATTTCTGTATCTGTTATCTACTGACACTTCTTTTTTTTTTTTTTTTTTTTTTTGGGAGGGGGGTGGGAGAAAGGGAGGAAGGCTGGAAGGGAGGGAAGGAGGAAGGGAGGGAGGCAGGAAGGGATGAAGGAAGGAAGGAAGGGAGGAAGGGAGGGAGGGAGGGAAGGGAAGGAAGGAAATCAAGCAATGAGAGAGATATTGCCAACCTGGATCTAGAGGTTTACAAGTTGATTTCTTTCTTTTTTTGAGAGAAGGAAAGAAAGAAAAAAAATGAGTAAAGGAGAAGAAGAAAGAGGAAGAGAAAGAGGGAGGGTGAACGAAAATATTGCTTTATTCTGAAAAAAAAATGGGTATTAATAATGACACTTCTTAATGATGCCAACTTAGTGTAAGTTAAAACAAACTATTTATTTTGCTCACTATGCTGTCAGTAAACTTGGCTAGACTTAGCTGGACAGCTCTTCCACTGGTCTTGCTTGTGTTCCCACATGCAGTGGCTGACATCTGACCCTGGACTGGGGCTGGATGAGGGTAGTAGTCTGTTATCACTCTGCTGATAAAGACATACTCAAGTCTGGGTAATTTACAAAGAAAAAGAGGTTTAGCAGACTCACAGTTCCACGTGCTTGGGGAGGCCTCATCATCGTGGCAGAAAGCAAAAGGCACATCTTACATAGTGACAGGCAAGAGAGAATATGAGAGCCAAACGAAAGAGGAAACCCCTTCTAAAACCACTGAATCTTGTGAGATTTCTTCACTACCACCAGAACAGGATGGGGAATACTTCACACCAAGATTCAATTATCTCCCACTGGGTCCCTCCCACAACATGTGGGAATTATGGGAGATCCAACTGAAGATGAGATTTAGATGGAGACACAGCCAAATCATATCAATGGACTATGGTATCTTCACTAATATAACTGGCAGTTAGTGTTGGGTATAGGTCAGTTGCCTTCTGCTGAAAAGTCTGACTCTGTTCCATCAGGCTTTCATGCTTCACTCGAGTAGATCATATCTTTTTTTAATGATATTCTCAAGGCTGCATTCAAGAAGAATAAAAGCAGAAGCTGGATGCAACTTAAGCCCATGCTTTTTCTGCCAAAATCTATTGATTGAAGCTGATCATAAGACCAACCTATATTTAAGGGGTAGTATAATGGTTTGCATAATGGCTTCTCAAGATATTCATCTGTGTTAATACCCAGACACTGTGAATATTACTGTATTTGGACAAAAGGTCTTCACACATGTAATTACCTTTTGTGATGATACCCCCTCCTGGATATACCCAGGCAGGCCCTGAATACAGTGACAAGTATTCTTGTATAATAATAGGCAGAAAAGAAGACACAGAGAGGAGGAAAACCCCATTTGAAGACAGAGAAACTGAAAGAGGCAAAGAAAGATTCCCTTCTAGAGCCTTCAGAGGAAGTACAGCCCTGATAACACCTTGATTTCAGATTTCTGGTCCCGATAACTGTGAGAGAACACATTTTTCATTCTGTTTAGTCACTGTTACTATGGCCGCTGAATATGGCCTCCACCTTCTTATGTGAGGTGTAAGTAGCAAAGTCACCTTGCAAAGGAACAGACATAAGGAGTGAGAGAAATTATTGCAGATATATTTGAAAACAATCTACCATATGTATGAAGCCACAGCTCCTGCATTTCCAAGTCATTTTCATTAAAAATTGAAATTTGAATGAGAGTGAGAATTGTATTCAATTAAAACAAGAGATATCTTGCATAGAAACAATACATTTACAAGTTCAATTCAACATGGAATTTTTTAATGCTCAAATTATCTTATTTATCAGTTTCATGCTTTTCTAAAAAAGCATAGTAATAGGAAAACCTTGGTAACTTTTTTGCCTTTATAGATTAAACTGTTTTGCATTAAAAAGCAGCATAGCTGAGAAAGATGACCTTAATTTTAAAAATTGATGATGCATTTAAATGACTTCAAAAGATATACTTGAGCTATTGATTGAAAGACAGTTCGTTACCTCAAAGTAGCTAGTTATATTTTTGTTTGTATTAATAATGATAGTCTCTATAGAAACAGTTAATTTGCAAATCATGTATGGAAAAACTGATGTTGAAGGCATTTTAACGAGTTGTGTAATTTTTTTTCACAAGGAAGATTAACCATTAAATATAATTATAAGTGCTGGAACCATGCACAGATGAAGCTAAATCTATGGATAACCAAAAAATAAGAGTAGCATCTCAAATCAAGTTCATTGTAAGCCCTTATTATTGCCATCATTAATCACCAGTGTAGTCTTTGTTCAAGGAAGATACTGTTTCTTAATTGTCTCAGGATGGTCAATGAAATGATAACATTCAAAAATCTGTGCAAACAAAAACCAGTGGTTTTAATATTCATGTTTAAAACCGATTTATAATTAAAGTAGAGTGAATGTACATCATCATGCCCTGTCAACACACAGAAGGTGCTTATGGTTTTTGAACCCAGAGCTAAATTCTTGTTACAGATTTTTTCTTTGCTTTTTCCTTATAGAGGAATGAAAAAAAATAAAGAGACTGCAAAGGACTTTAAAGCTTGATTAATTTTCCTTAATGAGCAATGCCCTCCAAATTGGGTAGCTTTGTGGATGTAACTCCAAAGCTTAACACTCCTAAACAACTTCAAGGCACAGCAGTAAATGTTTTTATGACCTAGGGCAACAAAACTACAAAAACAACGAAGTGTAAAAACTGGATGAGGAGAAATGATTACAGAGATTGTGATTTGAATATGACTTATAATTCATTTCTTTGTGGTTTAAGTTACAGATTCTACAGGATGGTGAAGAATAACACTACTGATTATTTTCCTTCAATGATAAAAACAGTTTGGTGATTATTGGCTTGAGGCCATTAGAAAGACTAACCAGTGGATTAAAGACCCTCTTACCCTATCGTAGAGAGAAAGTTTTGCATTTCTTCTTCCCATTTCTACTGTCCCCCAAAGAAAATTTCCACTAATGTTTCACTGTTTTATTTATTGGTCAGTTTCTTAGGCAACATACCTTAGTAACTACCTGATCATATGAATTAGAAGAAAAATGTTGTTACTTGTAATTATGTATTAATGGAAGGCTAAGCTTTCAAAATATTATGAAAACATAGCAATAAAAAGAACTTGCTATACTGTTACCTATTATAATCATAGCCCTTTTTTCAGTTGACACTTTCTGTAACAGCCCATCTTTAATTTACTATCCAGAAAATAAGAAAACACCCTATCATTTGTACTTAAAAGATTGCACTGTATTTTGAAACAGACTTAATTTGTTTTTTATTAAAAAAATTCCAAACAGAACCACCCAACTTTTACAGTATGCATACATGTATGTCCCAGAGTTTTAATGCTTGAGTTCACTTATCTCTAGACTACTTAGGTTTCAGAAGTTGAAGACAAACTGTTATAAAATGTGTTACTCAACACAGCTTTATAATGTTTTTGTCAGACACTGTTTGGGGGCAAATTTCTGGCCTCATACGTTCTATGAACAACCAACAGTCTACTCTTGAGATTCTTTAGGACATTTTATTTACATTAACCCCATATATTGGTGCGAATGGTGATTGGTGGTCATGATTCCAGAAGAAAGTACATCATTTCTGGAAATAACAGATCTCTTTTTAAAATTTCTTTCACTTTCACAGTGTGTCTTGGTGACTTAATGCAGTCTCTCTCTCTCTCTCTCTCTCTCTCTCTCTCTCTCTCTCTCTCTCTCTCTCTATATATATATATATATATATATATATATATATATATATATTTGTTTCAAGGGGGACTTTTTGAGTAGGGTTAAAAACTCTCCCTTGAAACAAATCATAGGATGACACATTTACAACTTTTTAAAACCACTTCTTTCTCCTAACGCCTCTTCCCCCCACATGCACACACTCACCTTGTTGGTAATATCTGCAGATCAAAATTTGCTGATAAAATTGATGATTGTCTTAGTTCACTTTCTGTTGCTACAACGGGATATCACAGACTAGGTAATTTGTAAAGAAAAGACATTTATTTGGTTCATGGATCTGGATGCTGGGAAGTGCAAGATAGAGGGGCTGTATCTGGTGACTGGTGAGGGCCTTGTTTCTAAGTCATAGCTTGATAGAAGGCATCACATCATTAGTGAGGGTAAGAGAGAGAAGAAAAGAAGGCCAAACTCTCCCATTCCTTTTATCCAGATCCCACTCCTATAACTAACCGACTCCTGTGATAATGGCATTAATCCATTCATGAGGGCAGAACCTCTGTACCTAATCATGTATTAAAGGCCTCATTGCAATGTAATGGTTCACTGGCAATTAAATTTCAACATGAATTTTGAAGGGGACGTTCAAACCATAAATAATGGTGTTATGGGGAGCTCACTGTTGTTATAAAATACAATCTTTCTCCAGATTTCATATAAGAAATACAACTCAACTTTTCCAATTACTGCTCAGATATATTCACTTTCTTTAAAACTCCTTGGATTTGAAGCTTAGTTTTTATCAGTTGACTTAATGGCCTCATTAAACTTTCATTAACTTCCAGGAGGACACTTTCATATTCTTTATGCAGTTTATTACTTTACCTAGATTATACATATTGTTAGTGTGTGCATGCCTTCAAAAGGCTTACGTTAAGATAAAGGCTAACTCTGTCCTTCAATTACTATTAAATTATCCGTAGTAAGCTTGGAAGGATTTTATCTGCTGCATTTTGGATAAATAAGACAACCGTATGCACCTTATATCAGTTTATTCTGTTGCATTTTCCATTAAATATTTCAAGAAATGTAGAGATTTTATTCATATAAAGAAGCAAGACTCAGTTGGAAATGTCAAAACTATTTTTATTGAAGCGATAACCAATTCCTGTTAGCATTGCTAAAAACTACCAAAAGATTTGTTTATTAATTCAACAAATAATAGGATAAGATTATGTGCCATTCCAAATACCACATTCTTAAGAATACTACCTAATCAAGGATGTGTAGATCCCAGCTGCTGTTATTTTGTCAACATGTTACTTCTGTGGTTTGTTTGACATTCTGCTAGATGGACTCTCTCTTTTTCCTGTCTATTTTCCAGTCTTTTAAAGAACCTGTCAGTAAAAAAAATATAAAAATCACAGTTGTCTAATGAGGTCTTGCCATATGCATACATGTATATCTATGGTATGGATGGCGTTTTAGATCTGTGGATAAAATCAATTCAATTACCTGTTTATTATTGTTTTCCATTAGCTCTAAAGTAATTATGCAAGTAATTAGGGTTTATCTTCTTTTAGATAATTGACCTTTATACTATGAAGGATCCCTTAATTTTTATAAATGTCTAAAGTACCATATATTTGCTGTTTTTATTTCATGTTTTAGCATGACACAAGCAATTTTCTTGCAATACTTAGTTTTCTAAAAATAAATCATATTAGTAAAACTCAAAGAAACTTTGCAGCTTTGACATGACGTATACATTGTATGAGCTTTCAATATGTCCTTGATAAATGTAAGGTCTTATCAAATGAGCTTCTGTAAGACAAAAGAATCACCAGTTTCATTTTGCTTATACGAGTTTCATTCAAAGGTCCCTCAGACAATTTTTAAGTTTCTTTATCCAGTCAACAAATATTTATTTTGTGCCTTCCACGTGTCAAGCACTTTTCTAGGGATAAGAGTTACACGGTAAGACAAGCCCAAATCTCTGTTGTAATGGATTTTACACACATGGATGTTGGAAGAGGGGAATATTTGGTAGAAAAACTAGACATGTGAATAACTTGATAATGTTTCAGTTGTTGATATAAAATAGGGCATGGTACAGGAGATAGAGTTACCTGGGCGAGTGTTGCTAATTGATATAGGATATCAGGAAATTGAGGTCCTCTCTGATAAGGTGACATTTCAGTAGAGATCTGAAGAAAGTAAGAGAATGAGCCTTCAGATGATCCTGTCAGAGTGTTCCAAGCAGAGCTGGTACAGTAATGCAAAAGGCAAGAAATAGGATCCTGTTTGTCATTGTCAAGAGATAATAAGAGGACAGTGTACCAAGGGTTGTTTTTTTTTTTCAATTGCCAATGTTTGAATTTACTGGTTATACTTTTAATTTAAAAACATTGTAAGAATTACCAAACATTTGAGTATACTATTGTGTTGATCACTACATGCCTGTGATGTCACTGGGAATTATTATCCTAGCATTATTAGGGAAGAAATTGAAGTTCAAAGATTTTAAACGGCATTTTCATAAATTTCATAGCTGCTGAATAAACATGCTAAAATTGCAACCTAAATTTACTGATTCCTAGAACATTTTTCCCTTTATTATTATTATCTTCTTCCCATTATTATTATATTTTGCATCACAGAGGAGAAGGGGGCTTTTCTAAAATTTTGTTTTTTTTTAATTTTTCTAAATTTTCTAAACTTTTAGAAACAGTCACTAGAGTGAATCGGCAACCAACAGAATGGGAAAAAATCTTTGCAGTTTACCCATCTGACAAAGGGCTGATATCCAGAATTTACAAAAAACTCAAACAGATCTACAAGAAAAAAGCAAACAAGCCCATCCAAAA
>CM052650.1:28678660-28703664 GCA_028533165.1 Leontopithecus rosalia | reverse complement strand
GATGGCATGGGGAGAAATGCCAAATATGGGTGAGGGGGCAGAAGGCAGCAAAACACACTGCCACGTGTGTACCTATGCAACTATCTTGCATGTTCTGCACATGTACCCCAAAATCTAAAATGCAATAAAAATTAAAAAAATTAAAAAAAAATAAAAAATAAATAAAAAATAAAAAATAAAAAAAATAAACTTTTCATTTTCTAAAATACATTTTTTTCAAGGGAGAAATTTAACTCCAAACATGAGAATCGGAAGCAAAATCTGGAACAAAATCTCTCTTTAAAAGTACATGCCATGATGTATGAGTTTACGGCCTTTGCAGGGACATGGATGAAGCTGGAAAACATAATTCTCAGCAAACTAACACAAAAAGAGTAAACCAAATACCATATGTTCTCACTCATAAGTGGTAGTTGAACAATGAGAACACATGGACACAGGGAGGGGAACATCACACACCGAGGTCTGTCACGGAGGTGGGAGCCTAGGGAACGGAGAGCATTGGGAGAAATACCTAATGTAGATGACAGATTGATGGGTGCAGCAAACCACCATTGCACATGTATATCTATGTAAAAAAACCTGAATGTTCTGCACATGTATCCCAGAACTTAAATTTTTAAAAAGGTGCATGCTGACAAGCAACCAGAGTGACTATCTGTCGAAACCTTCACATTTTGGCAAAGAAGAGACTAAGGTCAAGAGATACATATTTACAAAGCTTGTAAGACACTCGAATTAAAAAACTGTTTTTCTCCTAAGGAATAACGTACTAATTATCCTTAGATAAAAAGGATTAACTGTCATTTAATGATTAATTGATGTGAGACTTTAAAATTATTTGAGTGCAAAAATTAAGAACATATCAGACCTTCACTGAACATAGGATACGCCATCCTCCCACCAATCCTTTATTACCTTCATATCATCTACCTCAAGTATATTTTCATTTCTCACCACCTCTGTACAGATTTTTATTGTTTGAGGTATCGTTCA
Organism: Leontopithecus rosalia; assembly: GCA_028533165.1. Classification (NCBI taxonomy): domain Eukaryota; kingdom Metazoa; phylum Chordata; class Mammalia; order Primates; family Cebidae; genus Leontopithecus; species Leontopithecus rosalia. The sequence goes on along the minus strand of CM052650.1, from coordinate 28,702,668 downwards.
TGAACCACTATGCCAATCACTCCCTGCTTTATATCAGTCTCATACAGGTCAGAACACCATCAATGCTTCAGTTGATTTCTCATTTTGAAGCTAAAATATGCTTTATTTATTGTCAGTTACATTTAAACTGTCAATAATATCTGTCCTAGCATCCCTAAACAAAACAAATGATAAACTTTTATGGGCTCTTTGTATTTTCAGCCCCTTTATTATACACACACGCATAAACATATATACATATACATACAAACACACATGTGTATGTATAATAAATTATATGAGAATCACTTATAATGGATGGTGGTAATGATAGTAAAAGAGATGACTTAAATCAAACTGCCTGATCATACACAAATTATGCTTCATATGGACTCTTCACCTTCCAGAATCTTATAATCATAGTCAAGTGCCCATTTTGAACCAAATGCTTACTAATCTTCCTTTGGAGATATAGGGCTGTGAGGGAAGAAATTTAAAATTATAGTGCCTTTACCCAAATTTAAATAGTGCACAGTATTCTGCACTAGGGAATGCTATGGTGAGCATACTGAGTAATTCTCCTGAAGAAGAAATTTAAATTTTTTGATCACTTTTTTTATAGTAATGATCAGAATTTTCTTACCTGAAACTCTCTGAAAAAAAAAAAAAACCTTATTAGTTAGCTAAGCATTAACAGTTCCTTTACTACTTGGATCCTTAGTCTTCCTAATTATGTCTCAAGGGCCTAATAATCTGGCAGACAAAGGGAAACCAGTTTTGTGCTTATTTCAAAAAATTCTTTAAGGACAGGAAGTTTATATTACTTTATACATTTAAGGCAAGCCAATTGTTAAAACAAGGTCTTTCTTAGGGAATGGAAATAAATTATATAACTTTAACCAAGATTATTTTTTAATCAGGAAAAAGAAAATTTCTGATAGTATATGCAAAAGTGAAAGTGGTAAATCAAAATGTAAATAAATTCAAAGCAATGTGAAATAAATGAGCAAACCATAGAGTCATGCTTTCTGATGATTAGTGAATCATGATAAGAAGTCACCTTTTATTGAAGATTATCCATTTCACTTAAGTAACTCAGTATATGGATATTGACTAGAAACTCGGGTTAGGCAAGCAAAAAAAAAAATTGGTTTTATGTATGGATGCAGAAGGAACATATCCAAGAAGAAAAACTAAGTTTAATAAGGTCCCAAGGTTCATTACAGGAAGGGTATGAAGAAATAGCTCCGAATCTATTTTGTGAGATAATGTTTTACAACTTAGAATATTGAGCCGGAGAGAAATCTTGGATATTGCTATCTCCTACTGCAATCATAGTCCCGAGCTAGAAAGCACCATGCATGAAGCACTAAATAAAGAAAATACCAACTGATAAAACAAAGCATCCACTTAGCTCGGTGTTTCCAAAGGCAGTTGAAACGAGAGTGACAAAAGTTCTCCTAGAAGCCTAGAATACTGGTAGGATTTAGAGAGATCAAAATTCAGCAGGTCAATCTTAATAATTGCTCATTTCTAGTGGAATTTGTGACACCAGGTAGCAGTTTAGCAACAGGACCCTTCAACTAATCAAATGTAATGAAATATAAATAATTAAATGTAATTTAAATAGTGGTCAAAAGTATTTTGGAAGAAAAGCCAAAACCCTGGAGAAATGATAGACCACATAGCTCGTTTTTGTTTCCAAAGTATGCTGAACAACCTAAAATACTACAAGACTTTTTAAGTCACAAAAGCATTGCACATATGCTGCTCTCAGTGTATAAATTGTTATAAATGATCAATACTATTTGATGCACAAAAGAAATCCTTTGGGGAAAAAAAATAACCATTAGCTGGGTCAGGCAATTCCGTGACAGTGCCACAACACACCAGTCTGATATAGCTTAATATCATTGACACTGTATTGTAAATAACAAGCCAAGGTTGTGTTGAATAAAAAATAAAAATAGCAATGGACTTTGAATACTTACTAGGCAATACACTATGCATTGAACACAGACTTCCTCATTTAAGCATTACAACCACCATAGGAGGCGGGTTTTTACCTCACTTTTTAAATTGAAAAATTGTAGCAAGAAGGGAAAGCAGGAGAGAAGGCAAGGGAGAAAAAGAAAAGTTGAGAAGCAGAAAAAATGTTGAAAGATCCAAGACAGCTGAATTTTTTTTAATGCTTCAGAGCTGATATATTCCAAGATAGTTGTCCCACTTCCAAACTGCTCATAAAATGTAACTCTAAATATAAATGGAATTAATTTAGCTGTAGAGAATTCTCATTTAAAGGCATTTACTGAAAAGTGAGCCAAATATTGATTTCTGGAAATAACTATTTGAAATTAAAATCTAGATCACAAAACAAATCACCAATGATTGATACCAACATTTGCCAAAATATATTAATGAGGATTACTCTGCATGGTCATGAAAACACCATGCAATTTTTTTATTATAAGCCCTTAGCTAAGCACTTCCCCTACCCCTGTTAATATTTAAGCTCAGTTTTTTTAAAAAAAGAAAGATCTAAATCAGAGATCAAAAAGTTTTCTTAAATTATTACAAGTGGTAATTTGAATTTAGGTTATATGTAGAACTGACTTTTCTGAAACTAAGGTGATAAGGTAATTTTATATTTGGAAGTAAAATAAAGTCTATTTGAAAATTTCCAAGATTCTTCCCCTCATAATTATTTCCCTGCCTCTCCTTTTTCTTTTACAGTATTTGTGAAGGATATAGTCACATTTCCTATCAAAAGGTGGAACTAAGCAGTTCTGTATGCCTCACATACATACAGTTTTCTTCCCCTTTGTGCATAATGAAAATTTTAATGAGTATCACAAATTCTAAATGGATGTTCAATAATATTTTTTCATCAAATAATTATAAATATTCTATTAATTCAGAGATAAATTTCTCCATGTCTTTATGCAATTTGAAGAAATCTTAAAGTATAGCAGCTCTAGGTTGGGCACAGTGGCTCACGCCTGTAATCCCAGCACTTTGGGAGGCTGAGGCAGGTGGATCGCGAGGTCAGGAGATCAAGACCATCCTGGCAACATGGTGAAATCCCATCTTTACTAAAAATACAAAAATTAGCCAGACATGGCGGTGCATGCCTGTAATCCCAGCTACTCAGAAGTCTGAGTCAGGAGAATTGCTTGAACCCGGGAGGCAGAGCTTGCAGTGAGCTGAGATTGAGCCACTGCACTCTAGCCTGATGACAGAAGGAGACTCTGTCTCAAAAAAAAAAAAGATATAGCAGCTCTGCTATCACAAGACATTAAAAAAACATAACAATAAAAATCTTCTGATTGGGAAATTGGGCACTCATGGTTGAAACATTTGGAGAATTGGTTATTTCTTTGGAGAACTGGTTATTTCTTTGTGGAATAAAAACAGCCCTCATGTTTAGGGCTCACATTCACATCACTCTGTTCTACCCTGTATATCCATTACTCTTAACTCCAATAGCTCCGTCATGAGCTTTGCTTTTTTTTATGTTTTAAACTTGCTTTTTATTTTTATTCTTCCTCTTGGAATTGTCCAATAGCCGAGGCACCTGATTATTTTAATTTCCTGTTTATTTTTTCTTAATACCCCAAATAATTGCAAACTGAAAAGAAAATGGGTTAGGGTGATGTTACCACACTAGTTTGAATAAATATTGCCTAATTATTTTTTTACCTGCCCTGTATAACTTTTTTTTTCTGGGCTGGAAAATAAAAGTCATTTCATTAGTAAGATAAATAGAGCCAGGATTTCACATTAATTGAAACTGAACCTACCCCTATTTCTTGCATATTGTCTATTTAATATTCATTAATGTATGACCCTCTTTTCTTCTGGTTAAATGTGAACCCCCTTTGAACTGCCCTCTAAGGATTTTTTATTATCCTATTTTACAGTAGAGAATAACTTGAAAGTAAAGATATTTTCTCCCTGAGCTCCCTCCTCGACCTTCATGGGTTCAATTAATAATAATAAATAAAAACACTTCTTTTAGTTTGAGCAAAGAAAGCACTCTCAGAAAATCCAATTTTTCTTAGATACCACATAGTGTAAGAATGACAGGAAATAATTATCAAATATTCACAAAATAAGTTTCCCTGACTCATGTTCACTCACAGGGGTGGAGTTTTCATTTATCCACTTTGTTATATAGTACACATATTGGAAACTCATTTTTGTTTAATGTGATGTAAACTGGTCTCTAGGAAGATACTAGGAAGTATTTTCACTCAGACAACTCCACAATCTCATTTGTCTGCCTAGACAAGCTAATCTGACTGTAATCATGTTACTTATCTTTTAATTTCTTTTGAAGCTGATGTACATCAGAAGTGGCATTCAGCTGGGAATAACATAGGTAAAATTGATTTTTATCATATTTGAATGTTTCAGGGCCTGGGCACATGTTTTTTAGACATGCAATCGTAAACCACCTTGGGGTGGGAGTCCAACAGAGAAGCCACAGGCATAAGCTCAGTGGTGAAATATAACAAGACTGTAATATCGCCAACAATAATAAATTCTGATTCCCATTGTTTTTTTTTCAGAGTGAATTAGCCCTAGATAATTACTAACAAATGCACACCTATTTTATTATAGGACTAAAGAAACTGTTGTTTAAACGACTCCTGACTGCCTTCCTCCTCTTGCATTACACGCCCTTGCAATGTCAAAAATAAATATTATGAACAACAATAGTATCATTTACTTCTAAACTGGATTCATGAAAACTACTAAATAGCCAAGTCATTTTAAAATGAAGCACATCAGTTACAAATTTTACTTGATAACCATTGATTGAGTAGGAAAAAGAACCACTAAAAACTCTAGAAGTGATCATGATTTTATTTATTCATGTTCTTGTACACAGACTTCTTGGTCTGGAAAAAGATAAAAGAAGCCTTCAATTTCAGGATACTGAATTAGATAATTTCTTAAAGTAACTTCTTTGAGAATTGAGTGCCAACAGTATATGCCATGGAGAGACAGATCTATGATGGGAGGTCTAAGTAACACATAATGGGAGGATGGCCAGGCAGGCAATTAGAGACAGGCATCCAGAACTGTGATGATAATTGTCTGGTGGAAGAAATCACAGATGCTTGAATGTAGGAAGAATGATCAATCACAGCATTGTTTATAGTAACTAAAATTTGGAAATAACTAAACACCCATCATTAGAGAAATAGATAATGAGAACATGGAAGATTAATGGAACAATGATCAAAAATAGTATATACAGGGAGATAGAGACATGCAAGTGTGTACCACAGAGAGAATGAAAGAGAGAGATTAATTTTAAGGACAAAATAAAAAGCTAAGAAGCAAATCATATTATAGTATATATTTTTAAAAAGCCACCCTTCAATGTAAATTTGTTACAAATAAATATACATGTAAGTAAAAGGATAAAACAGACTGGAAGTGCATACACTGACCTCTTGATGGTCACTGTCTCTGGAAAGGTAGGTAAGGATTATTGTAAGGAAGATAACATTGTAAATATTTTATATATTATTTGTGTTTTTCTATATTTTTACATGTATTTGCAATGAAAAAAATAAAAAGAAAATGCATAAAACACATTCAAGTAGGTGATATGAGAATACCAGATATTCTGTCTATGGAGTTCTTGAGAGTTATACTAGGGAGCACAGATGTATGCTACTGAGGAAATAAATTACAAGAGAACATATAATATGTTCCACTTGCTACGAGTAATTGCATTATTTAGGATTCTTCATTGCAAGAAATAAGTCTGGGAGCAAGGAGGGAGGGTGAGAATGGAAAAAGAGGAGATGTCCATCAAATGTTACAAAGTTTCTGTTAGACTGGAGGAATAAATTGTAGTGTTTTATTGCACTGCAAACATCATACTTAAAAGGAAAACATAAAACATTTTTCCTTAAAATGAGAAGATGACAATGATGTGCAGATATAATAATTCATTCATTATTTTAATAGAAGTCCTAACCAATGCATTAAGACAAGAAAAAGCATTAAAAGGCATCCAAGTTTGAAAGGAAGAAGTGAAACCATTCTTTTTTTTTTAACATGAGACACAATTGTGTTTCTAAGAAACCCTAAGGAAACAATGCCAACAAAGTAAAACCCACCATAATAATAAGGAAAGTTAATAAAGTTGCAAGGTAGGTGATCAATATACCAAAATTAATTTTGTGTTTCTACACAACAGTACTAAAAATTGAATTTAGAAATATTTAAAATTGCAGACAATTATGAAATATTTAGAAATAAAAATGTAATGGTGCAAAAGAAGCTCTACTCTGAAAACTACAAATCATTACTAAAATAATGAATTAAAACCCAAGAAAATAGAAAACTCTATCATGTTCATATAATTCTCCAAAATAATCTATAAGCCAATCTAATCACAATCAGAATCTCCATTAGGATTTTGAAATAATAAGCAAATTCTAAAATTTGTTTAAAAATTCAAAGTAACCAGAAGAGTTAAAAAAATCTTCAGGAAAAATATGCATAGGGGAATATCCTAGGAACCTTAAAATAGTGAAATATGTTTTAACCAAGACAAAAATATCATGAAATAAAAAAGGAAAATAAATAAGTTGAACTGCATCAAAACTTAAAATTTCTGCTCCTCAAAAGCCAATATTAAGAATACTTAAGCCATGGACTGATAGAAAATAAAATACATTAAGAACTGTATTCAGCATTTATAAATAATTCATATATTAATAATAAAATTTTAAATAATAAAATAAAAATTGGCAAAAGACTTGAATAGACATTTGAAATAGGAGATACACAGATAACTTTAAAATATCTTTGATATGGTTTGGCTGTGTCCCCACCCAAATCTCAACTTGAATTGTATCTCCCAGAATTCCTATTCATCATGGGAGGGACCCAGGGGGAGGTAATTGAATCATGGTGGCTAGTCTTTCACATGCTATTTTCCTAATAGTGAATAAGTCTCAGGAGACCTGATGGGGGGTTTCCAGTTTTGCTTCTTCCTCAATTTTCTCTTACCATTGCCATATAATAAGTGCCTTTCCCCTTCTGCCATGATTCTGAGGCCTCTGCAGCCATGTGGAAATGCAATTCCAATTAAACCTCATTTTCTTCCCAGTTTCAGGTATGTCTTTATCAGCAGTGTGAAGACAGAGACTAATACAGTACATGCATACCAGTAGAGCGGGTGCTACTGAAAAAATACCTGAAAATGTGGAAGCAACATTGGAACTGGGTAACAGGCAGAGGCTGGAACAGTTTGGAGGTCTCAGACGGCGATTTGAAACTGTGGGAAAGTTTGGAATCTCCTGGAGACTTGTTGAATGGCTTTGACAAAAACGCTGATAGTGATATGGACAATAAGGTCCAGATTGAGGTGGAGATGAAGAACTTGTTGGGAACTGGAGGAAAGATGACTCTTGTTATGTTTTAGCAAAGAGGCTGGCAGCATTTTGCCCCTGCCCTAGAGATCTGTGGAATTTTGAATTTGAGAGAGACAATTTAGGATATCTGGTGGAAGAAATTTGTAAGTAGCAAAGCATTCAAAAAGTAACTTGGTGCTGTTAAAAATTTTGTTTCAAGAGAAAAACAGACTACAAAAGATCAGAAAATTTGTAGCCCGATGATGCAGTAGAGAAGAAAACCCCATGTTTTTAGGAGAAAGTCAAGTAGCAGCAGAAATGTGCTTAAGTAGCAAGGAGCCAAATGTTAATCCCCTAGACCATAAGGAAAATGCCTCCAGGCCACATCAGAGACCTTCAAAGCAGTTCCCGCACCCACCACTGGGCTGGAGGTCCAGGAGGAAAAGTGGTTTCATGGGCTGGGGCCAGGGTCCTTAAGCTGTATGCTGTCTAGGGACTTGGTCCCCTGTGTGCCATCTGCTCCAGCCATGGCTGAAAGAGGCCAAAGTAGAGCTCGGGCTGTAGCTTCGAGGGTAAAAGCCCCAAGTCTTGGCAGCTTACACATGGTGTTGTTGACACTGCAGGTGCACACAAGTAGAGAATTGAGGTTTGGAAACCTCCACCTACATTTCAGAAGATATATGGAAGTGCCTGGGTGCCAAGGCAAAAGTTTTCTAGAGGGATACGGCCCTGATGGAGAATCTCTGTTAGGGCAAGGTGGACGGAAATGTGGCATCAGAGCCCCCACATAGATTCCCTACTGGGTCACTGCCTAGTGGAGCTGTAAAAAGAGGGCCACTGTCCTCCAGGCACCAGAATGGTAGATCCACCAACAGCTTGCATCATGTGCCTGGAGACAATGCAGCCACTCAACACCATCCCATAAAAGCAGACAGGAAGAAGGCTGTAGCCTGCAAAGCCACAGGGGTGGCGCTGCCCAAGATCATGGGAACCTACCTTTTGCACCAATGTGAACTGGAGCCAAAGGAGATAACTTTGGAGCTTTAAAATTTGACGGTTCTCCTGGATTTTAGTCTTACATGGGCCCTGAAACCCTTTATTTTGATCAACTCCTCCCATTTGGATAGGCTATATTTACCCAATACCTGTACCCCCATTGTATCTAGGAAGTAACTAGCTTGTTTTGATTTTACAGGCTCATAGGCAGAAGGGACTTGCCTTGTCTCAGATGAGACTGTGGACTGTGGACTTTTGGGTTAATGCTGAATTGATTTAAGACTCTGGTGACTGTTGGGAAGGCATGATAGTTTTGAAATGTGAGGACATGAGATTTGAAGGGGCCAGGGGTGGAATTATATGATTTAGCTGTGTTCCCATCCAAATCTCAACTTGAATTGTAACTCCCAGAATTCTCGCGTTTTGTGGGGATGACGCAGGGGAGGTAATTGAATATTGGGAGCTGGTCTTTCTCATGCCATTCTCATGATAACAAATAAGTCTCACGATATCTGATGGGTTTATCATGGGTTTCCGCTTTTGTTTCTCCCTCATTTTTCTCTTTCCACTGTCTCCCACCATGATTCTGAGGCCTCTGCAGCCATGTGGAATCGTTAAGTCCAATTAAACTTACCTTTCTTACCAAACTCAGATACGTCTTTATCAGCAGCATGAAAATAGACTAATACCATCTTCAAAATAATCATCAATATCACAGTCCATTTAGTGGTGTTATAAAGGTCTCCCTGAAATTGGGTAATTTATAAAGAAAAGAGGTGGCTCACAGTTCTACAGGCGCACAAGAAATAGCATCTGCTTCTGGTGAGGGCCTCAGGCTGTTTTCACTATGGCAGAAGGTTAAGGGGAGCTGGTATGTAGAGATCACATGACCAAAGTGGAAGCAAGAGGAGAAGGGGAAGGTACAAGGTTTTTTTAATGACCAATTTTCACAAAAACTCATAGAGGGTAAACTCACTCACCCTCCCCCTAGAAGAGCATTAATCTATTAATGAGGTATCAACTCCCATGAACCAAATACTTCCTATTAGTCCCACTTCCGATATTGGGGATTAAATTTTAACATGGGATTTGGAGTGGGCAAACATCTAAACTATAGCAATCAGTAAAATGAAAACTAAAACAATGAGAGATCATTTCATTTGCATTTGAATAGCTAAAATTAAAACGTCTGACGATACCAACTACGGGCAAAGATACAGATCATATTGGAACTCTCACATGTTGCTGGCGAGGATATAAAAAGTGACAAATACTTTGGACCACTGTTCCTGATAATGTAATCAATTCCTGATACTGTTAAACAAATGTCTAACAATTTGAGAACAGATAATTTGTGTAATTATATAATCTTACCATGAGATACAACTAGTAATAAACACTTTGTTGTGTAAAAGAAATCCGAAAGTATTTGTTTCTTGGAGAATGGGAATGACTGTACAGTACACAAGGAAATCTTTTGGGATTATAGAAATATTTTTTATCTTGTTTTGCACAGTGATGACTTTGCTATATACATTTGACAAATTCATTGAAATGAACCATTAAAATCTATGCATGTTATTTTATGTAAATTATACCTCAATAAAAAAAAATCAAAACTTGTTCATTACCTTTCATGTAAATTAAATCTCAATTAAAAAAAAGAAAAAAGTGAAATTGACAACCAATTCAATCAACAAGTATTTATTGATTGAATACCAGCTGGATCCAATGGTGATGGAGGTGTAATTAATGCTAGCAGCACAAGAGTTCTAATCTCAAACAACTAATAAGCAAAAAAGGTTAAAACTTAATTTAAAATAACAATTTAAGTAATGGTGCAATGCATTAGATGGTAAATTGTGTTTTATTCTTCTCTTTCTGGATGCTTTTGGACAAAATCTGTTTTCTTGCTTTTTCCAGCTTCTAGAGGTCACCTGCATTCCCTGGCTTATTGGCCTCTTCCTACATCATCAAAGACAGTGGCATAGGATCTTGAAATCTGTCCCTGGACTCTAATGTACTGCCTCTCTGCTCTTATAAGGGCTCTTGTGATTACAGTAGGTCTACGCAGAGAATCTATCAACCTCAAGACCCTTAACCTAATTACATCTGCCAAGTTTCTTTCTTTTCTTTTCTTTGCCAGGTAAGGTAACATATTCACAAGTTTTGGGGAGTAAAAAGTGGAACCTCTTGTGTGTGTATGTGGGGTGTCTATGACAGCACACTTCTAACCCCCCAATTATTCATATATGTCCTACATGCAAAATACATTCACCCCACTTCAGGATTCCCGAAAGTCTCAATCCATTACAGCTTCAATTCAAAGTCCAAGGTCTCATCAGTTTAAAATTTCCAGTTCTTATGTACATTATCTAAATTGGATATGAGTGAGGCTCTGGGTGTAATTCATCCAGGAGCAAAATTCTTCATCTGCAAGCCTGTGACACTGAAGAAATGAGTTTCCTGCTCTCAAAACACAGCAGTGGGAAAGGCATATGGTAACAGTTACATACGTGAACCCACCTCCATGATGGCTTACTCACATTACCAGCAAGTGGCTCCTGCATATCAGAAGGGGGCCTCGGTTTCTCACCATGTGCATTTTTACGGTAGAACTGCATAATGTTGTGGTCAATTTCCCTTTAAGTGATCAATCTAAGAAAAGAGAACAGAAGTAGCAATTTCTTTGCTCTTGTCCATATCCTATTGGTTATATAGCCCAATTTTTTTTTGTTTGTCTGTTTTGGGGGGTTGTTTGTTTTAAGATGGAGTCTCACTCTATCACCCACGCTGGAGTACAGTGGTGCAATTTCTGTTCACTGCAACCTCTATCTCCTGGGTTCAAGCGATTCTCCTGCCTTAGCCTCCCAAGTAGCTGGGATTACAGGCATGGACCACTACACCCGGCTACTTTTTGTATTTTTTTTTTTAGTAGAGATGGCATTTCACCATGTTGGCCAGGCTGGTCTCAAACTCCTGACCTCAAGTAATCTGCCCACGTCAGCCTCCCAAAGGGCTGGAATTACATGTGTGAGCCACTGCACCTGGCCACATGGCCCATTCTTGATAGTTTTTCAGGGAACTACACAAGGGGGTAAAATGAGAAGGTAATTATCACTTGGGGCCATTTGTGAGATGGCTACCACAGTGCGCAATATAGAAATTACCGAAAAATTTACCAGATAAAAACTCACCTGTGAAACAAATTCTCACAGGAGATGAGGGAGAACCTCCATGATCTGTGAAGGATGTGAATTGAGTATTAAGAAAAAGACTTTAGGCCAAGCATAGTAGGTCATGCCTGTAATCCCAGCACTTTGGGAGACTGAGGTGGGAGGATCACTTGAGGTCAGGAATTCAAAACTAGCCTGGCCAACATGGTAGAACCCCATCTGTACCAAAAATACAAAAATTAGTGAGGCATGGTGGTGGGGACCTGTAATGCTTGCTACTCAGGAAGCTGAGGCAGGAAAATGGCTTGAACCTGGGAGGTGGAGCTTGCCGTGAGCTGAGATGGTGCCACTGCACTCCAGCCTAGGTGACAGAGAAACTGCTTCAAAAAAAAAAAAAACAAAACAAAACATAAATCATTGTTTTAAAAATATCCTTAAGTTTACATTGAGAAAGAAAACCGACATTAGGCAGTAGACTTCACGAAAAGGAGAATATTATTGACATGTGTAACATAAAAGTTAATTTGTATCTAAACCACTGAAAACATTCCTGCCATATGTAGTACTTGAGACCCTGAAAGAACATTTATCAACTGTGTGTTTACAAAATTAATCTTACAAAAGTGGGCACAGCTTCTAGAGTCATTTCAACACATTTTTAAAAACATATATTGTTTTCACGGGAATTCAGCCAGTATTTCAAAAATCCCCTTGGCTCTAAATTTATCATTGTGCAAAAATCATAATTGAAAGGAAAAGTAAGAGGTCATCTAATCTTTTCTCTTAGCAGAATGCGTAGCAAAATCATTAGGGTCGCATTCAAAATGAATGGATAAATGTTTGGATTTCTGTTCCAAATCTTGCCTTTTGCTGGAAGTAACAATGACCTGTGGTGATACCCCAAGGCCAATGTTGTTCCTGTATTGTAACAAGCTACTTATTTGGTTTTGTTGGAAACATTGTAAAACCAAGTGTAAAAAATAGGATTGGGGCCCAGAATATGGTTGAATAAATAAAACTTTTACTCCGAGTTCTCTAAAGGCTTATCATCTGATTTCAGCTATGTTTCCTTTTAGAAAATAATAAAAACAATAAAGGACAATTTCAGGCAATATAAAGTAAAAACCTCATAGTTTTTACTCATTCAACAAATAGGTACATAATATTTATTTTACTTAATATAGTGTTGGACCTTGTATAGGAAATAATACAGAAATAATAGAGTCTTTAACACGAAGGAACTTAACATGAAACATCCTGACTCCTGTTGGAATTTGGAGATGTCAATTACTCACCCTCTTGGTCTCTAGGTTTCCCCATGGTAAATCCTAGGCCAAAAGGAGAAGAGAATGAAAATGTCAAGTCTATTAATGGCGACCTAGATGCAGATACCTCAGTAAAGGTGGATTAGAGGACAGAAGTGTGTGTATCATCAAAATGCAGTAGACACGATCTACCAGTCTTACCGCTTGCCTTTTTTCTTTCCTCCCCACAATAATTCAACACTAAATTTCTCTCAATTTACCCACAATTAGGCTAAATCTGACAAAACAAATGCTTATCCAATACAACAGGAAAGACTGTTTATCCTTAGGGATTAATATGCATTTTATCTCCCTGTCTGAATATCTTGAGATAACCTAGGATTACACAGCAGCTTCTACCAGGGCAATAGGCCCTGAGTCTCCCTAAATAGTGCTGGAATACATCAGCAACCTGACATCTTCAGTATCTTTCATTAACATATCTCAGCCCCTGAGTCCTGCTAAGGGGTGTATGTTGTGTGATTTTTGCAGTCACTAAAATTTACAGCAAAACTCTCTAACAAATGACTAGGAAGATTTTAGAAGAAGCCCCAACCCCTTATTCTGTATAACTTCGTTAATTTATATCTAGTTAGAGAGAAAAAGAAAATGAATCACAGCACAGGAGCTCCAAAGAAACCTTTAGAGTGTGTATTATAAAGTTGCTTTGAAGCACTGGAAACATGAAATGGGAATGAATTAAACTGATAACATTTTATTTCACTAATGAGCAAATATTTAAACAGCTTTATTTGCCATCTGGATGGCTGCCAATAGGAAACCTCCTTCAATAAAGAGTTGCTATCCTCTTGCTTATTAAAGCTGTGTTGTTTTACCTATCTGTCCTCTTTCAGGTTTTTAGTGAAAAATATAAGAATATTAAAATAAGAGGGTCAGGCATCAAGCAACATTAAAATATTTTCACTTACATCATAGGCATATGAACTAATTAGATTAGCATGTAATTACCGAAGTCCATGTTAACATATAGAAGGAAGCTGATATGGGAGGAAGCAAGCTGAAATATTTTAATAAGTTCAAGATTATGAAATAACACATTTTGTTTTTTTTCTGTCCTTGTAAGCTTCTTGAAATAACACCGTTTTTCACAGTGCAGAAAACTAATAGAGCCAAGCAATAACACCCTTACCTATAGCAAGATTATCTATGCTTTTAATTTAACTACTGCCAATTGTTAACCATAATACAATTGATAGTAAATACATACATCTGCATAAACACAAATTGTATTACTCTATTCTCATGCTGCTAATACAGACATACCAGAGCCTAGATAATTTATAAAGGAAAGAGTTTTAATGGACTCACAGTTCCACATGGCTGGGGAGGCCTCACAATTATGGCAGAAGGCAAAGGAGGAACAAAGTCACATCTTGCATTGCAGCAGGTGAGAGAGACTGTACAGGGGAACTCCCCTTTATAAACCCATCAGATCTCATGAGACTTACTCACTATCACAAGGTCAGCATGGGAAAATCCTGCCCCCATGATTCAGTTACCTCCCATTGGTTCCCTCCCACTACACGTAGGAATCGTGGGAGTTACAATTCAAGTTGAGTTTTGAGTGGGGACACAGCCAAACCACATCACAAATTCACACTTGTGTATTTGTTTAATTTTGTGATTAATTGGTTTTGGAAATGTGTAGTCTTCATTCTATATTTGTGATCAATGCCCATGAAACTAATAGGTGACATGTATACTTAAGACTTCCAAAAAATAATATTAAAAAGTATTGAAGCAGCCAGGCGTGGTGGCTCAAGCCTGTAATCCCAGCACTTTGGGAGGCCGAGGTGGGTGGATCAAGAGGTCAAGAGATCGAGACCATTCTAGTCAAAATGGTGAAAACCCGTCTCTACTAAAAATACAAAAAAGTTAGCTGGGCATGGTGGCGTGGGCCTGTAATCCCAGCTGTTCAAGAGGCTGAGGCAGGAGAATTGCCTGAACCCAGGAGGTGGAGGCTGTGGTGAGCCAAGATCGCGCCATTGCATTCCAGCCTGGGTAACAAGAGCGAAACTCCGTCTCAAAAAAAAAAAAAAAAGAAAGAAAGTATTGAAGCAAAGTCGTGCTTTGCAATCCCAGTGGCTATACCATTCTTTGTCAAATGTAGTTATCACTAGAAAGAGCCATCATATCATTGCTTCCCTGTTAGCACTGGCTAAATATTATTGCTCTGCTATTGCAACAGCAAACTGCAGGCCTTTGGAGCCAGCAGGCTCTCCTCACGGACTTGCTGATGTGTAGCAAAAATATTGTAGTGTGAAAAAACTACTCCCTAGTGCACTTGTTTGCAAACTGCTGAATTTCTAGATAAGTCTAACTATGTTTGAAGACTATTTTTGATAGTGCAGATCTGGTGCTGAAATGCCTCTAAAGAATCAACACTTCTTTTTTCTTTCTTCTTTTTTATTTTATTTTTTTTTAACTTTTTTTAGTCACAGCATGATAAACCCAGTAGAAACACAGAGCTGCTTGGGTAGTAATTTTTTATTTTGAACAGTAATTTGTTATGTTGAACCCAGACCTGTTTTATGCTTACAAACACTAAAAAGCAGTCAAGTGAAATGCAAATTAATATGAAACTCAAATACTCAACTTAACAGCTTTCAACTTAGTAGACTCAATTGCCAAATGAATGTAAAGCAAAGCTTTAACACTGCTGTTAATTATGCTTTTCTTGCCAGAAACACTTTTGCCATTACCTAGAAACTGTAAAGAATTGTTTTATTTCATTCCGAAATTTCTGTGTAATTTAATTACTGTTTATTTCTGTTTTATCCTCATCTGCTTTCATTTGCATAAAATCCAGCAACTAAGCAAATAGTTTTCCTAATGGTTCTGTTTATATGTACACCAAAAACTGAAGTCCATTTCACTGCCACAATAAAGTCTAGTTAAAGTAAGACTGAAGATTTCTTTTTCCATTGTTGTAATTCATATAGATTAAATGTACTTTTACTTTTGTGTCCAGTACTGAGAATATGCTTTTGTATATCTGATTATATCTATTTATACCAATAAACTTTTAATACACTTGAACTTAAATATGTTTATGCAAGTGACATTGATATTATAGACTGTGAGATATTAAAACACATAATTTCAATAAAAAGCACAAAGTATTATAATTGTTTTTCACAAAATCAATATATTTTGTTGTATCATCAGGCACTTAAGACCTATCCACAATGTGTTTTTTTATTTCTGTGGATATTAGGCCCATATATTTCAGTAGGTTGGTAAATGTACACTTGGTACTGTATTTTTCTGTCACATTAGATGGAGCATGAACTGTCTGATTTATCACCACTTCTACCACTCCCAACTGTTACACACAAGCACAGAGTGTCTCTTGGATCACCAAAGTCACTTCAGTTTGAGACCTTGAAGTGGTAGTTCCTCTAGTAAATGACATAAACCCTCATGTTGACTGTCTAAACTAAACTTAATCGGACTTCTGGCTCAAATATTCAATTACCATACAATTGTATATCTGACAAATCTCCACTTTACTTTTCAGCACCAGAACACATGTCGTCCTTCATACGCTCAAGTGACATTACTGACCCACCATCTGTCTTGAGAATATTTCCTGGTGGTAAGAAGAAGTTTCCATGGATCCAAATACACCTGGTCCCATTTGTGACAAAGAACATGCATTTTGGAGACAGCTGGCCAAAGTTAGGGGTAAGCTGTGTGGGTGTGGAATAGGGCACAGTAAAGTGGCCCCACATGGGGATTGAACCTCGGCCTCATTAGTAATGTACTGTAATCAGTTGGTCTCAATGGTCTCTAACAGCTCTATTGAAAACGAACAATATGTTCAGCCATCCACTGTGAATTTGCTCTTTCTTAAGTGTGTCAGACCAGACATTCTCTACAAGTTTTAAATTTGCTTTTTTGTTTGCTCTCATTTCCGAGGAAAAAAGAGCTTACTGTCTACCGTTTTCTCCGTATTTCTCCATGAACATTTTTTTCTTCTTTAGCTTACTTTTTTTTTTCTGGATCTTTTCCTATTCTTACCACCCATTTTATGTAGGTGAAGGGGCAATTAGGAGTTATAACCTAGACTATGTTAATGTCATACAGTTTCGAAAGAGTGGGCCTCAGGCAGTAAGGACTGAAAAGAGTAGACTTTGAAGTGGAACTTTTCCTTACCAAAAAATATTAACACAATTATCTTACTTAATTAATTTGATCCTCCAGGTAATGTGAGGCTGGAGCTGCTGTGGTAAAAAATACCAGTGGTTTTCTACAGTAGCATAACCAACTACAGTTTTAAGCTCATGAACGTTCAGAGCTGGAAAAATCCTCACAGTACCTCTAGCCCACTGAAACCCAAAGAAATAAAATAATTTTTTCAGCATTCCAAAAACTAGGTAATGCAGAGTTGAGTTTCACAATAGTTAAGGGATACACTGAGCTTTAATAACAAGGAAACCAAAATAGAATGATTGGAATAAGTTCTCTTTGAGATAACAAAACAGAGGTGTGGTCCAGGGTTGTTTTGTAGTTTCTGCCATCTTTAACTTCCATTCATTTCTGAGTCCAAGGTAGATTCTCCAGTTGTCACCAACTCCCAGTCAGTGGGAGAGGAAAATAAAGAACTGGAAAGTGGATACCAATTATCTGTCACTTCCCACATTTCTTTGGCCAGAAGGTAGTAACATGGTGTGTGTAGCTCTGTACAAAAGAATCTAAGAAACATATTCGCTAACTGGGCACATTTTTTGCCCAGCTCACAGTTGGAGGTGATCTTTGTTATTGTTAAACAAACATTACTAAAGGACTAAGAAAGAACTTTATTTATTTTATTATTATTAAAAGTGCTATTTTATTAAATGGAACTCTATAGAAGGACTAAGAAAACAACAGATGTTGTTGTATAAGTAGAATTGCTATAGAATTCTAGTATCTTGACTACAATGCTAGGCGTCTTTATAGAACCATAGCTTTACAGTGTGATTAACTTATTCTTTTGTTTAAAATTACTATATTATTCAAATTTCATATCATAACACCATCTTTGTGATTGCCTTAGATGACCTTACCTCATTTCTTTTGCAATTTCTTTACACTATACTTCTGTTTATGTGAGAAAAAGTGGAAAATTTAATGTATATAATTATTTAAAGCCATAATCAATATTTAAGTGTCCAGTGCTTTCATCTCATTAGGAAAATTAATTAGATTCATTGACTTGAGTCTTAATCCTTTAATGGATCAAATTACAGTATTATGATGTTTGAACCCAGGTAAAGGAATTTCTTTATTTATTTCAAAGTTATCATATACTATGAAATGGTACTCAAAAGAACACATGACTTACCAAACAAGTTCTAGTGCTTGGAATATTTGAAACAATTTAATTCCTCAAATAAATTTTTGGATAAATTGATCAATAAATGAATGAATGAATGAGTGAATCAACATTTCCCAAGAACAACTTTGATTATTTTCATAACTGATTAATCTGTATAGATTAGGGCTGGGGGCAGTGGCTCACACCTGTAATCCCAGTACTTCAAGAGGTAGAGTTGGACAGATCACCTGAGGTCAGGAGTTTGAGACCAGCCTGGCAAGCATGGTGAAACCTCATCTCTACTAAAAATACAAAAATAAAATAGCTGAGTGAGGTGGTGCATGCCTATAGTCCCAGCTACTCAGGAGGCTGAGGCAGGAGAATCACTTGAACTCAGGAGATGATTGCGGTGAGCCAAGATCACACCACAGCCTTGGCAACAGAGGCAGACTCCATGTCAAAACCAAAAAACCAAAACCCTGTAGAGATTAAATATTTGTAAACTCCCTGTTAAATTTGTAAATTCCCTGAGAGATGGTTACTGATTGCCTTTTTGTCTCCTAGATCATTAAAAATGATTTTGTGTCCTCTTTGACTTTGCATTGAGGGTTCAGTAACGAGAATAAGTGTGAATCTGCATAAGGTCAAAAGCCTGGCTTTGTCTTTTTTGTCCAGCTATATAAATTCCATCCATTTTCATATCAGAATATTTAAGAGTGAGTGCTATAAAGGTCCTTCTAGCACATATCAGTGAAATATCCCGTGATTTTTGCTATCTCCATACTCAGGATTATCAGTGATACCGTCTTGGTGTATTTTTCCAAGTCTCCCCACGCCAAAGCAATTTCTTTCCCCCTTGTTTTTTATTTTTCTTGAGTTCCTGTCATCTCTCTCCTTAGCCTACTAAAAAGACATCCCAAAGATTTCCCAATGATAAGCTGTGGAAGCTTTTTAAAGAGGTTTCTGTTTTCTTTCTTAGTTTTGGGGTAGGAGTTAAAAAAAGCAAAAGGAAAAAGAACCACTGGAGACAGTGGGATGTACGGTATTGTTTGTCTGACTATAAAGTCTAGTAGTATCTCTTTGTTTCCCTTTCTCTTTGAAAATCTCTGGCCTCCAGCCAGGCCTCTGACCAGCTGACTAGCTGGTACCACACCCTTAGGAACAAGGAAATCTTCCCATGTCAATGCCCAGGCATTTCATGTCACAGGATAGCTTTCTCATTTCCCATAAATACAATTTACTTTTAGAAGAACTGCATCTAATGTAAAAAATTATTGATAACCTTAAGACATTAAAAGTAGACATTTCAAAGTACAGAAATGATTTTTGAAAACATATACCATGTAATCTAGAAGAATAACTAAGGATACATTAAAATGTATAATAGATGATTTTATTGTAAAATTTCTAAATCTAATAACATGACTCCTGTCTTTTATAAATTCAATTTTAAAAGCATTTCCAAGATCTTCTTATAATAAAGTACCTCTTCATTAATGTTTCTTTCTACTAGCTGTAAGCTGGTGACAGTTGTACTTCGTTTCTTGATTTTAAAGCTAACTTAGACCTATAGGGTGTTTTGCTTTCTATTTTGTTAATTGGCTGCAAATTTCAAACATCTAAGTGGAGAATAAACTACAGTGATAATGTTTCTATTGATCTGGTCTTTGACATATGTTTAAAGCATACAAAAGGAAATTAGTTTTATTACAAAGGCATGCATAAATATATTAGCATTTTTTCATGTAAACTAATTTTTCATGGTTCTATAAAATTGCAATATAAAATTTCTCTGAAGCCAAATTAGCAAAAATAGCACCAATCAAATTTCATTAAAGGGAAGGGTGTATGCGTTCACAATTTTGCAAAATTAGTGAAACTCATTTTTCAGCAATTAAAACCAAAAGAAAGGAAAGCAAAGAAAGAAAAGATGCAGGGTATCAGCTGGGAAAAGAAAAAAAACATGAGACCTCCCTTTGAATATTTGAAGATTTATTCTGTCGAGGGTCTTCTGGGGAGGCCAAAGAATAGACCTAGGCATAATAGATTAAAATCACTGTGAAACTGATCATATTTTATTATGAAGGCTTTCTATTAATATGAGTCATTGGTAAGGTAATCTGCTGCCTTTTCAGGTTATAAGGATCCTAATAAGGCCAGTGTCCTTAGATGTACCAACAGATTGCCAATGCATTGACTATTAGACTGAATGAGACCAACTTATTTAATCTGATGTTCACACTGATACAGTTTGGCTGTGACCCACTGAAATCTCGTCTTGAATAGTAGCTCCCATAATTCCCATGTGTTGCGTGAGATACCCAGTGAGAGATAGTCAAATCATGGGTGTGGGTCTTTCTGTTTCTGTTCTTATGATAGTGAATACGTTTCATGAGATCTGATGGTCTTATAAGGGGGACTTTCCCTGCATAAATTCTCTCTTGTCTGCTACCATGTAAGATGTGCCCTTCACCTTCTACCATGATTGTTGGGCCTCCCCAGCCACGTGAAACTGTGAATCCATTAAACCTCTTTTTCTTTAAAAATTACCCAGCCTCAGGTATATCTTTTTCAGCAGCATTAAACGGACTAATAAACACACCAAAATTACTCCTGCTATTAATTATATTTTTTCCCATCTGGCCTGAAATCCTCCCCTTTAGTAAACTCTTGGAAAAACAAAAAACAAACAATAACAACAAAATCCAACCAAAAAAAATGTTATATATACAATACTCATTTAAGGATTCTAAGAAATCCTTAAATGAGTATTGTATATATAACCCAGGTATGACCTTCCAGGCTATCCCATTACCATAGTAGTATGTGCTAGATTATCAGAACACCTTTTGACATAGATAAAGTCAAGGTGATTTTCAATAAAATTACTGCTGAATATAGCAGCTACCAGTACTTGGAGGTAAGAAGTACATGGATGAGAATAATGCCCTGGGTGGAGGTGTTCATTAATGCTCATCGATAAGGTATATGCTAATCGTATTTTGTTCCATCGCATTTATTGTAAGGTATACTGTTAAATATATTTAATATCTGCTGCCAGAACTTCTACTATAGTTTCTCCAGTTCTTTCCTGGCTATCTAAAATTAATTTCTCTACTAATTTACTGAAGTGTGGCACAAATGTAAACTCTTCCTTGGATTCTTGGGTATTACTTATTGACATAAAACAATGTTCACAGGCTGGGCTCAGTAGCTCACAACTGTAATCCCAGCACTTTGGGAGGCCAAGGCAGGTTGATCACTGGGTTGGAAATTCAAGATCATCCTGGCCAAGATGGTGATCTTTTAGTAAAAAGACCATCTTTTAGTAAAAACTCCGTCTTTACTAAAAATACAAAATTTGCTTTGTGTGGTGGCCAATGCCTATAATCCCAGCTACTCAGGAGACTAAGACAGAGAATTGCTTAAATCTGGGAGGTAGAGGTTGTAGTGAGCTGAGATTGCAACATTGCACTCCAGCCTTTATTTTTTTTGAGACAGAGTGAGACTGTGTCTCAAAAAAACAATAAAACAGAAACAAACAAACAAAAAAAAACCTATGTTCACTAGTCCTGGAAAGACTTTGGCTGAATATAAAGTTTTCAGTTCATATGCTTTCTCCTAAAGTGTCACATAGATATTTCTTCTCTGTTATCAGTCGTATCTTGATGTAGAGAAATAGGCTAGTTTTAACTTTCCCCTTTAAAATTCTTCTTTCATTATTATTGTTGTTGTTTATGATGTATCTTGATGTTGACAATTCTGTGTCAATTCTTCCTCACACATGGTCTACCTAACAATGCGCTTTTAAGGTTTTGTTTTGTTTTCTTGAAATACATCATCAGTTTTATCTTCACATATTTTTACACTTTAAACACATTATAATTAAATCATATTTCTGTTTTTTTAATCTGGGTAATACATTGTGCTCTCTGTTTCTGCACTGTTTTTTTCTTTGCAACCTATATTACAATTTTCCTTCCTGTTTCTATATCTTTCATTTTATTTTTGTAATGAGTTTGTTTCTTACCTTTCATTGCAACGTTACCACTTTTGTTTCCTCTCATTCTGTTATCTACCATCATATTCTTGAGGTTTTGCATCTTTGCTGCTTGTTTTTCCTTCAAAGAGCTAATTGTTGTTTGTTTTTTACATTCTTTGTGAAACATTAGTTTGTAATTTTCACTTGCTCTTTAAAACAAATTTTGAGTGAGATGACTTTGCCATTTTGAGAATTCTACATTCCTTTTTCACTTATTATATCTTTGTGTTATTGTTGTGCTTGCTGCTGAGACAGTCAGGTGGGACATGGTCCCTGGAGAAACTCCAACCAGCCTGCCCACTGAGGTGGAGCCTCACAAAGTTCAGGATGCTTGCAGCAGGGAGGAGCCTGAAGCCTCTTCTTCCTATGTTTGAAAACTGGGATTCAAGTTACTGGCAGGAAGTGCACTAGTGGAAAGACCCTGGCCTTATGAGAGTCCCTGTTACCCACTTTTCTTCGTTTTCACCCAATAAAACCCAGTCTCACTTAACCATTCAAAGATGTCTGTAAGCCTGAATTTTCATGGCCATGGGACAAAGACACCTGTCTTTAGCTGAACTAAGGAAAAGTCCCACAACACTTACTTTTCTTAATACTCTTCATTAACTGAGTTGTCTTTTGCTTGACTAGCCCTTTTCAGAAGAATTCCATGGAGTGTATGGAAAGCAGAACACCAAGGTCACCTTCCAGACTTCCCAAAACCAGGCTTCTTTTGGTTTGCCAAAGAAACATCTTGCAAATGTTACTTAGCTATATTGTGCATAGCTCTGCTGCCTCTTTCCTATTACTTTGTGCACAGGAAGCCTTTTCCTTCCAACCCTCTTCCCCTCCATTTCCTCTGCTATTATTGTCCACATGAAATTTAGCATTTCACTTCATGATCATGCCCTCAAATTCAGGAAGTATGTTTAGCTGGCATGTTCTCAGATCTGCCAGCAGTTGGACCTCTGTCCATGCTTCATGTTTTAAATTCACTTTCATTTCCTCTTGCTCCACATTTTTTCTCTACTCAGCTATTTTTAGTAGGCTTTACTCTGTTTTGAAGTCTGTGAATTATGTATTTTTTTCTATTTTTGTTTAAAATAATTTTTCTTAATTCCCAGAAGGAAAGAGGATAGATAATCATTTACACAGCTATGCCATTTTAGGAAGTTCCTATATTGTTATTTTCCTTTGAAAAAAATGAGTAGTTGACTATAGAAGGTTGGGAAGAGTGAGAAACGAGTCTTGTCTGCTGAGTCTGAATTTCACAACATGGTATTAAGCAATGATCCAGGCACAAAATTTTATTCTTTATTCGATGTGCCTTATGATCAGGTATAAGAGACATTGTTCTCAAGGAATTAAAAGTTTATTTGAAAGGAAGACTGTAAACAAAGCCACGGTATTTTTTAAACAATATTTTTTCTTTACTATTAAAAAATGCACAAATGCTCAGGTTGGCCTTGAACTCATGGCCTCACCTCCTCAAGTGCCAGGACATCTGGCCGGAGCCACTGCGGCTGGAGAGGATGCGGAGAAATAGAACACTCTTACACTGCTGGTGGGAGTGTAAATTAGTTCAACCATTGTGGAAGACAGTGTGGCGATTCCTCAAGGACCTAGAAAAAGAAATTCCATTTGACCCAGCAATCCCATTACTAGGTATATATCCAAAGGACTATAAATCGTTCTACTATAAGGACACATGCACACGAATGTTCATTGCAGCACTGTTTACAATAGCAAAGACCTGGAATCAACCCAAATGCCCAACGATGATAGACTGGACTGGGAAAATGTGGCACATATACACCATGGAATATT
>CM052650.1:28652596-28678560 GCA_028533165.1 Leontopithecus rosalia | reverse complement strand
GGAAGTGGGGGAGGGATGGCATGGGGAGAAATGCCAAATATGGGTGAGGGGGCAGAAGGCAGCAAAACACACTGCCACGTGTGTACCTATGCAACTATCTTGCATGTTCTGCACATGTACCCCAAAACCTAAAATGCAATAAAAATTTTAAAAAAAATGCACAAATGCTACAAAAGCCAAATTTTATCAAGTTTAAGTGTCTACAATATAGTTCGAAAACTCATACAATTTGAGGTTAAATTTCAACCAGACTCCATCCCTTCTTTTTTCCTGTTTCACTAATTGCACCTGCAATCAGCCAATAGCTTGCTCAAGAGGTTAATTATTTGCACCTGCATTTTTGCACCTGCAATTTCGGTCATGCCTCTATTTACTTTTCTAAATTACTAAGCTAACCAAATCATAGATCTTATCTAAACTGTTCAATTTTTTTCTTTAGTGTTTTCCAGGTGAATTTGGAGATAAGCAGAAGACTTGACAATGTTTTAATTTTACAAAGTTGAGTTTATTGTATAGTGAAATGAACAATTGACACTTTTCAAAGGAACAATCCTTACAAATAAACAAATATAAAACTTAAAGATCATTTAAAAGTTTTAGATATCATACGTTTATTATATGAAAATAAATTCTATTTCAAAAAACAATAGGATCTTTCTCTAATCTTATAAATGCTATCTGTTTTTGTCTTGACATGTTTCTTGGAAGGTTCAAAGGTTATATTTAAAAGATGTGCTTTCTACAGCCTGAAACGTCACCTCTGAAGGAGAGAAGAAGAATTGGAGCTTCTGGACCCTTAAGATTTTTATCTTTTGTTAAGTGATGTCTAAGTTCAGGTTCTGATAATTTGAAATGAAGTCAAACAGACAAACTACCTAACCTGAGATGAAAATTAATGGTTGGAAATAAATTAACTCCCTAAATATTTAATTACTTATAGACATAAAAGTCAGTGGTCAGGACCAAAGGTAATCTTTTGACACATTACTCAGCAGGGTATTTCTGACTGAAATCTTTGATTTCTTTTTATTTTTTATTTTTTGATACAGAGTTTCACTCTGTCCCCCAGGCTGGAGTCTATTAACATGATTTCGGCTCACTGCAACCTCAGCTCCCTGGGTTCACTCAATTCTCTGCCTCAGCCTCCCAAGTACTTGGGATTACAGGCGCCTACCACCACGCCTGGCTAATGTTTTTGTATTTTTAGTAGAGATGGGGTTTCACTGTCATGGCTAGGCTGGTCTAGAACCCCTGATCTCATGATCCACCTGCCTTGGCCTTCCAAAGCGCTGACACTACAGGTGTGAGCCACCGTGCCTCACTGAAATCATTGATTTTTAGGAAATATTAATAAGAAAGTAAATTTTTAAAAATTGTAAGTTAGATGACAACCCTAGTTTGTTCTGATAATATTTGAATCTATGGTCTGTGATCTATCTCAAATATGTTTTTTAAGTGTTCTTTTGTGGGTTCTGAAATCCCACCAGCACAGAACTAAGAAAAATATTAGCTTGTTGAGACCTTGAGAGTTATAGAAGCAATAAAGCCACCAAAACTGACCAAATGTGTTGCCAACTGGGAGTCTACACTGATTTGCTTGTACATTTCCTGTGTCTTTTATTCTCATCCATAATGTTAAATGTGCAAAGGAGAGGTGGAAGATTAATTTATTCCAAGTGGTTCTATCCTGTTTCTGGTCAGGTCTATGGCCCCTGACCAAGTGTTATGTTTGCTGAATTACACTTAGGTAATATGCTATTGCCCAAATTAAAGGCTCGCATAAGAAATTGCTGATGAAAGATGGGGTAATTCATTTAGTGAAATCATATTTCACTGGGTTAGACATTCTTTTTATCAGCACCCTCACGGAACGTGCTTCTGGACTTTTGCAGAGTAGTTATGTTTCCTTTGAGCCAGTAGTTCATTTTTGTATTACAGATATTATAAACATCTAGACTTGATCTATTTTCTTCTTCCTGTCAGTAGCCAAGAAGCTTAAAGCAACATCTTGATCAAGAAAAGATTAGCATACTGACATGCATTTTACGTATTCTTCATTTTATTCCTCTGCATGCCTTTTCTCTTTGCTCTTCATCTTCCTTATTTATTTGTGGGATGTGGAAGGATATAACAACTACCTCGAAAAATCAGATATGTACTTAAAACTGATCAAAGAAGCATTAACTGTGATTTACTAGCATTCTAGGTTTTAGAAACAAATAAGAAGCTAGTATGAAGAAAGATTACTGTTTTCCTGTGAATCTGCTTTTCCTGGAGTGTAAAATGTTTGTGTGTGTTGTGTGTGCATTTGTGTGTGCGTGTGTGTGTGTAGATTTATGTGGCAGTCACAGTGGTTGCTAACATACCACTTGCCTGCTAACAGTATGTTAATTTTCTTAAGGCATCAAGCAGAAATCCTTTTATGTTACAGAAGAAAGTGGGCCTAAAACTCTTCCTTTAGGGAGTGGTCATTATCTATGTCTCCTGAAAGTGATAAAGAAGAAATATGCTAATAATTTTTGTGGAAAGATTATTTTACAAAGAGGAAACCTGCATGATAAGTTTTCTTACTACTGTGGCTTATATCCTTGTCTTAGAATGAGGTCTTGCTGTCTGGAGCTGTGGCAGCCTTCTTTTAGCATGAGGCAGCAAACCTGAGAATAAAAGGCCAAACTTCAGAGGATTGTTGAGTAGAAATATAAGACTATCCTGGGATCTTTATGATGCTGCTGAATAGCTGAACCATTTCTATAAATATTTCACCTCCAAACTAATTGTTAAATAGAAGAAAAAATATTTTTAATGGTACTTTAAATGGCAAAAGCCACAGTTATATTTGCACCAATCTAATATTTTCTTAATGTTACTTAAAACTGAATGTGATCAATGATATAGTCTTTAAAGACAAGGCTTAGGAATATTTGGAAGAACAGCCATTTTTTCGTAGTGATTTATAAAAGAACAAAGGATGAGCTCTTCTATATTCACAACACTAAAGTTTATTATCTTTTCCTGTATAATAAGTAGTCTGACAACTTCCCTTCTCTGCCTTTATTGATAGCTGTCAAAATAGCATTATCAGAAAAATCTTACCCATGAGTATTTTTACTTTTCTATTTTTTTTATTTTTAATCTTCTGAGTAAGACATAATTTTTAAAAATTATTTCTAGCTGTTAATACTATATTTGCTACACTTCCAAAACTGCTATTTTGGATGCAGATATACCTTGTATTTTTGAGGCAAGCTTACTCAAATTACATTTAAAAGATACAATGAAGGACTGCTTTTTCCTTTAATACATACTGTATTTTAATGTGTCAAAAGGAAAACCCGGAACTTACTCCAGTAATTTTGAAATCCAATAGGACAATATGTACAGAAATAAGAAAAAGAACTATGGAGAATTTCAAAACCTCTCAGAAATCAAAAGGAAGGTACACTTATGAATTCCAGTAACATAACAAATAGTGAAAGCTATTTGTAAAAAGAGTATTAAAAATGCAGAACTATGAACAATAATATGACATTAAAGAATGAAGCAGAAAAATATCAGAGAAGTAACAGTGTATAGACAATATTTAGAAAACATCTACAATTTGCATGATATGATGTCAAAAAACTTTTATATACGGTTTCATGAAAGTCTTCCAAGCAGCTTATCAACTGGATTATACTCTCTCCATCTTACAAGCGAGAATACTGAGTCCTGGAAATTTAGTTATTTGCAGTTACACAGCTAACAATTTAAGCCAGAATGTATTCCCATCTCAGTATAATTTTAAAGCCTATACTTCAACAACTATCTGATAATGTCTCTGTAAATATATTAATAAAACAGCATATATTCTTATATAAATCACATCTGCATTTTATCTAGAGTACATTTACATATTCATCTATGCCCCAAATTCTATTCTTTAAAATGCTTCAGAGATGTTAGAACTAAAGTCAAATGTTACAATTTGAGTATTCAGGTAACACAAAATTTTATCATTACGCATATTAACCAAACCGTTTACAGGAAGCAACCATTTTCTTTTCTATCTATCAATTAATGTGAGTCACAGTGATTATGTTGATGTATACAGTATATGAGAGATAACAAGGAGAACCAGTTAAGATTAAAACAGCCAAAACAAGATACAGAGTAGATACAAATACCTGAATTGTAAATAATTTGAATCAGGTCATACACCAAATAAAAAGGAAACTCATTTAAATATCCAAGAACTAGCAGAATTTTTAATTAAAATGGTATAGTATAGTATTTATCTCTTGATATTTATGCTTTCACATTATTTCTTCCCTTAATGTACCTTTGCATTATTCTGAAAGAATGTAACAGTCTAAGAAAATGATACCATTTTTGTCTAACAGACAATTCAAGTTGATTTCTACCAGCAATTCTGTCTGTTCTGTGATGTAATGCAGAATAATGAACACCACACATCTAACCTTTATTTTTTTTTATTTTTTATTTTTTTACTGAATAAATTGCATGTCGTGAGCCTGCATTTTGACTATAACCCTGTCATATGAGGTCGGTGTGGAATTTTTTTTGGAGGGGGGGATTACAGGCGTGAGCCACCACGCCCGGTCCTGATTATTTTTTATACCTTGATTTAGGTAGGGGAGGGGAGTTTCTAGCTGAAGCGGAATTTTACAGAAGCAGAAAAGCAGGTTAGAGGAAGGGGCTGCGGGTACAGGTGGTTTCCTTTTTTTTTTTTTTTTTTTGGAGCCCTATTTTTTGGAGGGAGAGGAATAGGTTGCTCAAAATATTATGGTGTACTCAAGGTATGAAATCAGAAAATTGGGAAATAGAGACCAATGAGAAAAGCACAAAGGTCTTTTTGCATAGGATATATAAACCCAAACACTCCTTTTTTTAAAAAAAAAAAAGGAGAGAAGGAGAGGAAGAAAGAGGAAGAAAAAGAGGGAGAGAGAACAGGAATATTGCTTAATTCTAAGAATGGTTATTAATAATGGCTTATCAATATTTTGTGTATTGAAAGTGGAGAATGTATATTTTGTGTATTTAAAGTGGAGAGCGCTATACATATTTATTAAGTTTAATAATAAATGTTCCGGATCTGAATTCCAGTCCTGGATATCCTTATTAGTTTTCTGTCTCATTGAGTCTAAATCTCTTTATGGGTCTTATGTATCTAGGTGTTAGAATCGTTAGCTCTTATTGTTGCATTGATCCTTTTACCACTGTATCTTTGTTGCTTTGAAATCTATTTTATAAAATGCGAGAATTGCAACTCCTAGAATGGATAAAATAGCCAGTTAACATCAAATGGCAGTAACCCTAAATTTAAATCGACTAAATCCCCCAATTAAGAGATACAGCCAAAACCTAACGGTATAATACATCCAGACCCATTTTATATCCAAAGATACACAAAGATTCAAAACCAAGGGTTGGAGAAAGATTTACCAACCAAATGGAGAGCAAAAATAAAGAAGTAAACATCTAACCGTTAGTGGCCAAAGAGGTGTCTCTCTACCAGTGTTTGATAGCAAAAAGCAAAAGGCAACTGAGAAAAGTTTTAGAACCTAAGGAAAATATATGTCCCTACATACACTTAACAGAATGGCCTTTCATGTATAGAGCCAATTGGAAGAAATTAATAAATTCTCTCCATTCAAAAAATGTGACTGTATATTAAATCTCACATTTTCCAATTTGTTTCCACATCATTTTCCACCCTTATAAACTTACCCAGGAAGGATACAGCGTCTCTGCAATCTGATCGTAAAGGACTGTTTCCTTGCACAATAGCACAGTTTGGCAAAACAAACAAAAAGACAACAACTCGTTTTCTTCTAAAATTTGATATTTTGTACTTCATAGATATTTTGCATTATTTTTGATTTGCTTAATATATTGCTTTAAAATATTATTGATCTTAATTACTGAATGTTTTGGCCCCTTAAACTTTGCACCTGAGTAAGCACCCCACTTTCCCCGACAAAAATCCCTGCCCTAATCTCTATGATCTATTTTAATTTTATATGCATTGTACCGGCATTGTACAGTCCAGGCATGACCAAAGAACATTCTCTGTACTAAAGACCCTTGAGGACACACTGTGATATGTCTTTCAGAGAGTTGCAGGAAAAAAAAAAAAAAAAAAGAAGTCATATCAAGCAGTTTCCTAAACTAAGGGTTTCGTTAGAAAATGGAATATGAGGGGCCGGGCGCGGTGGCTCAAGCCTGTAATCCCAGCACTTTGGGAGGCCGAGGAGGGTGGATCACGAGGTCAAGAGATACATGGTGAAACCCCGTCTCTACTAAAAATACAAAAATTAGCTGGGCGTGGTGGCACGCGTCTATAATCCCAGCTACTCAGGAGGCTGAGGCAGGAGAATTGCTTGAACCCAGGAGGCGAAGGTTGCGGTGAGCCGAGATCGCGCCATTGCACTCCAGCCTGGGTAACAAGAGCGAAACTCCGTCTCAAAAAAAAAAAAAAAAAGAGAAAAGAAAAGAAGGAAAAGAAAAGAAAGAAAATGGAATATGAAAAGAGAGAAGATAGTTGCCTTACCTGTCTTCATAAGCTTAGAAACAGCATACAGGTGGAGGTGGAAAGCCATTTCACGCTTCCTCTTTCGTAAGACGCTAAGAAGTTTTCTAAAAGTAAAAAAAAGTAAATGAGATTTGACTCCTGGAGAGTAAAGATTAAAGAATTGCATGAAAATGGTCATCTCCAAATATGCATTGTCTTTTCCAAAGTGGTCATCGTATTTATTTACTAATTCCAGTGAAGTTCTCATAAATATTTTGGAATTTATCATTCTCAGAGCTAGATTATGGACCACAGGAGGGAGGCAGTCTTTTAGAGGCAGAACATATTTTGTTTGAAATACTTTTGCCGATTTAAATGACTATCACTTACATGAAATGAATTTGGCCTATTGCTAGAAACCAAGTCTACTTGCTAAGGATGGCTGTATGCCAAAATTAATTGAATTTCAATAATTTGGGCAAGCTTCAAAGGATATTGCAAAAGAAGAAATCAGAGAAGATCTGAATATATATGATTTTTGAAATAAATGGATAGGAGCCAAATTTTCAGAAACTAATTCACACTTGTCTATAAATGCCCCAACAAGTTTGACAAAAACTAAGTTGAATTATTTTACCTGCATACCTCATAAATGATTTGCAGTTAATGCCCTCCAATAAGCTACAGATTAGTATTTATGCTGGTTTTCTACAGAGAGATTATAAAGTGAACAAACAAATCAAAACAAAAACTTACATATAGTCACATCTAGTCAATCATCATTCTCAAACATTTCTCAGTAAGTTCAAATCAGTATGAAGGTAAAAGGTGTATCTTCCATCATTAGAACACAATGTGGTTTCATTAAGTTGAGCACCAGGAAAAGCAGTTGGATTGTATCTGGGGCCATATTGCCAAAAAGACATATTCCTAAATACAATCATATACACACATTCTGAGGAATGTGTTCCTAAAATTTCATCATTGTGCAAACACGATAACATGTAGTACCTAAACCTTGATGTTATACCCTACTATACACCTAGGCTATATGACATAGCCTATTGCTCCTAGGCTACAAATTGGTATAGCAAGTTACTATGCTGAACACTAGGCAGTACAACAGAATTCATGTATCTAAACATTTCTATACATAGAAAAGGTACAACAAAAACATGGTGCAAAAGATTGAAAAGTAGTACCCCTCTATAGGGCACTTACAATGAATGGGGCTTGTAGGACAGAAAGTTGCTCTGGGTGGGTCAGGAGGTGAGTGATGCATGAGTGTGAAGGCCTAGACCATTACCGTACACTACTCTGGACTTTATAAACACTGTACTCTTAGGCTACACTAAATTAATTTAAAAAGATTTTTTTTTGGCTGGACATGGTGAGATTACACCTATAATCTCAGCACTTTGGGAAGCTGAGGCAGGCAGATCACTTGAGGTTAGGAGTTCAAGACTCGCCTGGCCAACATGGTGAAACCCTATCTGTACTAAAAATACAAAAAATTAGCTGGGGGTGGTGGTGTGCACCTGTAGTCCCAGCTACTTGGAAGGCTAAGGCGGGAGACACACTTGAACCCTAGAGGTGGAGGTGGCAGTGAGTCAAAATCATGCTACTGCACTCTAGCCTGAGTAACAGAACAAGGCTCCATCTCTCTCTCTCTCTCCTCTCTCTCTCTCTTTACATATATGTGCTTGTGCGTGCACATATGTGTATGTGTGTACCTTTATTCAATAATAATCTTCTTATTATACCTTTTTTACATCCTAAACCTTTTATTTTAAAACTTTTAGGATCTTTTGTAATAACACAGCTTAAAAAAGAACAAAGCTGGAGGCATCATGCTACCTGATTTTATACTACAGTATGGTACCTGACTTTATGCTACAGTAACCAAAACGGCATGGTACTGGTACAGGAACAGATACATAGACCAACGGATCAGAATAGAGAACTCAGAAATAAGACCACGCACCTGCAACCAATTTGATCTTTGACAAATCTGCCAAAAACAAGCAATGGGGAATGAATTCCCTATTTAATAAATGGTGCTGGGAAAACTAGCCACCCATATGCAGAAAACTGAAACTGGACCCCTTCTATACATCATATACAAAAATCAAGATGGATTAAGGACTTAAACATAAAACCCAAAACTATGAAAACCCTAGAAGAAAACCTAGGCAATACCATTCAGGACATAGGCATAGGCAAAAATTTATGATGAAGACGCCAAAGCAATTGCAACAAAAGAATAAATTATCAAAAGGGATCTAATTAAAATAAAGAGCTCTACACAGCAAAACAAACTATCAACGGAGTAAACAGACAACCTACAGAATAGGAGAACAATTTTACAATCTATGTTTCTGACAAAGGTCTAATATCCAGCATCTATAAGGAACCTAAAAAGATTTACAAAAGCAAAACAACACATTAAAAAGTGGGCAAAGGACATGAACAGACACTTCTTTTTTTTTTTTTGATGCAACACCAGGGGAAAGCATGAATGCAGTCCCCCGCTACCACAAATTATGCAGTCGAATTTCCCACATTTAGAGAAATCGCAGGGGTCAGCACATCCAGAATGCAATAGATAAGCCTCACCTGGGAAAACCACCTTCATGATCATGGTATCTCCCCTACCAGGTAAGTATGAACAGACACTTCTTAAAAGAAGACATATATAGGCCAATAAACACTGAAAAACTGCTCAACATCACTTATCATTTGAGAAATGCAAATCGAAACCACAATGAGACATCATCTGGTTCTAGTCAGAATGGCTATCATTAAAAAAATCAAAAAAACAACAGATGCTGGTGAGGTTGTGAAGAAAAAAGAATACTCTTACACAGTTGGTAGAGTCTAAATTAGTTCAACCATTGTGGAAAACAGTGTGGCAGTTCCTCAAAGACCTAGAAGCAGAAATACCATTTGACCCAGCAATCCCATTACTGGGTTTATACCCAAAGAAAATCCTTCTATTATAAAGACATAGGCATGTGGATATTCATTGCAGCATTATTCACAGTAGCAAAAACATAGAATCAACCTAAATTCCCACCAATGATTGACTGCATAAAGAAAATGTGGTACATATAACATATACACCATAAAATACTATGCAGCCATAGAAAGGAACAAGATCATGTTCTTTGCAAGTACATGGATGGAGTTGGAGGCCATTTTCCTTATCAAACTAACAAAGGAACAGAAAATGAAATATCACGTGTTCTCACTTATGATTGGGAGCTAAATGATGAGAACATACGGACATATGGTGGGGGAGCAATGCACAGTGGGATCTTTCACAGAGTGGAGAGTGGGAGGAGAGAGAGGATTAGAAGGGATAGCTAGTGGATGATGGGCTTAATACAGGGGTGATGGGGTGACCTGTGCAGCAAACCACCATGGTATACACTTACCTATGTAACAAATCTGCACGTCCTGCTCATGTACCCCAGAACTTAAAATAAAAGTTGGAAATAAAAAAGAAAACAAAAGAAAAAGAAAATGAAAGCCATAAAAAAGAAAAGAAAAAGAAAACAAAAGCCAGCACTGGGAACAGAAACAAACAAAAAATAACACTAAGTTAAAACACAAACACATTGTACAGTGCACAAAAAATATTTCCCTTCTTTATATCCTTATTCTATATGCTTTTTCCATATTTAAATTCTTAAATTTATTTTTTATTTTGTAAAGTTTTTGTTAAAATCTAGGACACAAATACACACATCAACTCAGGCTCACACAGCATCAGGATCATAAATATCACTGTCTTCCACCTCCACATCTTGTCCCACTGACAGATCTTCATGGGCAGTGACATTCATGCCGCTGTCATCTCCTCAGATAACAAGGCTCACTTCTGCAATACTTCCTGAAGGACCTGCCTGAGGCTGTTTTACAGTTAACTTATTATTTTTATAGGTAAAAGGAGTACATTCTAAAAAAGTATAATATAGTACATACATAAACCAATAATGTTGGATAGTTGCTTAATATCGAGTGTTATATACTACCTATAATTGTATGCATTATCCTTTTAAAAGACTGGCAGCATTGGCCAGGCATAGTGGCTCACGCCTGTAATCCCAGCACTCTGGGAGGCTGAAGCAGGCAGATTACTTGAAGTCAGGAGTTCAAGACCAGCCTGGCCAACATGTTAAAAAACCCCGTCTCTACAAAAATACAAAACTTAGCCAGGTATGATGGCAGGTGCTTATAATCCCAG
Organism: Leontopithecus rosalia; assembly: GCA_028533165.1. NCBI lineage: Eukaryota > Metazoa > Chordata > Mammalia > Primates > Cebidae > Leontopithecus > Leontopithecus rosalia. The sequence continues at coordinate 28,667,800 of CM052650.1, read as the reverse complement.
CTACTCTGCAGACTGAGGCAGGAAAATTGTTGAACCAGGAGGTTGCAGTGAGCCAAGATCCAGCTTTTGCACTGAAGTGAGTGACAGAGAGAGACTCCATAAAAAAAGAAAAAGACTGGCAGCATAGTAGGTTTATTTATACCAGTATCATCATAAGCATGTGAGTAATATGTTTTGCTGTGATCTTAGAACAGCTCTGAAATCACCAGGCAGTGGAAATTTTTCAGCTCCATTATAATCTTACGTGAACACTGTTGTAAACAAAATGTAGTTATGTGATGTATGACTGTACCGGAAGCCCACTCAATATGCTGATCAGTTCACACTGTGGGACGTACGTAGGGTCTAAAGCCAAGTAATGGAAAAGTAACTTTACATGCTAGTTTCATGGTAATTCTGGAACATTTTCTTCATTTATTTGTTTATTGTGTGGAATGTTGAATAAAGTAAATGTATTTTACTTGTATTTTAAAATGTATTTTCTGTCCCTTCTGTGCAGGTATGTGTGTGGGAAGGTGTGCTATTCCATAATTTATTACAGGTAAAATGCAACTATGATGCAACTTCACTGTATTTGATTGAAGACTGATGTCTTATTTGATAATTATTTGAGAATTTATTCCTTTGATATGAAGAAAAATAGTTATCTGTGTGTGTGTTAACCTGGTGTTCTATCTGTGCTGAAAGAAGAAAAATAAGGTTTAAGCTAAAATTTGTCATGTGTATTAGAAAATCTGAATTAAATATAAACAGACACTTTACAAAGAAGATATACATGAGGCCAACAAACATATGAAAAAATGCTCATCATCACTGGTCATTAGAGAAATGCAAATCAAAACTACATTGAGATACCATCTCACGCCAGTTAGAATGGCAATCATTAAAAAATCTGGAGACAACAGATGCTGGAGAGGATGTGGAGAAATAGGAACACGTTTACACTGCTGGTGGGAGTGTAAATTAGTTCAACCATTGTGGAAGACAGTGGGGCGATTCCTCAAGGACCTAGAAATAGAAATTCCATTTGACCCAGCAATCCCATTACTGGGTATATATCCAAAGGATTATAAATCGTTCTACTATAAGGACACATGCACACGAATGTTCATTGCAGCACAGTTTACAACAGCAAAGACCTGGAACCAACCCAAATGCCCATCAATGATAGAATGGACAGGGAAAATGTGGCACATATGCACCATGGAATATTATGCATCCATCAAAAACTATGAGTTCATGTCCTTTGAAGGGACATGGATGAACCTGGAAACCATCATTCTCAGCAAACTGACACAAGAGCAGAAAATCAAACACCGCATGTTCTCACTCATAGGAGGGTGTTGAACAATGAGAACACCTGGACACAGGGAGGGGAGCACTACACACTGGGGTCTGTTGGGGGGAAATAGGGGAGGGACAGCTGGGGTTGGGGAGTTGGGGAGAGACACGATGGGGAGAAATGCCAGATGTAGGTGATGTGGAGAAAGGCAGCAAATCACACTGTCAAGTGTGTACCTATGCAACAATCTTGCATGTTCTTCACATGTAACTCAAAACCTAAAATGCAATTTAAAAAAAACCCTTGGTCAACAGCTTTTTAATGGAATGACTCAGTCAGTATATAACATTATACATTTTTGCTTACTCACCTGAAATATAAAGGTAAAACAGTAAGAATCAAGTGAAACTACACATGTATACACACAGAAAGAGAGAGATAGAGAGAGAGGTTTAGCATCCTAAATCCCAAAATAAAAAATCTGAAATGTTCTAAAATCTGAAACTGTTTGAACACTAACAGGATACTTGGTGGAAATGCTCATGGGAGTATTTCAGATTTCAGGTTTTGGATGTGGGCTACTTAATTAGTAAATATACAATGCAAATAGTCCAAAATTCTGAAAAAATAAAAAATCGAGAATATGCTGGTCCCAGGCACATCAACAATGGATCTGTGTGGGTGTGGGTGTGGGGGTCAGTATATGTTTGGGGGGGGAGATATGAGTGACTGTGTGGTGTGGGGGGAATGGTTGTGTGGGTGTGTGGGGGATGGGTGTGTGGGTGTGGGGGGGATGGGTGTGTGGGTATGTGTGTATTTTTAAAGTATTACAATAGCTATCTTTGTTTAAATAAATATGAATTCAGTATATAAATTTGAATTTATATATATATATTAAACAATGTTTAAAAATTCTCTATAAGTAATTCACTGTAGCATAATAAAGACACATATATATATATCTAATTTTTACCTGAGAAACTTCACTGGATATAGGGAATTCATCTTCACTGTGGGCAGCATGTAATTGCAGGCTTACTGACTAACATCAAATCACAAAATGAAATCAGGAAGTCTAACCCATGCTTCATATTTACCAAGTTAACTTTTCCATGGCGTTTTTATTCACTTTTCATTTCATTCTTTCTTTCCACACATATCTTTTTGTGTATAATATTTTTTGAAACTGAATTTAGAATCGAAATCAATGACATACTAGTAAACAGTGATTTTTTTAAATGGTAACTGCTTACCTGTGCCTTCTAAAAGTTCCACATCTTACTACTTCAGCAATTGTGGCAGCATCACTTATATGTAACAATAAAGAATATAACATAATTACTCAAGGTTCAGAATCATTGACAGTGTATTAGTCAATCGGCACTACTTAGCTGCTGTGGGAGAAAGGGAAGTTATTGAAGATAAAATGTCTACTTTCAGTTGCTTTTATTATATCTGTTATGAAAGACACCCTTTCTGACATTCACTTCTTCATCTTCTGATGGCAGAAGAGTCTATACTTGCAACTCTAAATACCTAGAATGGCTTCTCTGTTCTGATTAAGTTCTGACCTCCTGAATTTGTCCCCAGTAATCAAATGGGTACCTGAGGCCTTGGCAGATGGTTCAAGCTGAACTACTTAGAGTTCCTTTCTTTGGAATTTAGAATTAAAAATAAGAGGTTTCAGTCTTAGCTGGGGTTAGTTTCTTGAGCCGGAGGTATGTAAAAGCACATGATGAGCCACATGGCTCCATATGAACTGGATAGTAGGGAAAGCTGGTCTTCAGGGAGACAAGGACGCAAATGCCCAGGAAGATGTAAAGACAAGAGAGGGGTGGGGATGGGCCACAAAATGGGAAGGGGAAAGGATGGAGAGAGAAAGAGATTTCCAAATTCTGAAAGGCTCCCAATTTCATGTTGCAATACCTGCCTTCCCTTTATTTCCAAAAAACATATCTGTGTCCTTGGGACAAAGTCTATTTTGGGGCTTCATTTAGCACATGCTAGTGTTTACCATTTGCAACAAAAATGTTCTATTTTATGCAGACAGCTACCTTTAGATTAACATTTCTCATCAAGTGAATGAATGTGTCCAAAAAAGAGAAGAGAATTAAATAAATGGTTAAAAAACCTGTGACTGCTCATACATTGGCTTTCATTCATATCCAAATATTTCTGGGATTGAGAGACACACATTCCTGTCCAAAACAGCCCTGGGGAGGAAAGCACATTCTCCAACTAACCCTGGATTACGGATATGAAGATCATGAAGTTTCTTGGGGTGGTAGATATCATGGGTGATTTTTACAAGACTAAAGATTATGAGTCTGTTTATATACATTTCCTGAACTTTTTTGGCCCTTCAGGGAATGTCTAATACAAAAAATCAAAACAATATCTTGCTCCATAAACAGAGTTGAAAGAATGGGCTTTTATTAAATTCCAATCCTGGGTGAGCTAAGAAAAAATTTCAGATCAAAATTAAAAGCTGAATAGGTCTCATAGGAGAAAAAATATACAATAAAAGTATTTGTAATTAGGTATTTTATCAATTAGAAAACTAAAAACAAAGCTGCATTCCTGACATACCCCATGAGCATCTAGTCTTTAATAATCAGAGATTGACAGAATTGTTATGATATTTTCAAGAATGCTATTTTGAAAAAGGCAATGTTAAAATGATGTTTGGTTCCTAACCTAAGTAGCTAAATCTAGAGGGTAACATAAATTCTCTCTGGGAAATGCCACACAGTTAAAAGTAGAATACTTCAAAAGACCAGAGAAAAGACTTGGAGTTTTTAATATAGAGGTTGATTAGAAATGTAAGAACTCATAAGTGTTTCTCAAAAGGACAAAGAATAGAGAAATTTATAAGGAAATAATTTCTAATCAGGACAGAGGCCTGATGAATTGAGTGCTGGCTCACCTGGAGGCCTCAGGGGTTCTAGCTGTTGGTTAGAAGAAACTAATCATGCTGGGTGCGGTGGCTTATGCCTGTAATCCCAGCACTTTGGGAGGCTGAGGGCAGGTGGATCACATAGGTCAGGAGTTTGAGTTTGAGGCCCACCGGGCCAACATAGTGAAACTCCATTTCTACTAAAAATTAAAAAACTTAGCCAGGTGAAGTGGCATGTGTCTATAGTCCCAGCTACTCACAAGATTAAGGCATGAGAATTGCTTGAACCAGAGAGGCGGGGGTTTCAGTGAGCCGAGATCCTGCCACTGCCTTCCAGCATGGGCAGCAGAGCCAGACCGTCTCAAAAAAAAAAAAAAGGAAAAGGAATTAGTTGCTCCGTCTTAATGTGTCTTCATCTCAGCAGTGAAGTGGTATAATTAAGGTGGAGAAGAGCAATGACACTTGGCCAAAGAGATCATGGAGGAAAAAAACTGAATTTCACATGAGAGTGTAGAAGTAAGTTAAAATGAAGTTAGAACCCAGTAAAAGAGCTACCAATGGACAAAGCTATAATAATTTGAGCAATAAAATAAGTAAAATAATATTGAATTATAAACTAAAGTATAAAATAAATATCCATGAAACCATACCAATATAAATAAATAATTGAATAAATAAATACATAAATAAATAAAAACAAAAGGACAATCTCCCAAGCAGATGAATCCCAAATAATTTACATATGCTACTCAAAATGATGGATCACCATCACTCATTCCTTGAGTGTAGACTGTGCTCAGTGACTTTCTTCCAAAAATTGCAATATGGAAAGGAAAAAAAAAGAGTGACTTTGCAATAGAGAAACCTGATAAACACAGCATTAGCTAGGTGAGTAAGCTCAATGTCTACAGTGAAACCACGTTGATGGTATGCATCCCTGAGAGTAGGGGATGAAAATGGGACTTGCCTTCTGTGGCATTCCATTTAAAACACGTAACTCCAGTCTAATCATGAGAAAACCATCAGGCCAATAACAATGGATAGGCATTCTGCAAAAGACCTGACCAGAGGACCTCAACATTTCAGGATAATTAAAAACAAGGCGTGTCCAAGGTGCTTTCGCTGCCTAAGAAGACACTAGGACTAAATTGAAGCCTGATGTCCTGGAACAGAAAAAGGACCTTAGGGTGTGATGATTAATATTGACTGTCAACTTGATTGGATAGAGGATGCAAAGTATTGTTCCTGGGTGTGTCTGTGAGTGTGTTGCCAAAGGAGATTAACATTTGAGTCAGTGGCATGGGAGAGGCAGACCCACTATCAGACCTCAAATTCCTCAGTTTTTTGACTCTTGAACTTACCTCAGGGTCTCTCGGGCCTTTGGCAACAGACTGAAGACTGCACAGTTGGCTTCCCTACTTTTGAGGTGTTGGAATCTAACTGAACCAACACTGGCTTCCTTGCTCAACTTGCAGACAGCCTATTGTGGGATTTTACCATGTGATCAATTCTCTGTGATAAACGTTTTCACATATGCATCTCTCCTATTCGTTCTGTCCCTCTAGAGAATACTGACTAATACAAAAGGTGAATTTACTCTCTCTTCTAGGACTGGATGACTTCTTTTCCTGCCCTTAGATATCAGGATCCCAGGTTCTAAATAAATTAATTTTGTAATGTATCTATGTAGCAGATTTAGCAATGTATCTTATTATTTAATTAATCATCATACTGATTAATAAAAGATGTTAATAATGGGGCAGATGGGTACCAGATACAAATAAACTCTCTGTACTGTTTTCACAATGTGTCTGTAAAACTAGAAATGTTTTAAAATAAAAGGTTTATTTAAGGCCAGGTGTGGTGGCTCATGCCTGTAATCCCAACCCTTTGGGAGGCTGAGGTGGACAGATCACCTCAGGTCAGGAGTTTGAGAACCTGGCCAACATGGTGAAACCCTGTCTCTACTAAAAATACAAAAATTATCCAGGCGTGATGGCAGTTGCCTGTAATCCCAGCTACTAGGGAGGCTGAGGCCGAGAATAGCTTGAACCCTGGAGGCAGGGTTTGCAGTGAGCTGAGATTGTGAACCACTGCATTCCATCCTGCGAGACAGAGGGATCCTCCATCTCAAAAACAAACAAACAAACAAACAAAAAAACAAAAAATGTATTTAAAAAATTGCAAAACAGTAAGAGAGAAACTTTCTGAAAGCAAGAATGCTGTTGTATGTACCCTTCTACCCCTTGATAGCAACGTCTAGCACAGGCTCCAGAAGTACTGGTATTTAAACAAATGGGTTGAACAAATGAATAAATGCAGGAAACCATATACCAGTTATCATGATAACACTGGATTTGAAGTGATCGATTATTCTGGGGAGTTTCAGCAAAGGTTTTATTCATTTATTATTTACTTGAGACAGAGTCTCTCTCTGTCACCCAGGCTGGAGTGCAGTGGTTGGATTTCGCCTCACTGCAACCTCCACCTCCTGAGTTCAAGCAATTCTCCTGCCTCAGCCTCCCAAGTAGCTGGGTCTAGAGGCACACACCAGCATGCATGGGTAAGTTTTTTTTTGTTTTTTGTTTTTGTTTTTTTCGTATTTTTCTTAGAGACAGGGTTTCATTGTGTGAGCCAGGATAGTCTCAATCTTCTTACCTCGTGATCTGCCCAGCTCAGCTTCCCAAAGTGCTGAGATTACACTGTTCCTGGCCTCAGCAAAGGTTCTACAAAACACCCAGTAATTTATTATAAAAATCAGTATGTGTAAGGTCAACTCCAGAAATAACAGAGTAGATACTAAAACCACGTACATGTGTTGTTTCTTTGTTTCTTTTTCATATTAAGATGGCATCATAGTACATTAATACTTAACGCTCCCAACTTGCCTCAAACTTGCTGCTACTATGGTCCTCAACTTGATTTTTAAATAGGCCAATTTCCTTCTTTTTTCAAGATTCCAGTCTAGTATATTTTCTCTACTCCCATACCCTTTTTCTGCCTCCCAGTGTTACCTGATCAATTCTCATTCAGTCTTCGTCTTAAACCATCTTGTGTTGCTATAACAGATTACCACAGACTTGGTAATTTAGAAAGAAAAGAAATTTATTTCTCATAGTTCCTGAGTATGGGAAATCCAATATCAAGAGGCCAGCATCTGGCAAGGGCCTTTTTGTTGCCTCATCCATTCCCTGGTAGAAGCATAAGAGCGCAAGAGCTCAAATTCACAGCTTCAGTACTTCATAGCTAGCATTAATCCATTCAAAAGAGTGGAACCTTCATGACCTAGACACCTCCCATTAGGCCTATCTCCCAAAACTGGTGCATTGGGGATTAAACTTCCAACATATGCTTTTTTGGAGACATCTTCAAACTATAGCAGTCTTCTAATCTCACATAACTGTTACTTCCTCAAGGAACTTTTCTTTCTTGGACCAGAATACATGTTTTTGTCATTGCTGTTGTTTCAACTATTTGAAAGCATGCTGTATTTTTGTTTTTCTTCTGGCATCTCTTATTACCACTGCAAGTATATAAACACACACACACACACACACACACACACACACACACACACACACATTTTAATGATTATAAATTCTACAAGAGTAGGAATTACACTTTTGTATTGTCTGCATCTAGCATGATACCTAGGACATGGTAAAATACTAAATATATTTATATGAATAAATCAATGAAAAAATACACTAATTAAATAGTAATTGTGGGAAATAACAAGCAAATGAATCATCAACTTTTCTATGCTACAAACGTATCATTTTTTTCCATGAATGATGGTTTTCCTTATTTCTTCCTCTAGTTATTTAACACAGTTTCAGATCTTCATTCCTATCCACCCAGGTTACTCCAAAATAAAGTGCTTTGCAATTTCCTCTTATTATTGGCTCCCTCTCTGTAATAGGCAATCCTTCCTCAAATTCCCTAATATAAGAGAGCCATTACAGGACGTGCATAATACTTCTTTCTGCAAACTGGAAGTTCACATATACACAGAAATGGATAAAAAGATGTCTCTACAGATCTTGCAGCCTACTTTAAATTTAACTCATTTTAAGGGACTCCAGAAAACACCAAAATTATGCTTTTCAGCTCCACGTGGATATACTGCAAGAACTACATGAAATATCTGGCTTGATTCAGCATTTGAATCTAAAAATATCTCCTTATGTTATCTGTGGCTGCTGCTATCTCTTACAAAATTAGTTGAACCTGTAGAGATAAGAATGTTTTCATATTTTACATGAGACATGCAAATCCATATATACATATACATGAGGTTTTAATAAAGGGAGAGGAGCAGACACAAATCGATACTTTTCTTTCTTTTTTTTTTTTTTTGAGACGGAGTTTCGCTCTTGTTACCCAGGCTGGAGTGCAATGGTGCGATCTCGGCTCACTGCAACCTCCGCCTCCTGGGTTCAGGCAATTCTCCTGCCTCAGCCTCCTGAGTAGCTGGGATTACAGGCACGTGCACAATGCCCGGCTAATTTTTGTATTTTTAGTAGAGACGGGGTTTCACCATGTTGACCAGGATGGTCTCGATCTCTTCACGTCGTGATCCACCCGCCTTGGCCTCCCAAAGTGCTGGGATTACAGGCTTGAGCCACCGCTTTTCTGACATGGAGCACAAAACCGGTATTTCTCATAGTAAATATTCTGCTGTCTATCTACAGAGCAATAAGACCTAGTCACAGGATCTTACAGAAATCTAGCTAGCGCCTGTTAAATTGATCTACCCTTGCAAAATCTAAAAAGAAAACAAAAACTGTCATCACCAATTACTTAGGTTAGGCTAACTGTATATTTTAACATTTTTTTTTTCAAAAAAATCAAACATTTAACTTTTCAGAATATCATTACTTCCTTGAGAAGATAAGATTTGGGGAACTAAATTTTCAGAGCCATCAAGAGAGAATACAAAATGGTTTAATTTGATGTTATCTTCATTCCATGTAGTAAAAGACCCCTCTGATTAAATCTAATTGCCTTTGTTATTAAGGAGGCCTTGTTCATTCTTAGGAATAATCTCACAGAACATTTTTTAAAGTCCTTAAAATCAGATAAGTTAGGTTTATTTGCAACCCAAGGGTCTACAAAATTTGCAGCAACCCATCGTTTTACCTAAGCAAGCAGCTCAGGTAAGTGACCAACATACGTTTTGGGAACTCTTCTCTTGTATTATTAATAAATAGACATTCTGCAACTACGAGAAAAACTGAAAACACTCCTATTTAGGAATTTGAACAAAATACCTCTTTTTACATGCATAATATATTAGACTATTTAAAGAGGCAAAGATTAGGAAGAATGAAGGTATGTAAATACAATATGCTTACAATTTCATCCTAGAAGAATATTTCGGAAATTCCTAACTCATGCCAATCTATGTAGTCCTGGATGAATTCTTCCTCCTTGCAAAATTTTCCACAATGGGCACATATAAAATTTCCCTCTGACTGCAGGTTGCATATTAATTTTTAAGAGTAACCAGACCTCCAACTTAATGATGGTAACAGGTCAATTATATAAATATTCACAGAGGGTTTCTAGGCTGGGGGCCCTCTTAGGACATGAGAAAAAGATAAAATCTCTTGTCTGTTGGAAACATTCTAGTAAGGCAGATACAATGCATTTGAACAATCGCTAAGATGCAATGTGATAAATACTTTTTTTAAAAAAATAGAGAGACAATACTATAGGGATTTAGATGAAGAAACAAATAATTCTGCACCATCCAGGATGGTTTCAGAGAGGAGATGTTCTTTGAACTAGCCCATGAGGAGATAATAGGTGTCTTCTAAAAATAGTGCCACAAAATACATGATGTTTGTTCCCAGAGAGTATTAGGCATCTCCAAATCACATCCCTCTCCAATTCTGATATACAGGAAATCTTTAGCCATGCATGAAAGAGGAGATACTCCAAGAGTCTGACATTTGTTATAATTTACTTAGGTTTCAGTTAGTTTGCATGGGCACATTTGCTTCTTATCAGAATATACACAGTTATTTGAAACTTATCTCAACAATAAGATCATACAAGTCACACAAAGACAATGTGAAAAATATTCTCTCATGAAAACATTTGATTTTCAAGACCCATTCAATAACATTTCTGAAAAAGTAAAAAAAAAATATATGGATGGTTTGATCAGATCTGAAGGGTGATAGAATATGCTACCCCATAATATGCCATTTGGCATAAGGATTATTTTGAGCTGTATTCGCTTAAAAAAATCACAAGTTTCAAGAGCTCCTGACCCTCTTCTTTTTCTTCCCGAAAGCAGGTAATAAATACTCCATGTAAAAGACATCTTCCTCATACCAGAAGGAATGTAACATTTTTATCATTAAGAAAGTGAAGTTGAAACTGAGAAAATTCTATACTAACAGTTTGTTAAAATAATTTTTATTTTCTTTAGCCTCTCTGGATAATTTAGTCACTATTTCACAATTGCCTTTCTTTGCTGAACCTAGCATCAAAGCATTTAGATTTTGTGACTTCTTAGAGTCTTCATTTCCTTCTGAAGATTCTCATGTCATGTAAAACTTACAGTAACGAATTTTACAAGCTTTACTCCTATTAATCAGTTTATGTCACTTTAACTCTCAGGTCCAGTTGAAAACTCTAAGATGGTAGGCATAAAAGGCTGTCCTCCCTACAGGTTCCTCCAAAAACATGTATCTAAAATTATTTGCATTAACCAATAAATCTGGAGTTTAAACATTTTTAAATTTATGATAAAAAATACTAAAGGTGTGCTGTACTCCATACATAACAAACACATTGAGTAGACAGTCTCAGATGACTCAAGTTGATTCTCATTGACTAGTATTAAAAGGACAAAATGGGGCTTTTGTAAAATAAGTATGAGTAAGATACAATAAGAAAGACAGTCTAGGTTAAAGGCTGAGCTAATAGAAATTAGAAAAAAAAAAAAACAGAAAAAAGACAAAAGGGAATAATTTAAAAATGTAGACAACTCAGAGATTTGGGTATGCTGAAGATGTCCTGAAAAGTGCAGAATCTAGTATCCAACTTGATGGTTAAATATCTTTTCTCTTCTTTTATGCCCTAGTTTAATGTTAGGTTACTGCAAAAGTTGTTGTGTTTTGGCCATTGAAAGAAATAGAAAAAAATAGCAATAACTTCTGCACCTATTAGGTTGGCACAAAATCAATTGCGGTTTTTACTATTAAAAGTAATATAGTGGTAAGACAGGATACAGTTCCTCATTTCACCACACACACACATGCAGACAAACACACTCACACTTATACACTTATATTCCTTACAATGAATTAATAAAGCAAGTGAACAAACTAGGCTCTAATTCAGAGTACCATCAGTAATGTTGGAATTTTTCTCCTTGGTCATATTGGATAACTGCAGCACACTTAACAAATTGTGGTTTAACTTTATTACTTTCATACACTTCATTAGTTTACATAAATTTAAGAGGAAATAATCTGTGCATACATTATATCAAAAATATTCCAATCTCCTGAGCTGAAAATCTATTCATATGATTTTACTGCCCCTATATTTAATAAAGAAGAAATGAAATTACTTTTATTTGCTGAGGGGAAAATTTTTAGAATAGGTATTTAGGTATCTAATTAAAATGCTTATGTACTTTGCCTAATTAAAAGTAGACACTTATTCAAAATAATAGTACATATAATACATCTATGTATAAATAACTCAGACAAAATGTCTAGAAACATCCCTGTTCATGCAGTCACCTTCAGGTCCCCCCACCCACTGCATGTTTACAAGAAAACCTTGTGTAAAATAAATCCTGTCCTCATTAGCTTTAGAAAAATCTCTAATGGTGGCATAGCATAAAGCAAAAACATCTAAAGCTAAGCATTTGATTTTTTTTTTTTTTGCCTCTAGTGTTGTGACCACAACTCAGAATAAATTAGTCATGCTAGGATCACAAGATGACTTTTTTTTTCAATGGACTTGAAGGGGTTCATGAATGCAAAATGGACCCAAAGAGCCCACTTAGTCTCTAGCTGCTGACATGTCTTTAATCATAGAAAAGAGCCTCTATCTTAGAAGACAAAAACTATTTGTGTAAAACCCCAAACAAACCTTGGATGAGGATCTGGGGCATGTGGTAACATTTAAAAATAGTTGAATGAATGAGATAGGAAACAGAATGTTGACTGGCATGTGGAAGAACTCAAACTTGGTTTTGAGACTCTTAACCAGAATTTCTTAGAGGCTAGATCCAAATTCATTTAGGTGGAATCTGTTGTATTTATTGTCTTTAAGAACTTTCAAATATGATTCATATTTACCACTCATTTTATAGTAGTAGAAGTTAAAATTTCACAGAAAATCCAAAATGCTAGAAAGTATTATATTTAATGACAATAATTTTATATATTGTCCCTATGGAAATTATAGATGCATGGGGATGCTTGTGACAAAGTGTGTTTTTATACAAGATAACAGGGAAGAGTTTGGAATGAAGAAGTAATTTTGTGAATAAATTCTTTTTAAAACAGGGCGAAGTTTCTGAACATAGTCACAATAAAAATTTGAAGGCCATTCATTTAGAAGATAATTACATTCCAGAATTGACAGTTAAGAACACATTTTCAATGATGCTTTCCATAAATTAGTTAAAAGGCTATCTTCCTTCCTGCCTTCTTCTCTTCCTTTTCTTATGTTTCACATCTTACTGTACTTCAACTATGTGTCATAAACTGGGTTAGTTTATTGTAATATAATACTGAATAAGGTAGACAGGTTGCCTGTCCACTTGGAACTTAGAATCTAGTTGGAAAGCCTATTATTGATCCTACAATATAAAAGCCATCAGAATTCATCCTTAGGATTACAAAAATAAAAATGATACATTCCCTCTTTAAATCAGTGAATATTTAGTTAGTAAGTTAATATTATCCACAATCTGTTTCAACTTCAACTTGACCATATGAGACACATTTCTAGGATTTGAATACTTATATTGACTGACTTGGGTTTATTTCTTTTGGCAAACCTGATATCTTGAATTTTTATCAATTACAACTTTAAAGTTTGCACTGTATAAATTATAAACAGACATAGAAGCTATAATTCACATAAATCCAGTAGTTTTAAATAGGCCACCAAATTATGCTTGCAGAATGTCCAGAATTATTTAAGATTCTGCGAAGATGCAGTTTCACAAAGCTCTGTACCCTATTCACCTGAGACCACTCCTGAAGTCAGCTTCCCCGGCCTCTTAAGTATCAGTAGATTATGTAAGACAATGAAATGTGTTTTTTTTATGGAAAATATTTGTTGAAAGATACATTCATTCAGAGATTTCAAAAGTCTGTCTTTAGCTTCTGAGGTTATGTGTAAATAGTCCCCTACCTTTATATATCTGAAGGGCTGGAGCAAATGTGACTTGACTTTTAATAATAAATGAGGGGTAAATCATATGGTGAGGGGCACAGACTCTGGAGGCCAAAATCTGGGGTTTGAATTTGTAATCCACTGTTGGGCAATTTGCTGAACTTTTGTGTCTCAGTTTCCTCACATGAAAAGTAAGAGAGTAAGATTAACTCGCATAGATTTTTTTGAAGATTAAATAATTTAATATTCATAAAAATCTTGAAATAGTTCCACACACATAGAAAATTACATATATGTGTGTGTTTATAAATATGTATACTGGATTAATTTATTTTAATTTGAAAATTAGCTATAATTGAATTGACAGAGTGACCCTAGAGTAACCAAATAATCACGTTTAAACTTTACCTTTCTTTTATTGTAGATGTATATACATGTTGAATAAATTAAAACATGAAGAAAATAAACAAGGATCTGAAGAAGAAAGTCTAGTGTTAAAATCAAATATCCAGAACAAGAGAGAAGGCATATGGGAATTACAGTAGAAATGTCATTTAAAATTTTCTCTTGTAGACCATTTATTCTGCTGGCAGTAAAAGACAGTGCTGACTGTATATCATTCCTTGAAAGAATATCTTGAAGGTCATGATTTCTTCTGTTGCATTAGTAGAGTTCTGTTTTTGCCAAATAGAAATCAGAGACATTATTCTCTTATTTAGTCTACTTAAGTCTAGATGGTAGAAGTTTTGACATATATGATATCCTTATCACTTTTATCACACAGGAGTAAAATTCACACGAAATTTCAAGAAGGAGCCCAACAGTCCTTTTCTTTTTCTCCTTTGGCAGAATAAAAGAGTCACCTATTCTCTTCTAGCTTCGAGATGTAAGTAAAATTACTTCTTTATGTAAATTCAGTAAAAGATGTAAGATAAGTAATGATTCTAAAGAAGTTTAAAACAAATACAATTTGGCATATATTAATTTATATTATTCTCAAAGAAACACTATGGGTAAGTTTTATTTCCTAAATATTATAGATTCTGAAACGCATATTCAAAGCTATGTCAAAGGATATCATAAATAGCAAAACATTCTCAAAAAAGGGCATTATGATCTACTTTTTTGGCTCTTGGCATAACTATAAATCATAGCACCTTTTTGTGAGCAGTGAATTAAAACACCTATTACTCTGCAATCAGTCACTCAACATTAGTGCATTAGTGAACACTGAAATTGTTGAAATACGGAATGATTTAGCAGAAAGTGTGCTCAATTACTTCCAAGAATTATTTCATAACTACATGTAATGTCACTCTAGATATCCTTTAGTACTGAAACATTGTTTCTCTTATAATGGAGACTTCAAAATCAAAGACAAGATATTATGGTAAGAATTTTATCAGTGTCTGCGGTGCCAATATTATCTCATTGGCATTTGCATAATAAGAGCTATGGAAAAGATACAGAGAAAACTTTTAATATTCTATATCTACCTCTATCTCCATCTTTATCTTTCTCTCTCTCTCTATATATATATATATGTATATATATATACATATATATATATATATATGTATATATATATACATATATATATATATATGTATATATATATACATATATATATATATATGTATATATATAT